>JASCYN010000150.1:1332618-1385618 GCA_030408155.1 Lophura swinhoii
AATGGGAAGAAAGGCGACGCAAGGGAAGAAAGGCGACGCAAGGGAAAGCAGGAATGGGAAGAAAGGCGATGCAAGGGAAGAAAGGCGATGCAAGTGAAGAAAGGCGAAGCAAATGAAGAAAGGCGACGCCAGGGAAGCAAGGCGACGCAATGGAAAGCAGGAAAGGGAAGAAAGGCGACGCAAGGGTAATAACGCGACGCAAGGGAAAAAAGGCGACGCAAAGGAAAGCAAGTATGAGAAGAAAGGCGACGCAAGGGAAGAAAGGCGACGCACGGTAAAGCAGGAACGGGAAGAATGGCGACACACGGGAAGGAAGGCAACGCAAGGGAAAGCAGGAATGGACAGAAAGGCGACGGAAGGGTAGAAAGGCGACGCAAGGGAAAGCAGGAATGGACAGAAAGGCGACGGAAGGGTAGAAAGGCGACGCAAGGGGAATCAGGAATGGGATGATATGCGACGCAAAAGAAGAAAGGCGACGCGAGGGAAAGCAGGAATGGTAAGAAAGGCGACGCAAGGGAAAGCAGGAATGGGAAGAAAAGTGACGCAAGGAAAGAACGGCAATGCAAGGGAAAGTAGGAAAGGGAAGAAAGGAGACGCAAGGGAAGAAAGGCGGCGCAAGGAAAAGCAGGAACGGGAAGAAAGGAGATGCATGGGAAGAAAGCTGACGCAAGGGAAAGCAGGAACGGGAGGAAAGGCGATGCAAGGGAATGCAGGAATGGTAAGAAAGGCGATGCAAGGGTATGAAATGCGACGCAAGGGAAAGCAGGAATGGGAAGAAAGGCGACGCAAGGGAAGAAAGGCGACGCAAGGGAAGAAAGGCGACACAAGGGAAGCAAGGCGACGCAAGGGAAAGCAGGAACGAGAAGAAAGCTGACGCAAGGGAAAGCAGGAAAGGGAGGAAAGGCTACGCAAGGGAAAGCAGGAACGAGAAGGACGGTGACGCAAGGGAAAGCAGGAACGGTAAGAAAGGCGACACAAGGGAAGAAAGGCTATGCAAGGGAAAGCAGGAATGGTAAGAAAGGCGACGCAAGGGTAGAATTGCTAGGCAAGGGAATGCAGGAATGGGAAGAAAGGCGATGCAAGTGAAGAAAGGCGACGCAAGGGAAGAAAGGCGACGCAAGGGAAAGCAGGAATGGGAAGAAAGGCGACGCAGGGGAAGAAAGGCGATGCAAGTGAAGAAAGGCGACGCAAGGGAAGGAAGGCGACGCAAGGGAAAGCAGGAACGGGAAGAAAGGCGACGCAAGGGTAATAACGGGACACAAGGGAAGAAAGGCGACGCAAGGGAGCAGGAACGAGAAGGAAGTCGACGCAAGGGAAGAAAGGCGACGCACGGTAAAGCAGGAACGGGAAGAATGGCGACGCACGGGAAGGAAGGCGACGCAAGAGAAAGGAGGAACGGTAAGAAAGCCGACACAAGGGATGAAAGGCGGCGCAAGGGAAAGCAGGAATGGGAATGAAGGCGACACAAGGTAAGAAAGGCGACGCAAGGGAGGAAAGGCATTGCAAGAGAAAGCAGAAACGGGAAGTACAGCGACGGAAAGGATATCAGGAACGAGAAGAAAGGGAACGCAAGGGAAGTCAGGAATGGGAAGAAAGGCGATGCAAGGGAAGAAAGGCGACGCAAGGGAAGAAAGGCGACGCAGGGTAAGAAAGGCGATGCAAGGGAAGAAAGGCGACGCAGGGGAAGAAAGGCGATGGAAGGGAAAGCATGAACGGGAAGGAAGGCGACGCACGGGAAGGAAGGCGACGCAAGGGAAGAAAGGCGACGCACGGGAAAGCAGGAAGGGGAAAAAAGGCGACGCAAGGGAAGAAAAGTGACACAAGGGAAAGCAGGAACGGGAAAAAAGGCGTGGCAAGGGAAAGCAAAAACGGGAAGAAAGGAAACGCAAGGAAAGAAAGTCTACGTAAGGGAAAGCAGGAATGGGAAGAAAGGAGATGCATGGGAAGAAAGCTGACGCAAGGGAAAGCAGGAACGGGAGGAAAGGCGACGCAAGGGAAAGCAGGAATGGGAAGAAAGGCGACGCAAGGGAAGCAAGGCGACGCAAGGGAAAGCAGGAATGGAGAGAAAGGCGACGGAAGGGTAGAAAGGCGACATACGGGAAAGCAGGAACGGTTAGAAAGGTGACGGAAGGGTAGAAAGGCGACGCAAGGGAAAGCAGGAACAGGAAGAAAGGCGACGCACGGGAAAGCAGGAACGGTAAGAAAGGCGATGCAAGGGAAAGCAGGAACGAGAAGAATGCTGACGCAAATGAAAGAAGGAACGGGAGGAAAGGCAACGCAAGGGAAAGCAGGAATGGAAAGAAAAGCGACGCAAGGGTAGAAAGGCGAGGCAACGGAAAGCGGGAATGGGAAGAAAGGCGACGCAAGGGAAGAAAGACGATGCAAGTGAAGTAAGGCGACGCAAGGGAAAGCAGGAATGGGAAGAAAGGCGACTCAAGGGAAGAAAGGCGACGCAAGGGATCACAGGAACGAGAAGAAAAGCAACGCAAGGAAAGAAAGACGATGCAAGGGAAAGTAGGAACGGGAAGAAAGGCGACGCAAGGGAAGAAAGGCGGCGCAGGGGAAGAAATGCGACGTGAGGGAAAGCAGGAATGGTAAGAAAGGCGACGCAAGGGAAGAGAAGCGACGCAAGACAAAGCAGAAACGGGAAGAAAGGCGACGCAAGGGAAGAAAGGAGATGCAAGGGAAGAAAGGCGATGCAAGGGAAGCAAGGCGACGCAAGGGAAAGCAGGAACGGTAAGAAAGGCTACGCAAGGGAAGAAAGGCAACGCAAGGGAAGAAAGGCGACGCAAGGGAAAGCAGGAACGGTAAGAAAGGCTACACAAGGGAAGAAAGGCGACGCAAGGGAAGAAAGGCGACGCAAGGGAAAGCAAGAATGGTAAGAAAGGCGACGCAAGGGAAGAGAAGCGACGCAAGACAAAGCAGAAACGGGAAGAAAGGCGACGCAAGGGAAGAAAGGAGATGCATGGGAAGAAAGGCGATGGAAGGGAAAGCAGGAACCGGATGAAAGGCGACAGAAGAGAAAGCAGAAACGGTAAGAAAAGCGACGCAAGGGAAGAAAGGCGACGCAGGGGAAGAAACGGAACGCAAGAGAAAGCAGGAAGGGGAAGAAAGGCGACGCAAGGGAAGAAAGGCGATGCAAGGGAAGCAAGGCGACGCAAGGGAAAGCAGGAACGAGAAGAAAGGTGACGCAAGGGAAAGCAGGAACAGTAAGAAAGGCTACGCCAGGGAAGAAAGGCGATGGAAGGGAAAGCAGGAATGGTAAGAAAGGCGACGCAAGGGAAGAAAGGCAAAGGAAGGGAAAGCACGAACGGGAAGAAAGGCGGCGGACGGGAAGGAAGGCGACGCAAGGGAAGAAAGGCGACGCACGGGAAAGCAGGAAGGGGAAAAAAGGCGACGCAAGGGAAGAAAGGCGACGCAGGGTAAGAAAGGTGACACAAGGGGAAGCAGGAACGGGAAAAAAGGCGTGGCAAGGGAAAGCAAAAACGGGAAGAAAGGAAACGCAAGGAAAGAAAGTCTACGTAAGGGAAAGCAGGAACGGGATGAAAAGAGATGCATGGGAAGAAAGCTGACGCAAGGGAAAGCAGGAACGGGAGGAAAGGCGACGCAAGGGAAAGCAGGAATGGGAAGAAAGGCGACGCAAAGGGAAGCAAGGCGACGCAAGGGAAAGCAGGAATGGACAGAAAGGCGACGGAAAGGTAGAAAGGCGACATACGGGAAAGCAGGAACAGGAAGAAAGGCGACGCACGGGAAAGCAGGAACGGTATGAAAGGCGATGCAAGGGAAAGCAGGAACGAGAAGAAAGCTGACGCAAATGAAAGAAGGAACGGGAGGAAAGGCAACGCAAGGGAAAGCAGGAATGGAAAGAAAAGCGACGCAAGGGTAGAAAGGCGAGGCAAGGGAAAGCGGGAATGGGAAGAAAGGCGACGCAAGGGAGGAAAGGCGATGCAAGTGAAGTAAGGCGACGCAAGGGAAAGCAGGAATGGGAAGAAAGGCGACACAAGGGAAGAAAGGCGACGCAAGGGATCACAGGAACGAGAAGAAAAGCGACGCAAGGAAAGAAAGACGATGCAAGGGAAAGTAGGAACGGGAAGAAAGGCGACGCAAGGGAAGAAAGGCGACGCAAGGGAAAGCAGGAATGGTTAGAAAGGCGACGCAAGGGAAGAAAGGCGACGCAAGGGAAAGCAGGAACGGTTAGAAAGGGGACGCAAGGGAGGAAAGGCGATGCAAGTGAAGAAAGGCGACGCAAGGGAAAGCAGGAATGGTAAGAAAGGCGACGCAAGGGAAGAGAAGCGACGCAAGACAAAGCAGAAACGGGAAGAAAGGCGACGCAAGGGAAGAAAGGAGATGCATGGGAAGAAAGGCGACGCAGGGTAAGAAAGGTGACACAAGGGAAAGCAGGAACGGGAAAAAAGGCGTGGCAAGGGAAAGCAGGAACGGGAAGACAGGAAACGCAAGGGAAGAAAGTCGGCGTAAGAGAAAGCAGGAACGGGAAGAAAGGAGATGCATGGGAAGAAAGCTGACGCAAGGGAAAGCAGGAATGGCAAGAAAGGCGACGCAAGTGCAGAAAGGCGAGGCAATGGAAAGGAGGAAAGGGAAGAAAGAAGACGCAAGGGAAGAAAGGCGGCGCAAGGGAAAGCGGGAACGGGAAGAAAGGAGATGCATGGGAAGAAAGCTGACGCAAGGGAAAGCAGGAACGGGAGGAAAGGCGACGCAAGGGAAAGCAGGAACGAGAAGGACGGTGACGCAAGGGAAAGCAGGAACGGTAAGAAAGGCGACGCAAGGGAAGAAAGGCGACGCAAGGGAAAGCAGGAACAGGAAGTAAGGCGACGCACGGGAAAGCAGGATCGAGAAGCAAGCTGACGCAAGGGAAAGCAGGAACGGGAGGAAAGGCGACGCAAGGGAAAGCAGGAACAAGCAGGACGGTGACGCAAGGGAAAGCAGGAACGGTAAGAAAGGCGACGCAAGGGAAGAAAGGCGACGCAAGGGAAAGCAGGAATGGGAAGAAAGGCGACACAAGGGAAGAAAGGCGATGCAAGGGAAGATAGGCGACACATGGGAAGAAAGGCGACGCAAGGGATCACAGGAACGAGAAGAAAAGCAACGCAAGGAAAGAAAGACGATGCAAGGGAAAGTAGGAACGGGAAGAAAGGCGACGCAAGGGAAGAAAGGCGGCGCAGGGGAAGAAATGCGACGTGAGGGAAAGCAGGAATGGTAAGAAAGGCGACGCAAGGGAAGAGAAGCGACGCAAGACAAAGCAGAAACGGGAAGAAAGGCGACGCAAGGGAAGAAAGGAGATGCAAGGGAAGAAAGGCGATGCAAGGGAAGCAAGGCGACGCAAGGGAAAGCAGGAACGGTAAGAAAGGCTACGCAAGGGAAGAAAGGCAACGCAAGGGAAGAAAGGCGACGCAAGGGAAAGCAGGAACGGTAAGAAAGGCTACACAAGGGAAGAAAGGCGACGCAAGGGAAGAAAGGCGACGCAAGGGAAAGCAAGAATGGTAAGAAAGGCGACGCAAGGGAAGAAAGGCGAGGCAAGGGAAAGCAGGAACGGGAAGAAAGGCGACGGAAGGGAAGAAAGGCGACGCAAGGGAATGCAGGAACGGGAAGAAAGGCGACGGAAGGGAAGAAAGGCGACGCACGGTAAAGCAGGAACGGGAAGAATGGCGACGCACGGGAAGGAAGGCGACGCAAGGGAAAGGAGGAACGGTAAGAAAGCCGACTCAAGGGAAGAAATGTGGTGCAAGGGAAAGCAGAAATGGGAATGAAAGCGACACAAGGTAAGAAAGGCGATGCAAGGGAGGAAAGGCGACGCACGGGAAAGCAGGAAGGGGAAAAAAGGCGCCGCAAGGGAAGAAAGGCGACGCAGGGTAAGAAAGGTGACACAAGGGAAAGCAGGAACGGGAAAAAAGGCGTGGCAAGGGAAAGCAAAAACGGGAAGAAAGGAAACGCAAGGAAAGAAAGTCTACGTAAGGGAAAGCAGGAACGGGATGAAAAGAGATGCATGGGAAGAAAGCTGACGCAAGGGAAAGCAGGAACGGGAGGAAAGGCGACGCAAGGGAAAGCAGGAATGGGAAGAAAGGCGACGCAAGGGAAGCAAGGCGACGCAAGGGAAAGCAGGAATGGACAGAAAGGCGACGGAAGGGTAGAAAGGCGACATACGGGAAAGCAGGAACAGGAAGAAAGGCGACGCACGGGAAAGCAGGAACGGTAAGAAAGGCGATGCAAGGGAAAGCAGGAACGAGAAGAAAGCTGACGCAAATGAAAGAAGGAACGGGAGGAAAGGCAACGCAAGGGAAAGCAGGAATGGAAAGAAAAGCGACGCAAGGGTAGAAAGGCGAGGCAAGGGAAAGCGGGAATGGGAAGAAAGGCGACGCAACGGAGGAAAGGCGATGCAAGGGATCACAGGAACGAGAAGAAAAGCGACGCAAGGAAAGAAAGACGATGCAAGGGAAAGCAGGAACGGGAAGAAAGGCGACGCAAGGGAAGAAAGGCGACGCAAGGGAAAGCAGGAATGGTTAGAAAGGCGACGCAAGGGAAGAAAGGCGACGCAAGGGAAAGCAGGAACGGTTAGAAAGGGGACGCAAGGGAGGAAAGGCGATGCAAGTGAAGAAAGGCGACGCAAGGGAAAGCAGGAATGGTAAGAAAGGCGACGCAAGGGAAGAGAAGCGACGCAAGACAAAGCAGAAACGGGAAGAAAGGCGACGCAAGGGAAGAAAGGAGATGCATGGGAAGAAAGGCGACGCAGGGTAAGAAAGGTGACACAAGGGAAAGCAGGAACGGGAAAAAAGGCGTGGCAAGGGAAAGCAGGAACGGGAAGACAGGAAACGCAAGGGAAGAAAGTCGGCGTAAGAGAAAGCAGGAACGGGAAGAAAGGAGATGCATGGGAAGAAAGCTGACGCAAGGGAAAGCAGGAATGGCAAGAAAGGCGACGCAAGTGCAGAAAGGCGAGGCAATGGAAAGGAGGAAAGGGAAGAAAGAAGACGCAAGGGAAGAAAGGCGGCGCAAGGGAAAGCGGGAACGGGAAGAAAGGAGATGCATGGGAAGAAAGCTGACGCAAGGGAAAGCAGGAACGGGAGGAAAGGCGACGCAAGGGAAAGCAGGAACGAGAAGGACGGTGACGCAAGGGAAAGCAGGAACGGTAAGAAAGGCGACGCAAGGGAAGAAAGGCGACGCAAGGGAAAGCAGGAACAGGAAGTAAGGCGACGCACGGGAAAGCAGGATCGAGAAGCAAGCTGACGCAAGGGAAAGCAGGAACGGGAGGAAAGGCGACGCAAGGGAAAGCAGGAACAAGCAGGACGGTGACGCAAGGGAAAGCAGGAACGGTAAGAAAGGCGACGCAAGGGAAGAAAGGCGACGCAAGGGAAAGCAGGAATGGGAAGAAAGGCGACACAAGGGAAGAAAGGCGATGCAAGGGAAGATAGGCGACACATGGGAAGAAAGGCGACGCAAGGGATCACAGGAACGAGAAGAAAAGCAACGCAAGGAAAGAAAGACGATGCAAGGGAAAGTAGGAACGGGAAGAAAGGCGACGCAAGGGAAGAAAGGCGGCGCAGGGGAAGAAATGCGACGTGAGGGAAAGCAGGAATGGTAAGAAAGGCGACGCAAGGGAAGAGAAGCGACGCAAGACAAAGCAGAAACGGGAAGAAAGGCGACGCAAGGGAAGAAAGGAGATGCAAGGGAAGAAAGGCGATGCAAGGGAAGCAAGGCGACGCAAGGGAAAGCAGGAACGGTAAGAAAGGCTACGCAAGGGAAGAAAGGCAACGCAAGGGAAGAAAGGCGACGCAAGGGAAAGCAGGAACGGTAAGAAAGGCTACACAAGGGAAGAAAGGCGACGCAAGGGAAGAAAGGCGACGCAAGGGAAAGCAAGAATGGTAAGAAAGGCGACGCAAGGGAAGAAAGGCGAGGCAAGGGAAAGCAGGAACGGGAAGAAAGGCGACGGAAGGGAAGAAAGGCGACGCAAGGGAATGCAGGAACGGGAAGAAAGGCGACGGAAGGGAAGAAAGGCGACGCACGGTAAAGCAGGAACGGGAAGAATGGCGACGCACGGGAAGGAAGGCGACGCAAGGGAAAGGAGGAACGGTAAGAAAGCCGACTCAAGGGAAGAAATGTGGTGCAAGGGAAAGCAGAAATGGGAATGAAAGCGACACAAGGTAAGAAAGGCGATGCAAGGGAGGAAAGGCGACGCACGGGAAAGCAGGAAGGGGAAAAAAGGCGCCGCAAGGGAAGAAAGGCGACGCAGGGTAAGAAAGGTGACACAAGGGAAAGCAGGAACGGGAAAAAAGGCGTGGCAAGGGAAAGCAAAAACGGGAAGAAAGGAAACGCAAGGAAAGAAAGTCTACGTAAGGGAAAGCAGGAACGGGATGAAAAGAGATGCATGGGAAGAAAGCTGACGCAAGGGAAAGCAGGAACGGGAGGAAAGGCGACGCAAGGGAAAGCAGGAATGGGAAGAAAGGCGACGCAAGGGAAGCAAGGCGACGCAAGGGAAAGCAGGAATGGACAGAAAGGCGACGGAAGGGTAGAAAGGCGACATACGGGAAAGCAGGAACAGGAAGAAAGGCGACGCACGGGAAAGCAGGAACGGTAAGAAAGGCGATGCAAGGGAAAGCAGGAACGAGAAGAAAGCTGACGCAAATGAAAGAAGGAACGGGAGGAAAGGCAACGCAAGGGAAAGCAGGAATGGAAAGAAAAGCGACGCAAGGGTAGAAAGGCGAGGCAAGGGAAAGCGGGAATGGGAAGAAAGGCGACGCAACGGAGGAAAGGCGATGCAAGGGATCACAGGAACGAGAAGAAAAGCGACGCAAGGAAAGAAAGACGATGCAAGGGAAAGCAGGAACGGGAAGAAAGGCGACGCAAGGGAAGAAAGGCGACGCAAGGGAAAGCAGGAATGGTTAGAAAGGCGACGCAAGGGAAGAAAGGCAACGCAAGGGAAAGCAGGAATGGTTAGAAAGGCGACGCAAGGGAAGAAAGGCGATGCAAGTGAAGAAAGGCGACGCGAGAGAAGCAAGGCGATGCAAGGGAACGCAGGAACGGGAAGAAAGGCGACGCAAAGGTAATAACGGGACGCAAGGGAAGAAAGACGATGCAAGAGAAAGCAGGAATGGGAATAAAGGCGACGCGAGGGAAGAAAGGCGATGGAAGGGAAGAAAGGCGACGCAACGGAAGCAAGGCGACGCAAAGGAAAGCAGGAACGGGAAGAAAGGCGACGCAAGGGAACTAAGGCGACGAAAGGGAAGAAAGGCGATGCCAGGGAAAGCAGGAACGGGAAGTATGGCGACGCGAGGGAAATAAGGCGACGTAAGGGAAAGTAGGAATGGGAAGAAAGGCGATGCAAGGGATCACAGGAACGAGAAGAAAGGCGACGCAAGGAAAGAAAGGTGTTGCAAGGTAAAGTAGGAACGGGAAGAAAGGCGGCGCAAGGGAAAGCAGGAACGGGAAGAAAGGCGATGTATGGGAAGAAAGCTGTCGCAAGGGAAAGCAGGAACGAGAAGAAAGGTGACGCAAGGGAAGGCAGGAACGGTAAGAAAGGCTACGCAAGGGAAGTAATGCGGCACAAGGGAAGAAAGGCGACGCAAGGGAAAGCAGGAACGAGAAGAAAGGCGACGCGCGGAAAGGAAGTCGACGCTCTGGAAAGTAGGAATGGGAAGAAAGGCGATGCAAGGGAAAGGAGGAACCGTAAGAAAGGCGATGCAAGGGAAGAAAGGCTATGCAACCGAAGAAAGGCGACGCAAGGGAAAGCAGGAACGAGAAGTAAGGCGACGCAAGGGAAGAAAGGTGACGCAAGAGAAAGCAGAAACGGGAAGTAATGCGCCGGAAGGGAAATCAGGAACGCGAAGAAAGGAGACGCAAGGGAAAGCAGGAACGAGAAGAAAGGCAACGCAAGGGAAGAAAGAAGACGCAAGGGAGAAAACGCGATGCTAGGGAAAGCATGAACGGGAAGAAAGGAGACACAAGGGAAGAAAGGCGACGGAGGGGAAGAATGTCGACGCAAGGGAAAGCATGAACGGGAAGAAAGGCGACGCAAGGGAAGAAAGACGACGCGAGGGAAGAAAGGCGTCGCAAGTGAGAGCAGGAAGGGGAAAAAAGACGATGCAAGGGAGGAAAGGCGTCGCAAGGGAAAGCAGGTAAGGAACGAAATGCGACACATGCATGGACAGAAAGGCGACGCTAGGAAAAGCAGGAATGGGAAGAAAGGCGATGCAAGGGAAGAAAGGCGACGCAAGATAAAAAAGGAACGGGATGTAAGGCGACGCATGGGAAAGAAGGAAAGAGAAGAAAGGCGACGCAAGGGAAGATAGGCGACGCACGGTAAAGCAGGAACGGGAAGAATGGCGACGCACGGGAAGGAAGGCGACGCACGGTAAAGCAGGAACGGGATGAATGGCGACGCACTGGAAGGAAGGTGACGCAAGGGAAGAAAGGCGACGCACGGGAAAGCAGGAAGGGGAAAAAAGGCGACGCAAGGGAAGAAAGGCGACGCAAGGGAAGAAATGCGACGCAAGGGTAAGCACGAACGGGAAGAAAGGCTACGCAAGGCAAGAAAGGCGATGCAAGTGAAGAAAGGCGACGCAAGGGAAATAACGCGACGCAAATGAAGAAAGGCGACGCTAGGGAAAGCAGGAATGGGAAGAAAGGCGATGCAAGGGAAAAGAGGAAAGGTAAGAAAGGCGATGCAAGGGAAGAAAGGCAATGCAAGGGAAAGCAGGAACGGGAAGAAAGGCGTCGCAAGAGAAAGCAGAAACGAGAAGTAAGGCGACGGAAAGGAAAGCAGGAACGAGAAGAAAGGCGACGCGCGGAAAGAAAGGCGACGCAAGGGAAAGTAGGAACGGGAAGAAAGGCGATGCAAGGGATTGCAGGAAAGAGAAGAAAGGTGGCGCAAGGAAAGAAATTCGATGCAAGGGAAAGTAGGAACGGGAAGAAAGGCGACGCAAGGGAAGGAAGGCGACGCAAGGGAAAGCAGGAACGGGAAGAAAGGAGATGCATGGGAAGAAAGCTGACGCAAGGGAAAGCAGGAACGGTAAGAATGGCTACGCAAGGGAAGATAGGCGACGCAAGGGAAGAAAGGTGACGCAAGGGAAAGCAGGAAAGGGAAGAAAGGCGACGCAAGGGAAGAAAGGAGACGCAAGGGAAGATAGGCGACGCAAGGGAAAGCAGGAAAGGGAAGAAAGGCGAAGCAAGGGAAGAAAGGCGATGCAAGGGAAGAAATGCGACGCAATGGAAGCAAGGCGACGCGAGGGAAAGCAGGAACAGGAAGAAAGGCGACGCACGGGAAAGCAGGAACGAGAAGAAAGGCGACTCAAGGGAAAGCAGGAACGGTAAGAAAGGCGACGCAAGGGAAGAGAAGCGACGCAAGGGAATGCAGGAAAGGGAAGAAAGGCGAAGAAAGGGTAGAAAGGCGATGCAAGGGTAAGAAGGAATGGTAAGAAAGGCGACGCAAGGGTAGAGAGGCGATGCAAGGGAATGCAGGAATGGGAAGAAAGGCGAAGCAAGGGAAGAAAGGCGATGCAAGGGAAGAAAGGCGATGCAAGGGAAAGCAGGAACGGGAAGAAAGGCAACGCAAGAGAAAGCTGGAACGGGAAGGAATGCGAAGCGAGGGAAGAAACGCGACGCAAGGGAACGCAGGAACGGGAAGAAAGGCGACGGAGTGGAAAGCAGGAACGGGAAGAAAGGCGACGCAAGGGAAATAACGCGACGCAAGGGAAGAAAGGCGATGCAAGGGAAAGCAGGAACGGGAAGAAAGGCGACGGAAGGGAAGAAAGGCGACGGACGGGAAAGCAGGAAGGGGAAAAAAGGCGAGGCAAGGGAAAGCAGGAACGGGAAGAAAGGCGGAGCAAGGGAAGAAATGCGACGCAAGAGAAAGCAGGAATGGGAAGAAAGGCGACGCACGGGAAGAAAGGCGATGCAAGGGAAGGAAGGCGACGCAAGGGAAGCAAGGCGACGCAAGGGAAAGCAGGAACGGGAAGAAAGGCGACGCAAGGGAAATAACGCGACGCAAGGGAAGAAAGGCGACGCAAGGGAAAGCAGGAACGGGAAGAAAGGCGACGCAAGGGAAGAAAGGCGACGCACGGTAAAGCAGGAAAGGGAAAAATGGCGACGCACGGGATGGAAGGCGATGGAAGGGAAAGCCGGAACGGTAAGAAAGCCGACACAAGGGAAGAAAGGCGGCGCAAGGGAAAGCAGGAATGGGAATGAAGGGGACACATGCTAAGAAAGGTGACGCAAGGGAAGAAAGGCGTTGCAAGAGAAAGCAGAAACGGGAAGTAAGGCGACGGAAAGGAAAGCAGGAACGAGAAGAAAGGCGACGCGCGGAAAGAAAGGCGACGCGAGGGAAAGTGGGAACGGGAAGAAAGGCGATGCAAGGGATTGCAGGAAAGAGAAGAAAGGCGGCACAAGGAAAGAAATTCGACGCAAGGGAAAGTAGGAACGGGAAGAAAGGCGACGCACGGGAAGGAAGGCGACGCAAGGGAAAGCCGGAACGGGAAGAAAGGAGATGCATGGGAAGAAAGCTGACGCAAGGGAAAGCAGGAACGGGAGGAAAGGCGACGCAAGGGAAAGCAGGAACAAGAAGAAAGGTGACGCAAGGGAAAGCAGTAACGAGAAGAAAGGTGATGCAAGGGAAAGCAGGAACGGTAAGAATGGCTATGCAAGGGAAGAAAGGCGACGCAAGGGAAGAAAGGCGACGCAAGGGAAGAAAGGCGAGGCAAGGGAAAGCAGGAAAGGGAAGAAAGGCGACGCAAGGGAAGAAAGGCGACGCAAGGGAAGATAGGCGAGGCAAGGGAAAGCAGTAATGGGAAGAAAGGCGACGCAAGGGTAGAAAGGCGACGCAAGGGAAAGCAGGAATGGGAAGAAAGGCGACGCACGGGAAGAAAGGCGATGCACGGGAAGAAAGGTGACGCAAGGGAAAGCAGGAACAGGAAGAAAGGCGACGCACGGGAAAGCAGGAACGAGAAGAAAGGCGACGCAAGGGAAAGCAGGAACGGTAAGAAAAGCGACGCAAGGTAAGAAAAGCGACGCAAGGGAAGGAAGGTGACGCAGGGGAAGAAAGGCTACGCAAGGGAAAGCAGGAATGGTTAGAAAGGCGACGCAAGGGAAGAGAAGCGACGCAAGGGAAGGCAGGAATGCGAAGAAAGGCAACGCAAGGGAAGAAAGGCGAAGAAAGGGTAGAAAGGCGATGCAAGGGTAAGCAGGAATGGTAAGAAAGGCGACGCAAGGGTAGAGAGGCGACGCAAGGGAATGCAGGAATGGGAAGAAAGGCGAAGCAAGGGAAGAAAGGCGATGCAAGGGAAGAAAGGCGATGGAAGGGAAAGCAGGAACGGGAAGAAAGGCAACGCAAGAGAAAGCTGGAACGGGAAGGAATGCGACGCAAGGGAAGAAACGCGACGCAAGGGAACGCAGGAATGGGAAGAAAAGCGACGGAGTGGAAAGCAGGAACGGGAAGAAAGGCGACGCAAGGGAAATAACGCGACGCAAGGGAAGAAAGGCGATGCAAGGGAAAGCAGGAACGGGAAGAAAGGCGACGGAAGGGAAGAAAGGCGACGGACGGGAAAGCAGGAAGGGGAAAAAAGGCGATGCAAGGGAAGAAAGGCGACGCACGGGAAGAAAGGTGACGCAAGGGAAAGCAGGAACGGGAAGAAAGGCGAGGCAAGGGAAAGCAGGAACGGGAAGAAAGGCGACGCAGGGGAACAAAGGTGACGCAAGGGAAGGCAGGAACGGCAAGAAAGGCGACGCATGGAAAGAAAGGCGACGCAAGGGAAAGCAGGAACGAGAAGGAAGGTGACTCAAGGGAAAGCAGGAACGATAAGAAAGGCTACGCAAGGGAAGAAAGGAGACGCAAGGGACGAAAGGCGAAGCAAGTAAAGAAAGGCGACGCAAGGGAAAGCAGGAATGGGAAGAAAGGCGATGCAAGGGAAGAAAGGCGACGCAAGGGATCGCAGGAACGACAAGAAAAGCGACGTAAGGAAAGGAAGGCGATGCAAGGGAAAGTAGAAACGGGAAGAAAGGCGGAGCAAGGGAAGAAATGCGACGCAAGAGAAAGCAGGAATGGGAAGAACGGCGACGCAAGGGAAGAAAGGCGATGCAAGGGAAAGCAGGAATGGGAAGAAAGGCGTCGCAAGGGAAGAAAGGCGATGCAAGGGAAGGAAGGCGACGCAAGGGAAAGCAGGAACGGGAAGAAAGGCGACGCAAGGGAAATAACGCGACGCAAGGGAAGAAAGGCGACGCAAGGGAAAGCAGGAACGGGAAGAAAGGCGACGGAAGGGAAGAAAGGCGACGCACGGTAAAGCAGAAAAGGGAAAAATGGCGACGCACGGGAAGGAAGGCGATGGAAGGGAAAGCCAGAACGGTAAGAAAGCCGACACAAGGGAAGAAAGGCGGCGCAAGGGAAAGCAGGAATGGGAATGAAGGCGACACATGCTAAGAAAGGCGACGCAAGGGAAGAAAGGCGTCGCAAGAGAAAGCAGAAACGGGAAGTAAGGCGACGGAAAGGAAAGCAGGAACGAGAAGAAAGGCAAAGCAAGGGAAAGCAGGAACAAGAAGAAAGGCGACGCGCGGAAAGAAAGGCGACGCGAGGGAAAGTAGGAACGGGAAGAAAGGCGATGGAAGGGATTGCAGGAAAGAGAAGACAGGCGGCACAAGGAAAGAAATTCGACGCAAGGGAAAGTAGGAACGGGAAGAAAGGCGACGCACGGGAAGGAAGGCGACCCAAGGGAAAGCCGGAACGGGAAGAAAGGAGATGCATGGGAAGAAAGCTGACGCAAGGGAAAGCAGGAACGGGAGGAAAGGCGACGCAAGGGAAAGCAGGAACAAGAAGAAAGGTGACGCAAGGGAAAGCAGTAACGAGAAGAAAGGTGACGCAAGGGAAAGCAGGAACGGTAAGAATGGCTACGCAAGGGAAGAAAGGCGACGCAAGGGAAGAAAGGCGACGCAAGGGAAAGCAGGAATTGTAAGAAAGGCGACGCAAGGGAAGAAAAGCGAGGCAAGGGAAAGCAGGAATGGTAAGAAAGGCGACGGAAGGGTAGAAAGGCGACGCAAGGGAAAGCAGGAATGGGAAGAAAGGCGACGCACGGGAAGAAAGGCGATGCAAGGGAAGAAAGGTGATGCAAGGGAAAGCAGGAACAGGAAGAAAGGCGAAGCACGGGAAAGCAGGAACGAGAAGAAAGGCGACGCAAGGGAAAGCAGGAACGGTAAGAAAAGCGATGCAAGGTAAGAAAAGCGACGCAAGGGAAGGAAGGCGACGCAGGGGAAGAAAGGCTACGCGAGGGAAAGCAGGAATGGTAAGAAAGGCGACGCAAGGGAAGAAAGGCGACGCAAGGGAAGAAAGACGATGCAAGTGAAGTAAGGCGACGCAAGGGAAAGCAGGAATGGGAAGAAAGGCGACTCAAGGGAAGAAAGGCGACGCAAGGGATCACAGGAACGAGAAGAAAAGCAACGCAAGGAAAGAAAGACGATGCAAGGGAAAGTAGGAACGGGAAGAAAGGCGACGCAAGGGAAGAAAGGCGGCGCAGGGGAAGAAATGCGACGTGAGGGAAAGCAGGAATGGTAAGAAAGGCGACGCAAGGGAAGAGAAGCGACGCAAGACAAAGCAGAAACGGGAAGAAAGGCGACGCAAGGGAAGAAAGGAGATGCAAGGGAAGAAAGGCGATGCAAGGGAAGCAAGGCGACGCAAGGGAAAGCAGGAACGGTAAGAAAGGCTACGCAAGGGAAGAAAGGCAACGCAAGGGAAGAAAGGCGACGCAAGGGAAAGCAGGAACGGTAAGAAAGGCTACACAAGGGAAGAAAGGCGACGCAAGGGAAGAAAGGCGACGCAAGGGAAAGCAAGAATGGTAAGAAAGGCGACGCAAGGGAAGAGAAGCGACGCAAGACAAAGCAGAAACGGGAAGAAAGGCGACGCAAGGGAAGAAAGGAGATGCATGGGAAGAAAGGCGATGGAAGGGAAAGCAGGAACCGGATGAAAGGCGACAGAAGAGAAAGCAGAAACGGTAAGAAAAGCGACGCAAGGGAAGAAAGGCGACGCAGGGGAAGAAACGGAACGCAAGAGAAAGCAGGAAGGGGAAGAAAGGCGACGCAAGGGAAGAAAGGCGATGCAAGGGAAGCAAGGCGACGCAAGGGAAAGCAGGAACGAGAAGAAAGGTGACGCAAGGGAAAGCAGGAACAGTAAGAAAGGCTACGCCAGGGAAGAAAGGCGATGGAAGGGAAAGCAGGAATGGTAAGAAAGGCGACGCAAGGGAAGAAAGGCAAAGGAAGGGAAAGCACGAACGGGAAGAAAGGCGGCGGACGGGAAGGAAGGCGACGCAAGGGAAGAAAGGCGACGCACGGGAAAGCAGGAAGGGGAAAAAAGGCGACGCAAGGGAAGAAAGGCGACGCAGGGTAAGAAAGGTGACACAAGGGGAAGCAGGAACGGGAAAAAAGGCGTGGCAAGGGAAAGCAAAAACGGGAAGAAAGGAAACGCAAGGAAAGAAAGTCTACGTAAGGGAAAGCAGGAACGGGATGAAAAGAGATGCATGGGAAGAAAGCTGACGCAAGGGAAAGCAGGAACGGGAGGAAAGGCGACGCAAGGGAAAGCAGGAATGGGAAGAAAGGCGACGCAAAGGGAAGCAAGGCGACGCAAGGGAAAGCAGGAATGGACAGAAAGGCGACGGAAAGGTAGAAAGGCGACATACGGGAAAGCAGGAACAGGAAGAAAGGCGACGCACGGGAAAGCAGGAACGGTATGAAAGGCGATGCAAGGGAAAGCAGGAACGAGAAGAAAGCTGACGCAAATGAAAGAAGGAACGGGAGGAAAGGCAACGCAAGGGAAAGCAGGAATGGAAAGAAAAGCGACGCAAGGGTAGAAAGGCGAGGCAAGGGAAAGCGGGAATGGGAAGAAAGGCGACGCAAGGGAGGAAAGGCGATGCAAGTGAAGTAAGGCGACGCAAGGGAAAGCAGGAATGGGAAGAAAGGCGACACAAGGGAAGAAAGGCGACGCAAGGGATCACAGGAACGAGAAGAAAAGCGACGCAAGGAAAGAAAGACGATGCAAGGGAAAGTAGGAACGGGAAGAAAGGCGACGCAAGGGAAGAAAGGCGACGCAAGGGAAAGCAGGAATGGTTAGAAAGGCGACGCAAGGGAAGAAAGGCGACGCAAGGGAAAGCAGGAACGGTTAGAAAGGGGACGCAAGGGAGGAAAGGCGATGCAAGTGAAGAAAGGCGACGCAAGGGAAAGCAGGAATGGTAAGAAAGGCGACGCAAGGGAAGAGAAGCGACGCAAGACAAAGCAGAAACGGGAAGAAAGGCGACGCAAGGGAAGAAAGGAGATGCATGGGAAGAAAGGCGACGCAGGGTAAGAAAGGTGACACAAGGGAAAGCAGGAACGGGAAAAAAGGCGTGGCAAGGGAAAGCAGGAACGGGAAGACAGGAAACGCAAGGGAAGAAAGTCGGCGTAAGAGAAAGCAGGAACGGGAAGAAAGGAGATGCATGGGAAGAAAGCTGACGCAAGGGAAAGCAGGAATGGCAAGAAAGGCGACGCAAGTGCAGAAAGGCGAGGCAATGGAAAGGAGGAAAGGGAAGAAAGAAGACGCAAGGGAAGAAAGGCGGCGCAAGGGAAAGCGGGAACGGGAAGAAAGGAGATGCATGGGAAGAAAGCTGACGCAAGGGAAAGCAGGAACGGGAGGAAAGGCGACGCAAGGGAAAGCAGGAACGAGAAGGACGGTGACGCAAGGGAAAGCAGGAACGGTAAGAAAGGCGACGCAAGGGAAGAAAGGCGACGCAAGGGAAAGCAGGAACAGGAAGTAAGGCGACGCACGGGAAAGCAGGATCGAGAAGCAAGCTGACGCAAGGGAAAGCAGGAACGGGAGGAAAGGCGACGCAAGGGAAAGCAGGAACAAGCAGGACGGTGACGCAAGGGAAAGCAGGAACGGTAAGAAAGGCGACGCAAGGGAAGAAAGGCGACGCAAGGGAAAGCAGGAATGGGAAGAAAGGCGACACAAGGGAAGAAAGGCGATGCAAGGGAAGATAGGCGACACATGGGAAGAAAGGCGACGCAAGGGATCACAGGAACGAGAAGAAAAGCAACGCAAGGAAAGAAAGACGATGCAAGGGAAAGTAGGAACGGGAAGAAAGGCGACGCAAGGGAAGAAAGGCGGCGCAGGGGAAGAAATGCGACGTGAGGGAAAGCAGGAATGGTAAGAAAGGCGACGCAAGGGAAGAGAAGCGACGCAAGACAAAGCAGAAACGGGAAGAAAGGCGACGCAAGGGAAGAAAGGAGATGCAAGGGAAGAAAGGCGATGCAAGGGAAGCAAGGCGACGCAAGGGAAAGCAGGAACGGTAAGAAAGGCTACGCAAGGGAAGAAAGGCAACGCAAGGGAAGAAAGGCGACGCAAGGGAAAGCAGGAACGGTAAGAAAGGCTACACAAGGGAAGAAAGGCGACGCAAGGGAAGAAAGGCGACGCAAGGGAAAGCAAGAATGGTAAGAAAGGCGACGCAAGGGAAGAAAGGCGAGGCAAGGGAAAGCAGGAACGGGAAGAAAGGCGACGGAAGGGAAGAAAGGCGACGCAAGGGAATGCAGGAACGGGAAGAAAGGCGACGGAAGGGAAGAAAGGCGACGCACGGTAAAGCAGGAACGGGAAGAATGGCGACGCACGGGAAGGAAGGCGACGCAAGGGAAAGGAGGAACGGTAAGAAAGCCGACTCAAGGGAAGAAATGTGGTGCAAGGGAAAGCAGAAATGGGAATGAAAGCGACACAAGGTAAGAAAGGCGATGCAAGGGAGGAAAGGCGACGCACGGGAAAGCAGGAAGGGGAAAAAAGGCGCCGCAAGGGAAGAAAGGCGACGCAGGGTAAGAAAGGTGACACAAGGGAAAGCAGGAACGGGAAAAAAGGCGTGGCAAGGGAAAGCAAAAACGGGAAGAAAGGAAACGCAAGGAAAGAAAGTCTACGTAAGGGAAAGCAGGAACGGGATGAAAAGAGATGCATGGGAAGAAAGCTGACGCAAGGGAAAGCAGGAACGGGAGGAAAGGCGACGCAAGGGAAAGCAGGAATGGGAAGAAAGGCGACGCAAGGGAAGCAAGGCGACGCAAGGGAAAGCAGGAATGGACAGAAAGGCGACGGAAGGGTAGAAAGGCGACATACGGGAAAGCAGGAACAGGAAGAAAGGCGACGCACGGGAAAGCAGGAACGGTAAGAAAGGCGATGCAAGGGAAAGCAGGAACGAGAAGAAAGCTGACGCAAATGAAAGAAGGAACGGGAGGAAAGGCAACGCAAGGGAAAGCAGGAATGGAAAGAAAAGCGACGCAAGGGTAGAAAGGCGAGGCAAGGGAAAGCGGGAATGGGAAGAAAGGCGACGCAACGGAGGAAAGGCGATGCAAGGGATCACAGGAACGAGAAGAAAAGCGACGCAAGGAAAGAAAGACGATGCAAGGGAAAGCAGGAACGGGAAGAAAGGCGACGCAAGGGAAGAAAGGCGACGCAAGGGAAAGCAGGAATGGTTAGAAAGGCGACGCAAGGGAAGAAAGGCAACGCAAGGGAAAGCAGGAATGGTTAGAAAGGCGACGCAAGGGAAGAAAGGCGATGCAAGTGAAGAAAGGCGACGCGAGAGAAGCAAGGCGATGCAAGGGAACGCAGGAACGGGAAGAAAGGCGACGCAAAGGTAATAACGGGACGCAAGGGAAGAAAGACGATGCAAGAGAAAGCAGGAATGGGAATAAAGGCGACGCGAGGGAAGAAAGGCGATGGAAGGGAAGAAAGGCGACGCAACGGAAGCAAGGCGACGCAAAGGAAAGCAGGAACGGGAAGAAAGGCGACGCAAGGGAACTAAGGCGACGAAAGGGAAGAAAGGCGATGCCAGGGAAAGCAGGAACGGGAAGTATGGCGACGCGAGGGAAATAAGGCGACGTAAGGGAAAGTAGGAATGGGAAGAAAGGCGATGCAAGGGATCACAGGAACGAGAAGAAAGGCGACGCAAGGAAAGAAAGGTGTTGCAAGGTAAAGTAGGAACGGGAAGAAAGGCGGCGCAAGGGAAAGCAGGAACGGGAAGAAAGGCGATGTATGGGAAGAAAGCTGTCGCAAGGGAAAGCAGGAACGAGAAGAAAGGTGACGCAAGGGAAGGCAGGAACGGTAAGAAAGGCTACGCAAGGGAAGTAATGCGGCACAAGGGAAGAAAGGCGACGCAAGGGAAAGCAGGAACGAGAAGAAAGGCGACGCGCGGAAAGGAAGTCGACGCTCTGGAAAGTAGGAATGGGAAGAAAGGCGATGCAAGGGAAAGGAGGAACCGTAAGAAAGGCGATGCAAGGGAAGAAAGGCTATGCAACCGAAGAAAGGCGACGCAAGGGAAAGCAGGAACGAGAAGTAAGGCGACGCAAGGGAAGAAAGGTGACGCAAGAGAAAGCAGAAACGGGAAGTAATGCGCCGGAAGGGAAATCAGGAACGCGAAGAAAGGAGACGCAAGGGAAAGCAGGAACGAGAAGAAAGGCAACGCAAGGGAAGAAAGAAGACGCAAGGGAGAAAACGCGATGCTAGGGAAAGCATGAACGGGAAGAAAGGAGACACAAGGGAAGAAAGGCGACGGAGGGGAAGAATGTCGACGCAAGGGAAAGCATGAACGGGAAGAAAGGCGACGCAAGGGAAGAAAGACGACGCGAGGGAAGAAAGGCGTCGCAAGTGAGAGCAGGAAGGGGAAAAAAGACGATGCAAGGGAGGAAAGGCGTCGCAAGGGAAAGCAGGTAAGGAACGAAATGCGACACATGCATGGACAGAAAGGCGACGCTAGGAAAAGCAGGAATGGGAAGAAAGGCGATGCAAGGGAAGAAAGGCGACGCAAGATAAAAAAGGAACGGGATGTAAGGCGACGCATGGGAAAGAAGGAAAGAGAAGAAAGGCGACGCAAGGGAAGATAGGCGACGCACGGTAAAGCAGGAACGGGAAGAATGGCGACGCACGGGAAGGAAGGCGACGCACGGTAAAGCAGGAACGGGATGAATGGCGACGCACTGGAAGGAAGGTGACGCAAGGGAAGAAAGGCGACGCACGGGAAAGCAGGAAGGGGAAAAAAGGCGACGCAAGGGAAGAAAGGCGACGCAAGGGAAGAAATGCGACGCAAGGGTAAGCACGAACGGGAAGAAAGGCTACGCAAGGCAAGAAAGGCGATGCAAGTGAAGAAAGGCGACGCAAGGGAAATAACGCGACGCAAATGAAGAAAGGCGACGCTAGGGAAAGCAGGAATGGGAAGAAAGGCGATGCAAGGGAAAAGAGGAAAGGTAAGAAAGGCGATGCAAGGGAAGAAAGGCAATGCAAGGGAAAGCAGGAACGGGAAGAAAGGCGTCGCAAGAGAAAGCAGAAACGAGAAGTAAGGCGACGGAAAGGAAAGCAGGAACGAGAAGAAAGGCGACGCGCGGAAAGAAAGGCGACGCAAGGGAAAGTAGGAACGGGAAGAAAGGCGATGCAAGGGATTGCAGGAAAGAGAAGAAAGGTGGCGCAAGGAAAGAAATTCGATGCAAGGGAAAGTAGGAACGGGAAGAAAGGCGACGCAAGGGAAGGAAGGCGACGCAAGGGAAAGCAGGAACGGGAAGAAAGGAGATGCATGGGAAGAAAGCTGACGCAAGGGAAAGCAGGAACGGTAAGAATGGCTACGCAAGGGAAGATAGGCGACGCAAGGGAAGAAAGGTGACGCAAGGGAAAGCAGGAAAGGGAAGAAAGGCGACGCAAGGGAAGAAAGGAGACGCAAGGGAAGATAGGCGACGCAAGGGAAAGCAGGAAAGGGAAGAAAGGCGAAGCAAGGGAAGAAAGGCGATGCAAGGGAAGAAATGCGACGCAATGGAAGCAAGGCGACGCGAGGGAAAGCAGGAACAGGAAGAAAGGCGACGCACGGGAAAGCAGGAACGAGAAGAAAGGCGACTCAAGGGAAAGCAGGAACGGTAAGAAAGGCGACGCAAGGGAAGAGAAGCGACGCAAGGGAATGCAGGAAAGGGAAGAAAGGCGAAGAAAGGGTAGAAAGGCGATGCAAGGGTAAGAAGGAATGGTAAGAAAGGCGACGCAAGGGTAGAGAGGCGATGCAAGGGAATGCAGGAATGGGAAGAAAGGCGAAGCAAGGGAAGAAAGGCGATGCAAGGGAAGAAAGGCGATGCAAGGGAAAGCAGGAACGGGAAGAAAGGCAACGCAAGAGAAAGCTGGAACGGGAAGGAATGCGAAGCGAGGGAAGAAACGCGACGCAAGGGAACGCAGGAACGGGAAGAAAGGCGACGGAGTGGAAAGCAGGAACGGGAAGAAAGGCGACGCAAGGGAAATAACGCGACGCAAGGGAAGAAAGGCGATGCAAGGGAAAGCAGGAACGGGAAGAAAGGCGACGGAAGGGAAGAAAGGCGACGGACGGGAAAGCAGGAAGGGGAAAAAAGGCGAGGCAAGGGAAAGCAGGAACGGGAAGAAAGGCGGAGCAAGGGAAGAAATGCGACGCAAGAGAAAGCAGGAATGGGAAGAAAGGCGACGCACGGGAAGAAAGGCGATGCAAGGGAAGGAAGGCGACGCAAGGGAAGCAAGGCGACGCAAGGGAAAGCAGGAACGGGAAGAAAGGCGACGCAAGGGAAATAACGCGACGCAAGGGAAGAAAGGCGACGCAAGGGAAAGCAGGAACGGGAAGAAAGGCGACGCAAGGGAAGAAAGGCGACGCACGGTAAAGCAGGAAAGGGAAAAATGGCGACGCACGGGATGGAAGGCGATGGAAGGGAAAGCCGGAACGGTAAGAAAGCCGACACAAGGGAAGAAAGGCGGCGCAAGGGAAAGCAGGAATGGGAATGAAGGGGACACATGCTAAGAAAGGTGACGCAAGGGAAGAAAGGCGTTGCAAGAGAAAGCAGAAACGGGAAGTAAGGCGACGGAAAGGAAAGCAGGAACGAGAAGAAAGGCGACGCGCGGAAAGAAAGGCGACGCGAGGGAAAGTGGGAACGGGAAGAAAGGCGATGCAAGGGATTGCAGGAAAGAGAAGAAAGGCGGCACAAGGAAAGAAATTCGACGCAAGGGAAAGTAGGAACGGGAAGAAAGGCGACGCACGGGAAGGAAGGCGACGCAAGGGAAAGCCGGAACGGGAAGAAAGGAGATGCATGGGAAGAAAGCTGACGCAAGGGAAAGCAGGAACGGGAGGAAAGGCGACGCAAGGGAAAGCAGGAACAAGAAGAAAGGTGACGCAAGGGAAAGCAGTAACGAGAAGAAAGGTGATGCAAGGGAAAGCAGGAACGGTAAGAATGGCTATGCAAGGGAAGAAAGGCGACGCAAGGGAAGAAAGGCGACGCAAGGGAAGAAAGGCGAGGCAAGGGAAAGCAGGAAAGGGAAGAAAGGCGACGCAAGGGAAGAAAGGCGACGCAAGGGAAGATAGGCGAGGCAAGGGAAAGCAGTAATGGGAAGAAAGGCGACGCAAGGGTAGAAAGGCGACGCAAGGGAAAGCAGGAATGGGAAGAAAGGCGACGCACGGGAAGAAAGGCGATGCACGGGAAGAAAGGTGACGCAAGGGAAAGCAGGAACAGGAAGAAAGGCGACGCACGGGAAAGCAGGAACGAGAAGAAAGGCGACGCAAGGGAAAGCAGGAACGGTAAGAAAAGCGACGCAAGGTAAGAAAAGCGACGCAAGGGAAGGAAGGTGACGCAGGGGAAGAAAGGCTACGCAAGGGAAAGCAGGAATGGTTAGAAAGGCGACGCAAGGGAAGAGAAGCGACGCAAGGGAAGGCAGGAATGCGAAGAAAGGCAACGCAAGGGAAGAAAGGCGAAGAAAGGGTAGAAAGGCGATGCAAGGGTAAGCAGGAATGGTAAGAAAGGCGACGCAAGGGTAGAGAGGCGACGCAAGGGAATGCAGGAATGGGAAGAAAGGCGAAGCAAGGGAAGAAAGGCGATGCAAGGGAAGAAAGGCGATGGAAGGGAAAGCAGGAACGGGAAGAAAGGCAACGCAAGAGAAAGCTGGAACGGGAAGGAATGCGACGCAAGGGAAGAAACGCGACGCAAGGGAACGCAGGAATGGGAAGAAAAGCGACGGAGTGGAAAGCAGGAACGGGAAGAAAGGCGACGCAAGGGAAATAACGCGACGCAAGGGAAGAAAGGCGATGCAAGGGAAAGCAGGAACGGGAAGAAAGGCGACGGAAGGGAAGAAAGGCGACGGACGGGAAAGCAGGAAGGGGAAAAAAGGCGATGCAAGGGAAGAAAGGCGACGCACGGGAAGAAAGGTGACGCAAGGGAAAGCAGGAACGGGAAGAAAGGCGAGGCAAGGGAAAGCAGGAACGGGAAGAAAGGCGACGCAGGGGAACAAAGGTGACGCAAGGGAAGGCAGGAACGGCAAGAAAGGCGACGCATGGAAAGAAAGGCGACGCAAGGGAAAGCAGGAACGAGAAGGAAGGTGACTCAAGGGAAAGCAGGAACGATAAGAAAGGCTACGCAAGGGAAGAAAGGAGACGCAAGGGACGAAAGGCGAAGCAAGTAAAGAAAGGCGACGCAAGGGAAAGCAGGAATGGGAAGAAAGGCGATGCAAGGGAAGAAAGGCGACGCAAGGGATCGCAGGAACGACAAGAAAAGCGACGTAAGGAAAGGAAGGCGATGCAAGGGAAAGTAGAAACGGGAAGAAAGGCGGAGCAAGGGAAGAAATGCGACGCAAGAGAAAGCAGGAATGGGAAGAACGGCGACGCAAGGGAAGAAAGGCGATGCAAGGGAAAGCAGGAATGGGAAGAAAGGCGTCGCAAGGGAAGAAAGGCGATGCAAGGGAAGGAAGGCGACGCAAGGGAAAGCAGGAACGGGAAGAAAGGCGACGCAAGGGAAATAACGCGACGCAAGGGAAGAAAGGCGACGCAAGGGAAAGCAGGAACGGGAAGAAAGGCGACGGAAGGGAAGAAAGGCGACGCACGGTAAAGCAGAAAAGGGAAAAATGGCGACGCACGGGAAGGAAGGCGATGGAAGGGAAAGCCAGAACGGTAAGAAAGCCGACACAAGGGAAGAAAGGCGGCGCAAGGGAAAGCAGGAATGGGAATGAAGGCGACACATGCTAAGAAAGGCGACGCAAGGGAAGAAAGGCGTCGCAAGAGAAAGCAGAAACGGGAAGTAAGGCGACGGAAAGGAAAGCAGGAACGAGAAGAAAGGCAAAGCAAGGGAAAGCAGGAACAAGAAGAAAGGCGACGCGCGGAAAGAAAGGCGACGCGAGGGAAAGTAGGAACGGGAAGAAAGGCGATGGAAGGGATTGCAGGAAAGAGAAGACAGGCGGCACAAGGAAAGAAATTCGACGCAAGGGAAAGTAGGAACGGGAAGAAAGGCGACGCACGGGAAGGAAGGCGACCCAAGGGAAAGCCGGAACGGGAAGAAAGGAGATGCATGGGAAGAAAGCTGACGCAAGGGAAAGCAGGAACGGGAGGAAAGGCGACGCAAGGGAAAGCAGGAACAAGAAGAAAGGTGACGCAAGGGAAAGCAGTAACGAGAAGAAAGGTGACGCAAGGGAAAGCAGGAACGGTAAGAATGGCTACGCAAGGGAAGAAAGGCGACGCAAGGGAAGAAAGGCGACGCAAGGGAAAGCAGGAATTGTAAGAAAGGCGACGCAAGGGAAGAAAAGCGAGGCAAGGGAAAGCAGGAATGGTAAGAAAGGCGACGGAAGGGTAGAAAGGCGACGCAAGGGAAAGCAGGAATGGGAAGAAAGGCGACGCACGGGAAGAAAGGCGATGCAAGGGAAGAAAGGTGATGCAAGGGAAAGCAGGAACAGGAAGAAAGGCGAAGCACGGGAAAGCAGGAACGAGAAGAAAGGCGACGCAAGGGAAAGCAGGAACGGTAAGAAAAGCGATGCAAGGTAAGAAAAGCGACGCAAGGGAAGGAAGGCGACGCAGGGGAAGAAAGGCTACGCGAGGGAAAGCAGGAATGGTAAGAAAGGCGACGCAAGGGAAGAGAAGCGACGCAAGGGAAAGCAGGAATGCGAAGAAAGGCGACGCAAGGGAAGAAAGGTGAAGGAAGGGTAGAAAGGCGATGCAAGGGTAAGCAGGAATGGTAAGAAAGGCGACGCAAGGGTAGAGAGGCGATGCAAGGGAAAGCATAAATGGGAAGAAAGGCGACGCAAGGGAAGAAAGGCGATGCAAGAGAAGAAAGGCGATGCAGGGGAAGCAAGGCAACAAAAGGGAAATCAGGAACGGGAAGAAAGGCGACGCAAGGGAAGAATGGCAACGCAAAAGAAGAAGGGCGACGCAAGGGAACGCTCGAACGGGAAGAAAGGCGACGCAAGGGAACGCAGGAACCGGAAGAAAAGCGACGCAACGGAAGAAAGGCGATGCAAGGGAAAGGAGGAACGGGAAGAAATGCGACGCAAGGGAAGAAAGGCGACGCACGGTAAAGCAGGAACGGGATGAATGGCGACGCACTGGAAGGAAGGGGACGCAAGGGAAGAAAGGCGACGCACGGGAAAGCAGGAAGGGGAAAAAAGGCGACGCAAGGGAAGAAAGGCGACGCAAGGGAAGAAAGGCGACGCAAGGGAAAGCAGGAACGGGAAGAAAGGCGACGCAAGGAAAGAAAGGCGACGCAAGGGAAAGCAGGAATGGGAAGAAAGGCGACGCAAGGGAAGAGAAGCGATGCAAGGGAAAGCAGGAATGTGAAGAAAGACGACGCAAGGGTAGAAAGGCGAAGGAAGGGTAGAAAGGCGATGCAAGGGTAAGCAGGAATGGTAAGAATGGCGACGCAAGGGAAGTAAGACAACGCAAGCGAACGCAGGAATGAGAAGAATGGCAATGCCAGGGAAAGCAGGAACGGGAAGAAAGGCAACGCAAGGGAAGAAAGGCGACGCAAGGGAAAGGAGCAACCGTAAGAAAGGCGATGCAAGGGAAGAACGGCTACGCAAGCGAAGAAAGGCGAGGCAAGGGAAAGTAGGAACGAGAAGAAAGGTGACGCAAGGTAAAGCAGGAACGAGAAGAAAGGCGATGCACGGAGAGAAAGACGACGCAAGGGAAAGCAGGAACGGGAAGAAAGGCGACGCAAAGGAAGTAAGGCGACGCAAGGGTAGAACGGCGACGCAAGGGAAAGCAGGAATGGTAAGAAAGGCGACGGAAGGGTAGAAACGCGACGCAAGGGAAAGCAGGAATGGGAAGAAAGGCGACGCAAGGGAGGAAAGGCGACGCAAGGGAGGAAAGGCGACGCAAGGGAAAGCAGGAATGGTAAGAAAGGCGACGGAAGGGTGGAAAGGCGACGCAAGGGAAAGCAGGAATGGCAATGAAGGCAAAACAAGGTAAGAAAGGAGACGCAAGGGAAGAAACGTGTCGCAAGGGAGGGCAGGAACGGTAAGAAAGGCTTCGCAAGGGAAGAAAGGTGACGCTAGGGAAAGAAGGAAGGGGAAAATAGGCGATGCAAGGGAAGAAAGGCGTCGCAAGGGAAAGCAGGAACGGAACGAAATGCGACGCAAGGGAAGAAAGGCGACGCAAGGGAAGAAAGGCGATGCAAGGGAAGAAAGGCGACGCAAGGGAAAGCAGGAATGGTAAGAAAGGCGACGGAAGGGTAGAAAGGCGGCACAAGGGAAAGCAAACATGGGAAGAAAGGCGATGCAAGGGAAAGCAGGAACGGGAAGAAAGTCGGCGCAACGGAAATAAGGCGACGCAAGGGAAGAAAGGCGACGCAAGGGAAAGCATGAACAGGAAGAAAGGAGACGCAAGGTAAGAAAGAAGACGCAAGGGAAGAAAGGCGTCGCAAGGTAAGAAAGGCGATGCAAGGGAAAGCAGGAACGGGAAGAAAGGCGACGCAAGGGAAAGCATGAACGGGAAGAAATGCGACGCAAGGTAAGAAAGACGACCCAAGGGAAGAAATGCGACACAAGGGTTATCATGAACGGGAAGAAAGGCGACGCAAAGTAAGAAAGACGACGCAAGGGAAGAAAGGCGTCGCGAGGGAAGTAATATGACGCAAGGGAAAGCAGGAATGAGAAGAATGGCAATGCCAGGGAAAGCAGGAACGGGAAGAAAGGCAACGCAAGGGAAGAAAGGCGACGCAAGATAAAAAAGGAACGGGATGTAAGGCGACGCAAGGGAAAGAAGGAAAGAGAAGAAAGGAGACGCAAGGGAAGAAGGGCGACGCAAGGGAAAGTAGGAACGGGAAGTAAGGCGATGCAAGGGAAGAAATGCGACGCACGGTAAAGCAGGAACGGGAAGAATTGGCGCCGCAAGGGAAGATAGGCGACGCACGGTAAAGCAGGAACGGGAAGAATGGCGACGCACGGGAAGGAAGGCGACGGAAGGGAAAGCCGGAACGGTAAGAAAGCCGACACAAGGGAAGAAAGGCGACGCAAGGGTAAGGAGCAACCGTAAGAAAGGCGATGCAAGGGAAGAACGGCTACGCAAGCGAAGGAAGGCGACGCAAGGGAAAGTAGGAATGAGAAGAAAGGTGACGCAAGGGAGAGCAGGAACGAGAAGAAAGGCGACGCACGGAAAGAAAGACGACGCAAGAGAAAGTAGGAATGGGAAGAAAGGCGACACAAGGTAAGAAAGGAGACGCAAGGGAAGAAACGTGTCGCAAGGGAGGGCAGGAACGTTAAGAAAGGCTTCGCAAGGGAAGAAAGGTGACGCTCGGGAAAGAAGGAAGGGGAAAAAAGGCGACGCAAGGGAAGAAAGGCGTCGCAAGGGAAAGCAGGAACGGAACGAAATGCGACGCAAGGGAAGAAAGGCGACGCAAGGGAAGAAAGGCGACGCAAGGGAAAGCAGGAATGGTAATAAAGGCGACCCAAGGGTGGAAAGGCGACGCAGGGGAAAGCAAAAATGGGAAGCAAGGCGATGCAAGGGAAAGCAGGAACGGGAAGAAAGTTGGCGCAAGGGAAATAAGGCGACGCAAGGGAAGAAAGGCGTCGCAAGGGAAGTAAGATGACGCAAGGGAAAGCAGGAATGAGAAGAATGGCAATGCCAGGGAAAGCAGGAACGGGAAGAAAGGCAACGCAAGGGAAGAAAGGCGACGCAAGATAAAAAAGGAACGGGATGTAAGGCGACGCAAGGGAAAGAGGGAAAGAGAAGAAAGGAGACGCAAGGGAAGAAGGGCGACGCAAGGGAAAGCAGGAACGGGAAGAAAGGCGACGCAAGGGAAGAAAGGCGACGCAAGGGAAAGCATGAACGGGAAGAAAGGCGACGCAAGGTAAGAAAGACGACGCAAGGGAAGAAAGGCGACGCAAGGGAAAGCAGGAATTGTAAGAAAGGCGACGCAAGGGAAGAAAGGCGAGGCAAGGGAAAGCAGGAAAGGGAAGAAAGGCGACGCAAGGGAAGAAAGGCGACGCAAGGGAAAGCATGAACGGGAAGAAAGGCGACGCAAGGTAAGAAAGACGACGCAAGGGAAGAAAGGCGACGCAAGGGAAAGCAGGAATTGTAAGAAAGGCGACGCATGGGAAGAAAGGCGAGGCAAGGGAAAGCAGGAAAGGGAAGAAAGGCGACGCAAGGGAAGAAAGGCGACGCAAGGGAAGATAGGCGACGCAAGGGAAAGCAGTAATGGGAAGAAAGGCGACGCAAGGGTAGAAAGGCGACGCAAGGGAAAGCAGGAATGGGAAGAAAGGCGACGCACGGGAAGAAAGGCGATGCACGGGAAGAAAGGTGACGCAAGGGAAAGCAGGAACAGGAAGAAAGGCGACGCACGGGAAAGCAGGAACGAGAAGAAAGGCGACGCAAGGGAAAGCAGGAACGGTAAGAAAAGCGACGCAAGGTAAGAAAAGCGACGCAAGGGAAGGAAGGTGACGCAGGGGAAGAAAGGCTACGCGAGGGACAGCAGGAATGGTTAGAAAGGCGACGCAAGGGAAGAGAAGCGACGCAAGGGAAAGCAGGAATGCGAAGAAAGGCAACGCAAGGGAAGAAAGGCGAAGAAAGGGTAGAAAGGCGATGCAAGGGTAAGCAGGAATGGTAAGAAAGGCGACGCAAGGGTAGAGAGGCGATGCAAGGGAATGCAGGAATGGGAAGAAAGGCGAAGCAAGGGAAGAAAGGCGATGCAAGGGAAGAAAGGCGATGGAAGGGAAAGCAGGAACGGGAAGAAAGGCAACGCAAGAGAAAGCTGGAACGGGAAAGAATGCGACGCAAGGGAAGTAACGCGACGCAAGGGAACGCAGGAACGGGAAGAAAGGCGACGGAGTGGAAAGCAGGAACGGGAAGAAAGGCGACGCAAGGGAAATAACGCGACGCAAGGGAAGAAAGGCGATGCAAGGGAAAGCAGGAACGGGAAGCAAGGCGACGCAAGGGAAGCAAGGCGACGCAAGGGAAAGCAGGAACGGGAAGAAAGGCGACGGACGGGAAAGCAGGAAGGGGAAAAAAGGCGATGCAAGGGAGGAAAGGCGACGCACGGGAAGAAAGGTGACGCAAGGGAAAGCAGGAACGGGAAGAAAGGCGAGGCAAGGGAAAGCAGGAACGGGAAGAAAGGCGACGCAGGGGAACAAAGGCGACGGACGGGAAAGCAGGAATGGGAAGAAAGGCGATGCAAGGGAAGAAAGGCGACGCAAGGGATCGCAGGAACGACAAGAAAAGCGACGTAAGGAAAGGAAGGCGATGCAAGGGAAAGTAGGAACGGGAAGAAAGGCGGAGCAAGGGAAGAAATGCGACGCAAGAGAAAGCAGGAATGGGAAGAACGGCGACGCAAGGGAAGAAAGGCGACGCAAGGGAAAGCAGGAACGGGAGGAAAGGCGACGCAAGGGAAGAAAGGTGATGCAAGGGAAGGAAGGCGACGCAAGGGAAAGCAGGAACGGGAAGAAAGGCGACGGAAGGGAAGAAAGGCGACGCACGGTAAAGCAGAAAAGGGAAAAATGGCGACGCACGGGAAGGAAGGCAATGGAGGGGAAAGCCGGAACGGTAAGAAAGCCGACACAGGGGAAGAAAGGCGGCGCAAGGGAAAGCAGGAATGGGAATGAAGGCGACACATGCTAAGAAAGGCGACGCAAGGGAAGAAAGGCGTTGCAAGAGAAAGCAGAAACGGGAAGTAAGGCGACGGAAAGGAAAGCAGGTACGAGAAGAAAGGCGACGCGCGGAAAGAAAGGCGACGCGAGGGAAAGTAGGAACGGGAAGAAAGGAGATGCATGGGAAGAAAGCTGACGCAAGGGAAAGCAGGAACGGGAGGAAAGGCGACGCAAGGGAAAGCAGGAACAAGAAGAAAGGTGACGCAAGGGAAAGCAGTAACGAGAAGAAAGGTGACGCAAGGGAAAGCAGGAACGGTAAGAATGGCTACGCAAGGGAAGAAAGGCGACGCAAGGGAAGAAAGGCGACGCAAGGGAAAGCAGGAATTGTAAGAAAGGCGACGCAAGGGAAGAAAAGCGAGGCAAGGGAAAGCAGGAATGGTAAGAAAGGCGACGGAAGGGTAGAAAAGCGACGCAAGGGAAAGCAGGAGTGGGAAGAAAGGCGACGCACGGGAAGAAAGGCGATGCACGGGAAGAAAGGTGACGCAAGGGAAAGCAGGAACAGGAAGAAAGGCGACGCACGGGAAAGCAGGAACGAGAAGAAAGGCGACGCAAGGGAAAGCAGGAACGGTAAGAAAAGCGACGCAAGGTAAGAAAAGCGACGCAAGGGAAGGAAGGCAACGCAGGGGAAGAAAGGCTACGCGAGGGAAAGCAGGAATGGTAAGAAAGGCGACGCAAGGGAAGAGAAGCGACGCAAGGGAAAGCAGGAATGCGAAGAAAGGCGACGCAAGGGAAGAAAGGTGAAGGAAGGGTAGAAAGGCGATGCAAGGGTAAGCAGGAATGGTAAGAAAGGCGACGCAAGGGTAGAGAGGCGATGCAAGGGAAAGCATAAATGGGAAGAAAGGCGACGCAAGGGAAGAAAGGCGATGCAAGAGAAGAAAGGCGATGCAGGGGAAGCAAGGCAACACAAGGGAAATCAGGAACGGGAAGAAAGGCGACGCAAGGGAAGAAAGGCAACGCAAAAGAAGAAGGGCGACGCAAGGGAACGCTCGAACGGGAAGAAAGGCGACGCAAGGGAACGCAGGAACCGGAAGAAAAGCGACGCAACGGAAGAAAGGCGATGCAAGGGAAAGGAGGAACGGGAAGAAATGCGACGCAAGGGAAGAAAGGCGACGCACGGTAAAGCAGGAACGGGATGAATGGCGACGCACTGGAAGGAAGGGGACGCAAGGGAAGAAAGGCGACGCACGGGAAAGCAGGAAGGGGAAAAAAGGCAACGCAAGGGAAGAAAGGCGACGCAAGGGAAGAAAGGTGACGCAAGGGAAAGCAGGAACGGGAAGAAAGGCGACGCAAGGAAAGAAAGGCGACGCAAGGGAAAGCAGGAATGGGAAGAAAGGCGACGCAAAGGAAGTAAGGCGACGCAAGGGTAGAACGGCGACGCAAGGGAAAGCAGGAATGGTAAGAAAGGCGACGGAAGGGTAGAAACGCGACGCAAGGGAAAGCAGGAACGGGAAGAAAGGCGACGCAAGGGAAGAAAGGCGACGCAAGGGAGGAAAGGCGACGCAAGGGAAAGCAGGAATGGTAAGAAAGGCGACGGAAGGGTGGAAAGGCGACGCAAGGGAAAGCAGGAATGGCAATGAAGGCAAAACAAGGTAAGAAAGGAGACGCAAGGGAAGAAACGTGTCGCAAGGGAGGGCAGGAACGGTAAGAAAGGCTTCGCAAGGGAAGAAAGGTGACGCTAGGGAAAGAAGGAAGGGGAAAATAGGCGATGCAAGGGAAGAAAGGCGTCGCAAGGGAAAGCAGGAACGGAACGAAATGCGACGCAAGGGAAGAAAGTCGGCGCAACGGAAATAAGGCGACGCAAGGGAAGAAAGGCGACGCAAGGGAAAGCATGAACAGGAAGAAAGGAGACGCAAGGTAAGAAAGAAGACGCAAGGGAAGAAAGGCGTCGCAAGGTAAGAAAGGCGATGCAAGGGAAAGCAGGAACGGGAAGAAAGGCGACGCAAGGGAAAGCATGAACGGGAAGAAATGCGACGCAAGGTAAGAAAGACGACCCAAGGGAAGAAATGCGACACAAGGGTTATCATGAACGGGAAGAAAGGCGACGCAAAGTAAGAAAGACGACGCAAGGGAAGAAAGGCGTCGCGAGGGAAGTAAGATGACGCAAGGGAAAGCAGGAATGAGAAGAATGGCAATGCCAGGGAAAGCAGGAACGGGAAGAAAGGCAACGCAAGGGAAGAAAGGCGACGCAAGATAAAAAAGGAACGGGATGTAAGGCGACGCAAGGGAAAGAAGGAAAGAGAAGAAAGGAGACGCAAGGGAAGAAGGGCGACGCAAGGGAAAGTAGGAACGGGAAGTAAGGCGATGCAAGGGAAGAAATGCGACGCACGGTAAAGCAGGAACGGGAAGAATGGCGACGCACGGGAAGATAGGCGACGCACGGTAAAGCAGGAACGGGAAGAATGGCGACGCACGGGAAGATAGGCGACGCACGGTAAAGCAGGAACGGGAAGAATGGCGACGCACAGGAAGGAAGGCGACGGAAGGGAAAGCCGGAACGGTAAGAAAGCCGACACAAGGGAAGAAAGGCGACGCAAGGGTAAGGAGCAACCGTAAGAAAGGCGATGCAAGGGAAGAACGGCTACGCAAGCGAAGGAAGGCGACGCAAGGGAAAGTAGGAATGAGAAGAAAGGTGACGCAAGGGAGAGCAGGAACGAGAAGAAAGGCGACGCACGGAAAGAAAGACGACGCAAGAGAAAGTAGGAATGGGAAGAAAGGCGACACAAGGTAAGAAAGGAGACGCAAGGGAAGAAACGTGTCGCAAGGGAGGGCAGGAACGGTAAGAAAGGCTTCGCAAGGGAAGAAAGGTGACGCTCGGGAAAGAAGGAAGGGGAAAAAAGGCGACGCAAGGGAAGAAAGGCGTCGCAAGGGAAAGCAGGAACGGAACGAAATGCGACGCAAGGGAAGAAAGGCGACGCAAGGGAAGAAAGGCGACACAAGGGAAAGCAGGAATGGTAATAAAGGCGACCCAAGGGTGGAAAGGCGACGCAGGGGAAAGCAAAAATGGGAAGCAAGGCGATGCAAGGGAAAGCAGGAACGGGAAGAAAGTTGGCGCAAGGGAAATAAGGCGACGCAAGGGAAGAAAGGCGTCGCAAGGGAAGTAAGATGACGCAAGGGAAAGCAGGAATGAGAAGAATGGCAATGCCAGGGAAAGCAGGAACGGGAAGAAAGGCAACGCAAGGGAAGAAAGGCGACGCAAGATAAAAAAGGAACGGGATGTAAGGCGACGCAAGGGAAAGAAGGAAAGAGAAGAAAGGAGACGCAAGGGAAGAAGGGCGACGCAAGGGAAAGCAGGAACGGGAAGAAAGGCGACGCAAGGGAAGAAAGGCGACGCAAGGGAAAGCATGAACGGGAAGAAAGGCGACGCAAGGTAAGAAAGACGACGCAAGGGAAGAAATGCGACGCAAGGGTAAGCACGAACGGGAAGAAAGGCGACGCAAGGTAAGAAAGACGACGCAAGGGAAGAAAGGCGTCGCAAGGGAAGCGAGGCGACGCAAGGGAAAGCAGGAATGGTAAGAAAGGCGACGGAAGGGTAGAAAGGCTGCCATAAGGCACCATGATCCCATCAGTCACACATCATCCCACATGCAGTGCTTTGTAGCCCAGAACCTGCTCCCAACCTCCACATCTCGGCAGTTGAAGGAGCTCCTAAGCCGTGGGGGAAGCTTCAATGCTGTGTAATGCTTGCAGGCTTCTCCCCTTGAGTTTGCCTGTTCCCATCAGCAGTGCCTGTATCTCCATTTCTGGGATCCCAAAAGCACCTCCTATCCCCAATTACAGTCCCATGAGATGAGAACAGGTGGGATCCAATCAGCAGTTCCCTAAAACAGCTTCATCCCCCTGCTGCTTGGTGAGCTGGAGATAAGAGGTGATGGCCTTGAAGCTGCACACGAGGGTCCAGGGTGAATACTGGGAAAAACTTCTCAGAAAGAGCAGTGGTGCATTGGCACAGACTGTCCATGGAGGTAGTGCACCCTGGGGGTGTTCAATAACTGTGCACTGAAGGATGTGGTCAGTGGTGGGGATGGGGTTGGACTTGGGGATCTTAGAGCTCTTTTCCAACCTTCATGACTCTATGAGACGCAGCTGCCCAGGTCAGCTCCCCTGTGAGCTGTGCCTGCGCGATTCAGGGGTTGCTGAGGCACAGGGATGTTTCCCACCCTGGTAGAACCTTTCCAGCAGCTCCTTCCCTCCAGGATCGCCCTAGAGGAGCAGTTTCAGGCTGAAGAGAGCAGAGCTGTGCCTCGGCCGCCACCTAGCAGCGACCCAGCAGAGCTGGGGACATCGAGACAGCCAGCAGAGCTGTGCAAAGGCACTGCGCACTCCTCTGCACAAGCAAGTCTGCAAACACATGGCAGAGACAGCCAAGCTGCATCTACTTTTACCTTTCTGTGTTTCAGGACATCCCACCCCGGCCTCGTATCAGCACTACACAGTCAGGACCCTAAGAGACAACTCTGCTCTCCACATCCACACGTGGGGCACTGAGGGATGAGAGGGCTGCCAGAACCACCAGCACCCCCAAAAACCACCATCAGCAGTGAAGGATGTCACTACAAACCAGTGTCAGCCCACACCAGCAGCACAGCCAGCTGCCTGTTTCACCAGTACCTCAATCTTGTCATCATTTTCCCAAGCTGCTCAGAACTATCCATATCCTTCCCTCTTTCTGGGGGTATGGCTCTGAACCAAAGGGTTTCAGGGTGGTGACTTGTGATTTTGGTCCATTTAGAAAGCATTTGGTTTGGACCAGGTAACCAGAAAACACACAGCATCTCTGCCAAAGTAGGTCTGGGCTGGATGAGCCAGCTTACCTCCAGAGTCCATCTCCTTCTGCCCCGACACCCATAGTTTCTGATGTTCTCTATCAGAAAATAGCCCAGAAAACAGGTTGTTGTTCTGCTCTGGACAATTCACACACTTGTAAGGTGGGAATGGGAGTGCATTGACAGCATCCAAAAGCCACAGGGCAACTTAGCATGCAGCCGATACAGCAGTGAAACCAGCTGCTGGGGATGGGGCTATGGAGAAGGCAATCAGCAACAGGAGGAAGGGTTTTCTAGGTGACTAATAGATCAAAATACTCAAGAATATCTGAGACTCAATTAAGGCAGCATCACAGTCCCTGACCCAGTGCAGAAGGTGCCTTGGTTGAGCTAGGCAGTGCTGGAGGCAGTGCCAGAGACATACCAGACCACAAACCAGCAGGGGAAGGAGATGAAAAAAAAGCTGGCAGGGAGGGGAGTAGAGCCAGGGCAGAGCTCAGGTCTGGAGGAAGGCACCTATGTGCCCACAGGTTAGATAAAGCCAAAACCCAGCTGCTCCTGGCTGGAACAGGAGGCTCCTGACCCAATTATCACCTGGCTCCCTTCTCTATAACACTTCACACAGCAAGCTTTTATCCTCAGCTTGAGGTAACAGAGTCATGAACCTCACCACTAAATAAACTCAACACAAAAAAGACAGGAGGAATCACAGGGCTTGAAAGAAGTGCTGAAGAGCTACCAAAAGCAGCAGAATGCTGTCTATAAGCAGCTGCTCTAGGTAGCTTGGCTCGAAGACAACTCCCAGAACTGAGTTCAGGGGCTTTGCCTTAGACTGAGCTGTCCTGGGGGACAGTTCCCACATAGTCATTCAAGTCCCAGTGACTCTGGACAAACCAGGGCACCCCAAGATACCTGCCTGCACTTTTTGCAATAGGGCAGAAAGCTACCAAGCAATTAGATTTTTTTGCACAGTCCAAAAGTTCAGCATTCCTATCCTCCCCTCATAGATGCTATTCCTCCTCCACAGGAGAGGAGTTGCCACAGAAGTAGATCTCTAGGATAGAAAAACAGATGTTGCCCTCCTCTTTGGGGACATGAAGAAAACAGACCTTCCAGGAGCATTCAGCTCATTCAAACCCCAGCTACAAAACCAAGCAGATGTTACAGCCCATGCTATATGGGGAACAAGGATCCAGTATATCAAAATAAAACTGAGCCCATCTTAGTGTTTGAAAGGACACAAAATGCTTTTTTTTTTCTTTTATTCCCTCCCAGACTGCCCACTACTCAGGTCACAGAGATACACATCCAATTTTCCCTGAGTTCTCATCCCAAAATGGCATCACAGCAACTGTTCTCCCACAGAAATGGGAATGCTTAACTACCTCAGGCCACAGAAACCTCCCTGTCACATCAGGGAGAAGTAGGAAAAGAAAATTCTGCAGAAGTGTTCCCAGTTGAGAACTTTTATTAGATTGCAATGAGCGGAAAAACTAAGACAAAAAAGCACTCAAACCTAGCCAGCTCCATTGCCCACGCAACTCTGAGCAAGCACAAGTGTTTCATCCATTTTCATGCTAGAAGACAAACACTTTTGTTACAACCTCATGGCCTTAACACAGGACCAGAAAGTCAGGCAACTTCTGACACTCCCTGTAGGGCTACACAGCAGCTGCACAATGCATAACTCCCATAGCTCTCAACTTCTCTGCTTTCACCTCCTTTCACTGGCTTTTTGCCCAGTTGTTCACTAATAACCATCCATTTTTCTTTCTTGCTCTCTGCAGTTTTACCCTTATCCACATTCAAAAATTACAACTAAATGGTGAAATTCAAAGAAAATGGTCATCTTTCCTTCATCAGTGCTTCTCAGGGAAAACTCTTAGGTCTGAATCAACTGGGCAAACAGTTCATTCCTAGAAATGGAGCTCTCACCAGTCACAGTGAGATACCAGCACAGGCTGCCGAGGGAGGTGGTGGGGTCACTGTCCCTGGAAGTCTTCAAGCAAAAGGTACATGCTGCACTGACATGGCCCAGAGCAGTCTACAGGCATGGGCTGATGGTTGGATTAGATGGTCATAGTGGTCTTTCCAAGCATAATGTACTTGAAGGGAGCATATAAACAGGAGGGGGAATGGCTGTTGACAAGGGTGGATAGTGATAGGGTTGGCATACAGCTCTCCTAACAGCAAGGCTTGAGCAAGAACACCGACTGTGTTAAAATAGATGAAAACATAACCACCTCCTGTACACAGACACCAAGGGAGGGATGCATTTCCAGTTTTCCTCTCCTCAGGTTAGAACACAACGTGACACTCAAGATGTTCTTCTGAATCATTAAAGAGCAATAAGGCAGTATAAGACCAGTACAAGAAAAACAGAGTATTTTCCTCCACTAAAAGTAACATGCGCTACAGGCATCGGGCATGTCTGAGAAGATGTCACACAAGTTTTTCAAACAAGTGCTTTTTAATTAAAAGAATGACAGTACAGTAATATTTCACTGCTCCACAGAGCCTTCCTCAGCAACAGCTCCATCTGCTTCTCACCTCTTCTTACAGTTCCTTTCTTGGGCCTGGGAGCCAGTGGAAGTAGCCACGACAAGTGGCTAAACGTGCAGCAGCTGCCAACACTGCAGACAACGTGGTAGGAGGGACATAGAGCTTGCAGGACATCTCTTGCTCAGACAGCGCTCTGGCACTGCACTGCACAAGTGCAAGATTCTCAGGAAGGTCTTTGTTCTTCATTTTCTCATCACCTGCATAAGGAAGGAGACAGGAAAATACCTGCATGAATCTCTTAAGAGTTTCAGCTTAGACAGCAATATCTGTTTGCTGTACTTGATCAAGTGATTGCATGACTACTTCCTACTGCAATCTTACTGAATTAACTTGAAAAAGATGAAATCCAAGAGGTTCTCTCTATTTCCCTCAGAGGTGGGAAAGTGGGAAAGAAGACTTAAAGTGAATAGCTCCTATCTTGATGACTGGGGCCTCAACTCCAGAGAAACTGTTCTATTTCAAGAAACAAACATACACTATCTCATGCAAGCCACTTCACTTTGGCTTGTAAATTGGGCAACTCGCACATGGGGGCTATAAAATTCTTTCATTATTTTGAAAACAAAAAAAACATACCCCCCTCGTGGACCTTTTAAGGTTAAAAAAGTACTTTTCTGCCTTACAGCTAGAAGGAGAAACTCACTATGAAATGAACATAGCCTAATGTACAGAATGGAAAAAACAAAAACTTCAGCATGAAAAGAGTAGAAAGTCTAGGAACCACAAAAAAAAAAACCCTGAGAGAAAAAAACACCTCAATTCACTATGCTTACTATGCCTACAGAGGTTAAAACAAAGCATTGCATCCAGCCATTTATTTTTGTCACAGCTCATCCCACAGAAATACCAACAAGTCCATCAGGTCTAGCAAAGAAGCAGCACTACGATACTTTCACATTGACTGCAGGTCTCAAGGGACAGTAAGAGATTGCTCAGCTTTCCTCTACATTAAACTTTACTGATAAATCCATTCGTACTGTTACGGTTGTCCAGCATAAATGGTGCTGCCATAAGCAGAAGAGAGGCATGTAGAACTTCACAAGACAGGGCTTTGTCGGAAAATCCTTCTACATTATTAGGGCCATTTTGGCTCGCTTCTGCTGGTTGCTTGACATAGAGGAAGGAGAAGTAGTCTTCCAATGACTTGAAGAAGACAGTAGGCCTTAAGGACTCTCCAAGAGGATGAGGTGTCTGCAATTATATTAAAACAAACAAACAATAAACCCTCAGGAGAGGGTGCGATTAGTGCACACTCAGTTCATTAGCTGCCCTGACCTTCATAATCTCCCTCAGAGTTCATAAAGAACTGAAGTGTCAGCAATAGGATTTAAAAAAAATACTAGTTACTTGCAACCCCAGCCAAAGGGCAGCTCTTCCTGCACAGTGAGCTGAAAAGAGTGGCAGATTATTACAAGATACAAATTAGCATGTCTTAGCAAAGAATTAACAGCTGACTCATCTCTCAGCAGCCCCACACAAAACAAGTGATGACAGAGGGAGTTTCTGCAAGGGAGTGAGAACTGAGTCAGAGGAAGTTCCTCTGTGTTTTTTGTCACAAATACAAATTAAATTTAAGTTCCAGAGATGACCACCTACATCTCAGTCAAAGAATGGGACTGAAGCCAGTGTTTTTATTTACTGATTCAGCATGAAGCATGACAAAATAGTGAAACAGGCAAGCCACAGTGCAATTCATCTGCCCAACTGTAGCTGCTCAAAAATTAGGTGCCCACTTTCTAGGCATCTTCTGCTGAGGCAGCAGAAAAAAGGCACCCACCTTCAGATGAGGTGAATCACCCTCCAGAGGTGCATCATCCACTGGTGAGAGAGCATTCAGATGATTAGCCCGGAACAAAACAGTTTTATACAAGGTGGTCCCGGATGACTGGAGGGTCACGTCACTCCCTTTTACAAGAAAGGGAGCAAGGAGGACACTGGGAAATACAGGCCAGTGAGTCTCACCTCTGTGAGATGCTTGATCACACGAGGAAAGGGCGTGTGATCCGTGACAGTCAGCACGGCTTCACCAGAGGAAGGTCATGCTTGACCAATCTGGTGGCCTTCTATGACGGAGTGACGGCATTGGTGGACAAGGGAAAGGCGACTGACGTCGTTTACCTGGACTTGAGCAAGGCCTTTGACATGGTCCCCCACCACATCCTTATCTCCAAACTGGAGGGATGTGGATTTGATGGGTGGACCACTCGATGGATAAGAAACTGGTTGAAAGGCCGCAGACAGAGGGTGGTCATCAATGGCTCTATGTCCAGGTGGAGGCCAGTAACGAGTGGCATCCCCCAGGGGTCTGTCTTGGGACCGGTGCTCTTTAATATCTTTATCAATGACATCGATGACAGAATCGAGTGCCCCCTCAGCAAGTTTGCTGATGACACCAAGCTGAGTGGTGCAGTCGACACGGTTGAAGAAAGGGATGCCATTCAGAGGGACCTCGAGAGGCTAGAAAGGTGGGCCCGGGTGAACCTGATGAGGTTCAACATGGCAAAGTGCAGAGTTTTGCATTTGTGCCGGAGGAATACAGACTGGAAGGAGCAGTCCTTGAGAGCAGCCCTGTGGAGAAGGACCTGGGGGTCTTGATAGATGAAAAACTTAATATGAGCCAGCAGTGTGCCCTTGTGGCTCGGAAGGCAAATGGTATCCTGGGCTCCACCAAAAGAGGGGTGGCCAGTAGGAACACAGAGGTGATTGTTCCCCTCTGCTCTGCTCTTGTGAGGCCCCATCTGGAATACTGCGTCCAAGTGGGGAGCCCCCAGTACAAAAAAGACAGGGAACTGTTGGAGAGGGTCCAGAGGAGGGCCACAAAGATGATCAGGGGACTGGAGCACCTCCCCTGTGAGGACAGGCTGAAGGAGCTGGGCTTGCTCAGCCTGGAGAAAAGAAGGCTGCGGAGTGACCTCATTGCAGCCTTTCAGTACCTAAAGGGAGCCTACAAAGAGGACGGGAATCAACTCTTGGAAAGGGTTGATAACTGCAGGACAAGGGGAAACGGTTTTAAGTTGAGGGAGGGAAGATTTAGGTTGGACGTCAGGGAGAAATTCTTTAGAGAGAGTGGTGAAGTACTGGAACAGCTGCCCAGAGAGGTTGTGGATGCCCCGTCCATCCCTGGAGGTGTTCAAGGCCAGATTGGATGGGGCCCTGGGCAGCCTGGTCTAGCATTAGGTGGGAAGGTTGGTGGCCCCGCATGTGGCGGGGTGTTGGAGATTCATGATCCTTGAGGTCCCTTCCAATCCCGGCAATTCTGTGATTCTGTGATTTAGGAAGTGTAAGTTGGGGGACTGTGAGAAGCTCCTGAAGCAGCAAGGACAGCCTCAGGGCTGGGCAACAGAAGTATAATGCTGGCAGGATAACAAGGCAATAACTTGAACAACAAGCATGAGAGCCTAATTAACCAGCTACTCAGCTTGATACCACTAGCCCACTAACAATTTCTGCCTAATGTGCAGTAAAAACTAGAGTGTTAGATTAAGAAAGAAAAGCAACATTAAAAGGTAATCATGCCCTTTGATAACCACGCTGACTTTGCCGGGGAACTCGAAGTGTCACTGCCACTTCAAGACAAAGAAGGAACATTCATGGAGGAAAGGCAGACAATGGAAGGGTCTATGAGTATTGGAAAAAGCTGAAACGCACACAAGTCATAAATAAGCTGTTCAGAAAAGATAAAAGAGATAGTATGCCCTAGAGTGCTGTGAGGGGCAGGAAATAAGTAAAGCACTATCTACACTTCCTCCCAATTTACGCGATTAAGATCATCACCACTAAAAGGAAAGCATGAACAATGAAAACTGAAAAAGGGGTGGAATACCACCTGGCAACACTACAGGTACCAATATCTACTGAGGCCAAGAGATGAAGATGACAAAGAGAAAGGAAAAGCTTCTGTTTGTCACAACTAGCTGACTAGAGAGCACTTTTTTCCCTAGGGTCTATAGGCAGGATTTAGCTTTTCATCCCATGGACTTCCTTAACAGAAAATCCTGTCACTTTCTCTAAAGCTTCTAAAGCGATTACAGCCAGAGGCACACAACATGCCCATGATCCAGCTGGGAAATTCCTATGCTTCTATACCCACGTGGTTTCATACTTGCAGGGGAGTGCTTAAGTCAGCTTGCAAGGAGTAAAGAAGGGCCAGATCTGATCCATGAAGTGCTGACACTGACACTTTATTCCATAATGCCTTGATGTACCAGTGAAACACTAGTGTTTCTGGTGCTGCTGATAATACAATAGCAAAGAGGTGAACGTACACCTCTGGACCCATACTAATAGCCAATCATTGTTTCATTGTTAGTAATTAAAAAAATTAAAAATAGTCAAATTATCTACAATTTAAAACAACTCCATCCCAGCAGCAGTGGCTGAGAAAAAAAACCTTACCTTAACCAATGCCATAAGGTCAGTGGAAGATTTATTTGTATCCTCCTGTTTGAGTTCAGGGTCTCGGTCTGCAGTTTTGGAGTCATTTACTTCAACTGGAAGTGGCTGCAGATCATCCCATTTCTCCTTTGTATACAGGTTCTGTTGCAAGGACACAACCAGCATGAAGAAATCAAGAGGCACTGGAGCAAATCTACTGAAGTGCAAGCTACTGAGCAACCAGATGGTATCACTCTGACAGATTGAGAGAGCAATCTTCCCACCCTGCTCTTTCTGAAGTTTTGGCAACTTTAAAGGACAAAAGAACACAGAGGAAAGGAAACAGCATGAACAAGAAATAAGCTGTCACCCTAACTTCTTTCCACCACCATAAAACTAGTTTCTTGATTAAAATCATACTTTTCAAGAATACTGTCCAGTTAACGCAGCCTTCTGAGAACTTCACCACGTAGGAGTGTCCTAGGCTAAGAGACCTGGTACAACAGTATCCACACATCTTGTTTTTAAGTGGGAACTGAGGTGTGTGTGGTGGGGAAGCAGCAAGTTGTTAAGACCGACAGGGCAAATCTAAGGTTTGACCACGTCAAGAGGGTTTCCCTGCATTGAGAGCAGTTACAAGGAAATGCTAGCTGAGCTGTAACAAGTGTCACATTAGACATGCTTCATTTCAACTCAAAACATGCTATAGGAATGGTGTCAAGCTTTTTTTGGTCCTATTTCCAACCTCTTTGAAAAAGTGCATGGTACTAAACCAATATATGTCAAAACAACCTCTGGAGTTTATTCTGTTGAATGACAGTTATGCCACAGCCAAATGCCCACCTGATTACACAGTTCATTCTCATCCAGTCTGGAGCTTGATGCTTCATTATCTGCACCTACAGAATCCTGCTGCAAGCAAAGGTCTGGCTCCACCAGTTCAGCACTCTCCTGCTTTGCACCAGGCTGAACATACAAGGCTAAAGAATTCAATTCCTTGAACCCCTAGTAACAAACAAACAACAACAAAAAGCAACACACAGTAGAGTTAAGAAAGCTAATCTGTAAATACCACCAATACCAGAAAGAAAAAAGCGTGCTCCAGGCACACTTGACTTCCTGTTGAGATATATAATCCCAGCAGCATTTTTCTCATGGCTTTCAGGCCCACACAGTTCTTACCAAAACAGAGCTGAGACATTCAGATAATGATACAAATTGGCCTAACTCATAACCACTCCCTGGTGCTTGGTTTATATCCTGAATGTCTGTCCTAGGTAGAGCATGCAATTACCATGCTTACGCTGTCCCACACTGCACATTTCACTGGCAAAGTAAGACACTTTCTGTAATTCAGTTTGTTAATGGCATAACTGATCTTCAATGATGAGAGCACTAAAGATCTTCCCATTATAGGCATCCAACCAATCCTACCCCTGCCCTTTCTTACAGCAGCACATTCCTCCCTCCTGACCTGGGAAGGTAAGTTCTCTTTGCAGATGTCAGCATATCCCTCATCCTTCAAGACAGAGTGAATGTAGACATCTTCCTCAGAGGATGTGTCACACAGAAAGAGATGCAAAATGCCATTCACATATTCATCCACAATGCCCACAAGGACCTTTGAGTAACAGAGCTCCTCGAACTGGTGAGTTGCTTCACTGGTCCATGTATCCTCAAGAAGAAACAAGAATACGAGGTTAATATAAACAGACCAGAATCCATCACGTGAGACTTTCCCTTCTTGAGCACTCATCAAGATGACAATCAGGCCAAGGCAGTTAGGGATAAAAATGCAGGAAAAAAAAAAAAAAAAAAAATCAAACTTTCCAGAACTGCACTAAATTAAATTACCCCAAAGTCTGCAAAGCCAGTTACCCTGGGAATGCCTTTTCACTAAAAGTACCTATTTTCAAGTGTAGTCATTTTATCTTATCTATGGGGAGTGGGAGGAGGCGAATTCCTGGAACCATGAGATGATAGAAGTTAAGCGTCAGGAGTTTTTACAAAGCTGCTAACGCCTCACAGCAATGAAAAAGGTGGATCTTTTGCCCTCAAGAAGGAGAGGAAAGTTTTTAAGAATGTTTTTAAAACACAAATTTGAACTGTGCTCCCATGCTCTGCTTTGGAAAGACTTTCTCAGACTTCTTGACCATGAGGTTTCTCAGGATAGGCTGACCCGAGCTTTGGCTTTTTTGATTGCAACAAACTCACTTAAAGCTTGGTCTCAGAAAATTTTAGAACTGAATCTACCGGTGTTTTAGAAGGACCCTGGAGAACTACTGGAGGGGCAAACAAATACTTGCTCATTTGCTTAACAGTTGCTATCTGTTTCTAAAACAATATAACCAAGAATACTACAAGCATAAAGAAGAAACAATGAAAGGGTTATCACTTGCAGAGAAGCAGTTGTATTCCACTGAACATAACAGCAACAATTCTGCTGTAAACATCAGAGGGACCTGAATAAATCCAAATATTTGTCCTTATCTTGAGAAAAAGCCTCTCTCTTCTTGACAGTTCCTGTATCTATGTCAGTAAACAAAACTGCATATGAACACACACCTCCACAGGCTTCACCCATGCCAAGGAACACGGGATGGCCTGAGCTGGGAGCTTCAAGTAGCACCATCTGCAATATAAAACAAATGATGGCCATTAGAGCAAACACAGAGCAAAAAGAGACAGAAGAGCAGAACTTACTCCTCTTCCGGGTTTTAAAAATCAACTTAGGAATAAAGAGTGGATTTATGATTAAAACCCAACAGTAACTTTGGAAAATATCCAGGGAACGGGCACAGTAAGAAGTGCACTAACAACTGATCTCTTATGCATTCCCACACACAAGCATCTTTCTATCATAACTCCTCATGATTACAAAGTTGTGGACAGAGAACAATGACTTTCGAACCAAAGAATGAAGCACAGAAAAGATATTAAATTGCAGAGGCAAACAAGTACCTCTGACACAAAAAAATGCAGCTCATTTCAACAGATGACTTCTGAAGAGAATGTTTACATCTGCTCGTGGAATCTAAGATGAGGATGAGATCCAATCTCAACCATTCTGTGATTCTGTCAACCGTGCGTAATCTACTTACTTGAGGAATCTCAGCCAAGACTTTTGAACAATGCCTACATTTCCATAATCTGGGTAGAACACCTCCACTTCTTGGTCACTGATCACACGGTGGATGATAACTCGGTACCACCATTGTAAAAACATCACACAGCAAAGCTGCCCAGGCTGTACTGAAGACTCAGGCATGATGTAACGATCGGAAACAAGTTTATTTGAATAACAGCATCTGCAAAACATCATAAGGAAATATTGTGCTTGGAAGGATGCAAAAGATGAACACAAAAATACACAGGACTTCAGAAGAATCCTGATTTCTCAAATCCCAGTGACACAAATTTTCAGAAGATATTTGAATGGATGCTTTACATCACCATTCTGCTGAACTTAAACTGGAAATGACTATAAGAAATGCAAACCTAGATTTCAACATTGAATGTCCTCCCTGGGGTCCAATTAAAAAGAGAATTCCTTAGAGGCTAAATACAGTCATTCTCATCATTAACTTTTAACATTATCTGGCTAAATCTTCACTTCTTATAAATCAGATTTTGGAGTACTGACTACACATCATCTGTAGTATTTGCCTGCAGAATTTATAACTCCACTTGTATGTGCCCCATGGACATCAGGTGCTTCCTCAACACACAGTTAACAGCAGTTACAGAACTGCTGTGGTGGAAGAGAATCTCAAATGCATAATGTAACTGACTGTCATTGACAAGGCTTTGCTTGCTTTCAAATATACATCATTTGCTCTGAAAGTAATACCTCCTATTTATTTTCACAGTAACCACAACAATACACAACACCACTATTATAGAACATTCCCCTCTGACATCATGAGCAGACCATCATACAGGAGGCATTACTTTCGAAGCAGCCCTTGTACATAATGGCAAGTGCGTATTACTTGTTGCTTTTTGACGAGTGTTGGAAATGGAAGGAAAAAATTTAACTGAGCCCATTAATAACACACTGAAAGGAAGTGCAAAGAAAGATAAAAATTCCCCTTCTGGAACCTTTATATTCTTTTACAGCTTAGAACTGTCTAGGACACACCCAAGCAACTGTGAATTGGTATTAATCATACTTTTGGCTTGCTAATTAGAAGAAATGGATAAGCATTATGAACACATTTCAGACAGTACAGGCATCTCCGTTTCAAGTTACCAAACCAGCTGCAACCATAACTATCAAGCTTGGTGCCCTGTTCTCTCAGTACAAACACAACAGGCAATAGTATCTATCAGCACAGTGTTCTCACCTCATCTCAATCATGAGATCCCACAGTTTATCAGAAGTTTCTGTGCTGCAGACATGGATGTAGAACTCACCAGGAGAGACTATTAAATTCACAATTACTCCCACCAAGCACCTTGTCTCCAGTGGAGGCAAACTGCAAAGTCTTCTGTCCTGAACTGCATCTGGAGGGATGTCTGAAGTCACCATCATTATATCCAGCCTGGACTGTTCCAAATCTTGAGACTACAAAGAGATAAGAGGGAGGTGGTACTCATCTCTCTTCACACGCTGAGCATACATGAATAACTGCTCCAGTAATGTTTTGAAAAGAAAAAGTCTGCTTTGCTTGGAACCTATGAATTAGTGAATATCAGCAAATCCCACCAGTTGTGCAAACCTGGATTAGAACTTCCCCTGTGTTGGGAGCATTCGTTCTCTCTTCTCCCTAAAGGGAAGAATGAAGGAAATCAGTAAATAACAGTAGTGTAACAACAGTGCTTTGCATTCCCACAAGGAGAAAAGGAGCTATAGTCATGTCCTGTATTTAGACAAAAACAGAAAACAGCTATTGCTAAAATAATATATGTTTTTTAAAGTTTGCTGGATTTTACCCAAAAGATGCTATTTTCTATGCTCTGTGACCAAGAAAGAGTATGTGATTGAACCAGGAAAGCTATCTGAAAGTGATTCAAGTGACATTTTCACACTAGAGCTATTTCCCAAGGAAATACAAATAAAACCTACAAATTCTGTTTTCTCACTTGAGATCTGTCCGAATGGCTAGTGCAGCTTACCATTTTTGTAGATGGGAATCTTAATCATACATAAGCTACTCTCTCACTGCCTCAAAAGCTTTCTTCTGCAGCAGTGAACAGCGTTCCTCCAAAGATCAGAAGTCAAAATGATTTCGTTTTGACCCATAATGAACAGAGTACAAGTTACACTGCATTATACACCAAGCAACACATGGGAAACATCTTTCAGCACATATACCTCTGCTTATCTGGCTAATCCATCTGCAAGCAACATTTTTTGCAACACTGACTCTTCTAAACATTTTTTTCCAAGAAGTAGATAAGTCTCTCCTTCTACAGAGCAAGAGAGAATGCCCTTGAAGTTTTTGCGTTAAAATTTTTTGAGTGAAACATTAAGTTAAACAACAGCTGAGGAAATTCCTGCCTGAGCAGCAGCTCAAAGAAGAAAAAAAAATCCATACCATGGAAATCCTTTAAGAAGTGCCTGTGAACAGTGGCATTTCTGAGGGACAGGTTTGCTCCCTTGAATGTTGCTTCATATCACCCGGTTATGGGCATACACTGTCTTTATAATCTAGTTTACACATCAGTAGTGACAAAAGACATTTCCATGGATGTATAGAAACGTGTACTTGTAAATATGCTTAAAAAAATCCCCAACACAATAATAACAAGAGAAAACAACAAAACACTAAAGTGAGCCCTGCAATATATTACAGCCTGTGAAACTGGCTAATCCTTTCCCTAAGACGGACAGGCAGCTGCCACAGTGGTGTGAATGACCCTTCCCCTCAGCTGTGGGTGAGAAAAGCTGCTGAGAGCAGCAGTTCCATACACCTCTCCCCTTCTCAGAGCCAAGTGGATTGACTTAGCCCATGTTCCTCACATTATTAGCTTCCCTTCCATTATTAGTTTCTTGTGACAGGATACTGGGATACCTTATAGCAGGGCAGGGATCAGGTCTCTTCTTTCCCCTCTACCTTGCAGCATTCTGATGAACAAGCATTCGCTGCACATCCCACATACCAACTAGCTTTCCTCCCTTTTCTGATTTTTTTAAAAACAGAAGAGCAAGCTTAATGTCTCATGGGAAACACAAGCTGAACAAACACCTTTAATGACCTGATCAGGATAAGTCTTTAAACTTTGAGGGTTTTTTATTTGTGCTAAAAATAGGCCTTTATTAAATTTGTGAGTTGAAGTTGGAATGAATTTGAATTGTAGATTCCTTTATTTTTTAAAAAGATAGTCTAAAATGTAATCGTGTATTACCTATGACTTCATAAAAAGCATTTATTGTGATGTACTCAGAAAAATCCTCTCTCTGATATTTGTAGAAAATAAGGCATGTAGGTCAAATGTCTTGCACTACAAGAGATTTCAAGTTTGGAAAAATCATTACTGGATAGTAAATACTTAAGTTTTCTGACATATTTCAAATAATATTTCAGAATGCTTTCACAGCAAATTGAAAACTATATTTTTAGACAACTGCACATACTCTTAACAGAATTGTCATTAATACTACTTTTCATGCTATGCATTTTGAAGTCATTGTGATAAACATTAAAAATGATAAATTACTAAAGGAATTCATTTTTCAAATGTTTGAAATACAGCTAAGTAACATTTGCTGTGAAGCTAATATTCTGTATAACGGACTTTACAATTATTTCAGTTTACTCAATTACTGTTGAAATAGTTTCATTTAAGTCCATGTTCTCTTGTATGATGCAAGAAAAACTAATGTATGGAAGTATTATAACCTCTCTTTCTTTTTCCTCAGAAACTTGTGGATTTTTGTCTCTAAGTTTACAGAATTTGATGCCAGAAAGTTGCACAAACTATATAAACATGCAATCAAAAAACGCCAGGAATTTCAGGTAATACTTTCACTCTCTCTAAATATGCAAATATATGTTCTAATTATTATAACTTATTAGTTTGGTAGTTTACTGGGAACAATAACAAAATTATTACTTGAAGTGTATTTTTCTGTTCATTGTAAACTAGTCTATTTTGTTAGGATATTTTCTGAAGAACTCAGATCCAACTTTTGGATTTATCAATGGCAGTTTTTGTACTTGTCTCTTTCAGCAACACAATGACCAGAACATTGCTGCTAATGTGAACACACAAGTAATTAGAAATCCAAGTAAGAAATCTTAAAGTATATTATTGTGCTGTGTACCTTAAATGAGGGATGTAAAATGAAATAAGTTTTTAAAATGTCTCCTAAAACTCCTGTACTGCTGGATATAAATAGAGATAGGATGACTTGGCATAACTCCACTAGTTTGCTGATGAAATTAAACTGAGCACAAATTGAACCCGGTACTTACTGATTTTAGTATCAAGTTATTTGACCACCTTAAAAAATAAAAACTTCAATAATTTTATCTACTTACTTTTGAGTAGGGAGAAAGGCCTACTCAAAACTTGTAAACTTCTGGGAGGCTCTGTGCATATTTGTAGTAGTTGCAATGTCACAATAGTTTCAGGGAATATGAGATGTCTTCTATTGTTGACAATAACAGTTTTTCTATGCTCCCACGCTTGTAATACTTATTTTTATATCATGTTATCTAAAACCTTGAGTATGTTATCATGAATTTAAAAGGAGCATTATGTGTTTTAGGAAGTGTGATTTAACCCAGCAGGTGGCTCAGCAGCAGAGTCACTCACTCTCCCCCTTCCCAGTGGGATGGGATAGGGGAGAGAATTGGAAAAAAAAAAACAAGGTAGAACTCATAGATTGAGATAAAACTATTTACTAAGAAAGAGAAAAGGAAAAAGATAATAGTTATGACAATATATATGTCTATAACAAGTGATGCACAAGAAACTGCTCACCACCTCCCAACTGATGCCCAGCTAGCCCCCAAGCAGCAGAAGAGACAGATCAATTTCCACCATCTTCAAAACTCTTTCCACTTGATGTTGTAGGATATGCTGATATATATGGAATATCCCTCCCCCCCCCCCCAGCCCTTCACTGAGAAACTGGAATGGCCTTGCCTCGGTACAACACTGCTAAACAACAAATAAAACATCAGTGTGTTATCAACATTGTTTTTCTCCCAAAAAACCCAAAACATAGCATCATACCAGACACTCTGAAGAAAACAATTCCATCCCAGCTGAAACTAAGACAGGAATACCACTAAAAATCTTTCATTAATAAGGTATACCTTTAAAATTGCTGTTCATGCTAGAGCTAGCTCTCCTTCAAGAGGAACTTCCAATTGTTCTGTCTAAAAATGCCCTTTTAAAGGCATCTAGTCTCTACCCACCTCTCATTTGGACCACACTGATCCGCTACATTTAGTCTGTAAGGTTGAAAAGTTTTAGTTTCTCAGCCCTACATATCTACATTCCTAGCTTGCTTGCCTTCTACTTCTGAGATCTCATTCAGTTCACTCACATCAGTGCATTTGTCTTTAAACTATTTAGATCTTGTTTCTGTCAAATGATAATGCCATTTTCATGTTGCTTTAAATCTGACAGTGTCAACGGTTTACGGGCTGGTTCGGCCCAGTTCCGTGACTAGCGGGGCGGAGGGATCCGCAGATCCGCGCCTCCGGAAAAAAGGGAACAGGGGACCCCAAAATAATTAGAAACAGCGGCAATGATCTGAGGTCTCATGGGCCCACCGAGCTAGAAATAATTCACCCTTGTTCTGCCAATCCAGGTCTACTTGAGCCACCTCGATTTTGGCAGCTCGATCTACCTGATGGTTATTTTTCTGTTCTTCAGTAGCCCGACTTTTGGGCACATGAGCATCTACATGACGCACCTTTACAGCAATATTCTTTATTCGGGCAGCAATATCTTTCCACAGTTCAGCAGCCCAAATAGGTTTACCCCTTCTTTGCCAGTTGTTTTGTTCCCACTGCTGTAACCACCCCCACAAAGCATTTGCCACCATCCATGAATCAGTGTAAAGATAAAGCATTGGCCATCTCTCCCGTTCAGCAACATCTAAGGCCAGTTGGATAGCCTTTACCTCTGCAAATTGGCTTGATTCTCCTTTCCCTTCGGTGGCCTCTGCAACTTGTCGTGTGGGGCTCCACACAGCAGCTTTCCATCTGCGATGCTTCCCCACAATACGACACGATCCATCAGTGAACAGGGCATATGTCTTTTCATTTTCTGGTAGTTCATTGTATGGTGGGGCCTCTTTAGCACGTGATATCTCTTCTGCTGGCAGTGTTCCAAACTTTTTGCCTTCAGGCCAGTCCATGATCACCTCTAGGATCCCTGGACGGCTGAGGTTCCCCATCCGAGCTCGCTGCGTAATCAACGCAATCCACTTACTCCAAGTGGCATCAGTAGCATGATGGGTGGAAGGAACCTTTCCCTTGAACATCCAGTTCAGCACTGGCAGTCGAGGTGCCAGAAGGAGCTGTGTTTCAGTACCAACTACTTCGGAAGCAGCCCGAACCCCCTCATAAGCAGCTAAGATCTCCTTTTCAGTTGGAGTATAGCCCTCTTCTGACCCCCTGTAGGCCCGACTCCAGAATCCCAGGGGTCGGCCTCGGGTCTCTCCTGAGGCTCTTTGCCACAAACTCCAAGTGGGACCTTTCTCTCCAGCAGCAGTGTAGAGGATGTTCTTTACATCCTGTCCCATCCGTACTGGCCCCAGGGCCACGGCACGGGCTATCTCTTGCTTAATCTGCTCAAAAGCCTGCTGCTGCTCAGGACCCCATGTAAACTCATTCTTCATTCGTGTCACATGATAAAGGGGGCTTACAATGAGGCTGTAGTTTGGAACATGCATTCTCCAAAATCCCACTACACCCAGAAACGATTGTGTCTCTTTCTTATTAGTGGGCGGAGACATAGCAGTGATTTTGTCGATCACATCTGTCGGGATGTGACGACGTCCATCTTGCCACTTTATACCTAGGAACTGAATTTCCTGTGCAGGTCCTTTCACTTTGCTTCGCTTAATAGCGAAACCAGCACACAGAAGGATCTGGATTATTTGCTCTCCTTTCTCAAAAACTTCCTTTGCTGTATCGCCCCACACAATGATGTCATCAATATACTGTAAGTGCTCAGGAGCACCGCCCTGTTCCAGTGCAGCTTGGATCAACCCATGGCAAATGGTTGGGCTGTGTTTCCACCCCTGGGGCAACCGATTCCAGGTATATTGAATGCCCCTCCAGGTGAAAGCAAACTGTGGCCTACATTCTTTGGCCAAAGGAATGGAGAAGAAGGCATTAGCAATGTCAATGGTGGCATACCATTTAGCTGCTTTTGACTCCAGTTCATATTGGAGTTCTAACATGTCCGGCACAGCAGCACTCAGTGGGGGTGTGACTTCATTCAGGCCACGGTAGTCCACCGTCAGCCTCCAT
>JASCYN010000150.1:1385718-1436718 GCA_030408155.1 Lophura swinhoii
ATCCCATGACTTCCGTAATGTATAGGGATAGGTATGTAGAATTAGAGCATTAACACTTTAATTCCAGTACATGATGTTTTGATGTGGAATATTGAAAATCAAAAAACCAAAACCATGACACCTTGCTTCCCTTGCGTCGCCTTTCTTCCCGTGCTTTGCGTTATTTCCCTTGCGTCGGCTTTCTTCCCGTTCCTGCGTTCCCTTGCGTCGCCTTGCTTCCCTTGCGTCGCCTTTCTTCTCTTGCGTCGCCTTTCTTCCCTTGCGTCGCCTTTCTTCCCATTCCTGCTTTCCCTTGCCTCGTCATTCTACCCTTGCCTCGCCTTTCCTACCCCTTCTGCTTTCTCTTGCGTCGCCTTGCTTCTCTTGCGTCGCCTTTCTTCGCTTGCATTGCCTTTCTTCCCTTGCATCGCCTTTCTTCCCATTCCTGCTTTCCCTTGCATTGCCTTTCATTCCTTGCGCCGCCTTTCTTCCCTTGCGTAGCCTTTCTTACCGTTCCTGCTTACTCTTGCGTCACCTTTCCTACCGTTCCAGCTTTCCCTTGAGTCACCTTTCTTCCCATTCCTGCTTTCCCTTTCGTCGCCTTTCTTTCCATGCATTTCCTTTCTTCGCGTTCCTGCTTTCTCTTGCTTCGCCTTTCTTCTCAATCCTGCTTTCCCTTGCGTCTCCTTTCTTCCCTTGCGTCGCATTTCTTCCCATTTCTGCTTTCCTTTGCGTCCCCTTTCTCCCCATGCATCGCCTTTCTTCCCATTCCTGCATTCCCTTGCATCGCCTTGCTTCCCTTGCGTCGCCTTTCTTCCCTTGTGTCGCCTTTCTTCCCATTCCTGCTTTCCCTTGCGTCGCCTTTCTACCCTTCCGTCGCCTTTCTTCCCATTCCTGCTCTCCCTTGCGTCGCCTTGCTTCCCTTGCGTCGCCATTATTCCCTTGCGTCGCCTTTCTTACCATTCCTGCTTTCCCTTGCGTCGCCTTTCTACCCTTCCGTCGCCTTTCTTACCATTCCTGCTCTCCCTTGCGTCGCCTATCTTCCCTTGCGTCCCCTTTCTTCCCTTGCGACGCCTTTCTTTCCGTTCCTACTTTACCTTGTGTCAAATTTCTTTCCTTGCGTCGCCTTTCTTCCCGTTCCTGCTTTCCCTTGCATCGACTTTGGTTCCGTGCGTTGCCCTTCTTCTCGTTCCTACTCTCCCTTGCGTCGCCTTACATCCCGTTCTTGCTTTCTCTTACGTTGCCTTTCTTCCCTTGCGTCGCCTTTCTTCACGTTTCTGCTTTCCCTTCCGTCGCCTTTCTTCCCTTGCGTCGCATTTCTTCCCGTTCCTGCTTTCCCTTGCATCGCCTTGCTTCCCTTGCGTCGCCTTTCTTCTCATTCCTGCTTTCCCTTCCGGCGCCTTACTTCCCGTTTCTGCTTTCTCTTGCGTCACCTTTCTTCCCTTGCGTCGCCTTTCTTCTCGTCCCTGCTTTCCCTTGCGTTGCCTTTCTTCCCTTGCGTCGCCTTTCTTCCCTTGTGTCGCCTATCTTCCTGTTCTTGCTTTCCCTTGCGTCGCCTTTCTTTCCATGTGTCGCCTTTCTTGCCATTCCAGATTTCCCGTCCGTCGCCTCGCTTCCCTTGCGTCGCCTTTCTTCCCTTGCGTCGCCTCGCTTCCCTTGCGTCGCCTTTCTTCCCGTTTCTGCTTTCCCTTGCATCGCCTTTCTTCCCCCGTGTCGCCTTTCTTCCCGTTCCTGCTTTCCCTTCCGTCGCCTATCTTCCCGTTCCTGATTTCCCTTGCGTCGCCTTGCTTCCATTGCATCACCTTACTTCCCTTGCATCGCCTTTCTTCCCTTGCATCGCCTTTCTTCCCATTCCTGCTTTCCCTTGCATCGCCTTTCATTCCTTGCGCCACCTTTCTTCCCTTGCGTAGCCTTTCTTACCGTTCCTTCTTACTCTTGCGTCACCTTTCCTACCGTTCCAGCTTTCCCTTGCGTCACCTTTCTTCCCATTCCTGCTTTCCCTTTCGTCGCCTTTCTTTCCATGCATTTCCTTTCTTCGCGTTCCTGCTTTCTCTTGCTCCGCCTTTCTTCTCAATCCTGCTTTCCCTTGCGTCGCCTTTCTTCCCTTGCGTCGCCTTCCGTCCCGTGCGTCGGCATTCATCCCATCCTTGCTTTACCGTGTGGCGCCTTTCTTTCCTCGCGTCGCCTTTCTTCCCGTTCCTGCTTTCCCATGCATCTCCTTTCTTCCCGGTCCTGCGCTCCCTTGCGTCGCCTTTCTACCCTTGCGTCGCCTATCTTCCCGTTCCTGATTTCCCTTGCGTCGCCTTGCTTCCATTGCATCACCTTACTTCCCTTGCATCGCCTTTCTTCCCTTGCGTCGCATTTCTTCCCATTTCTGCTTTCCTTTGCGTCCCCTTTCTCCCCATGCATCGCCTTTCTTCCCATTCCTGCATTCCCTTGCATCGCCTTGCTTCCCTTGCGTCGCCTTTCTTCCCCCGTGTCGCCTTTCTTCCCATTCATGCTCTCCCTTGCGTCGCCTTGCTTCCCTTGCGTCGCCTTTATTCCCTTGCGTCGCCTTTCTTACCATTCCTGCTTTCCCTTGCGTCGCCTTTCTACCCTTCCGTCGCCTTTCTTACCATTCCTGCTTTCCCTTGCGTCGCCTATCTTCCCTTGCGTCCCCTTTCTTCCCTTGCAGCGCATTTCTTTCCATTCCTACTTTACCTTGTGTCAAATTTCTTTCCTTGCCTCCCCTTTCTTCCCGTTCCTGCTTTCCCTTGCATCGACTTTGTTTCCGTGCGTTGCCCTTCTTCTCGTTCCTGCTCTCCCTTGCGTCGCCTTACATCCCGTTCTTGCTTTCCCTTACGTCGCCTTTCTTCCCATGCGTCGCCTTTCTTCACGTTTCTGCTTTCCCTTGCGTCGCCTTTCTTCCCTTGCGTCGCATTTCTTCCCGTTCCTGCTTTCCCTTGCATCGCCTTGCTTCCCTTGCGTCGCCTTTCTTCTCATTCCTGCTTTCCCTTCCGGCGCCTTACTTCCCGTTTCTGCTTTCTCTTGCGTCACCTTTCTTCCCTTGCGTCGCCTTTCTTCTCGTCCCTGCTTTCCCTTGCGTTGCCTTTCTTCCCTTGCGTCGCCTTTCTTCCCTTGTGTCGCCTATCTTCCTGTTCTTGCTTTCCCTTGCGTCGCCTTTCTTTCCATGTGTCGCCTTTCTTGCCATTCCAGCTTTCCCGTCCGTCGCCTCGCTTCCCTTGCGTCGCCTTTCTTCCCTTGCGTCGCCTCGCTTCCCTTGCGTCGCCTTTCTTCCCGTTTCTGCTTTCCCTTGCTTCGCCTTTCTTCCCCCGTGTCGCCTTTCTTCCCGTTCCTGCTTTCCCTTCCGTCGCCTATCTTCCCGTTCCTGATTTCCCTTGCGTCGCCTTGCTTCCATTGCATCACCTTACTTCCCTTGCATCGCCTTTCTTCCCTTGCGTCGCCTTTCTTACCATTTCTGCTTTCCTTTGCGTCCCCTTTCTCCCCATGCATCGCCTTTCTTCCCATTCCTGCTTTCCCTTGCATCGCCTTGCTTCCCTTGCGTCGCCTTTCTTCCCTTGCGTCGCCTTTCTTCCCATTCCTGCTTTCCCTTGCGTCACCTTTCTACCCTTCCGTCGCCTTTATTCCCATTCCTGCTTTCCCTTGCGTCTCCTTTCTTCCCTTGCGTCGCCTTTCTTCCCATTCCTGCTTTCCCTTGCATCGCCTTTCTACCCTTCCGTCGCCTTTCTTCCCATTCCTGCTTTCCCTTGCATCGCCTTGCTTCCCTTGCGTCGCCTTTCTTCCCTTGCGTCGCCTTTCTTCCTGTTCCTCCTTTCCCTTGCGTCGCCTTTCTACCCTTCCGTCGCCTTTCTTCTCCTTCCTGCTTTCCCTTGCATCGCCTTTCTTCCCTTGCGTTGCCTTTCTTGCCTTCCGTCACCTTTCTTCCCCTTCCTGCTTTCACTTGCGTCGCCTTTCTTCCCTTTCCTGCTTTCCCTAACATCGCCTTTCTTTCCTTGCGTCGCCTTTCTTCTCCTTCCTGCTTTCCCTTGCGACTCCTTTCTTCCCTTGCGTCGCCTTTCTTCCCGTTCCTGCTTTCCCTTGCGTCGCCTTGATTCCCTTGCATCGCCTTTCTTCACTTGTATCGCCTTTCTTCCCTTGCGTCGCCTTTCTTCCCATTCCTGCTTTCCCTTGCCTTGCCTTTGTTCCCTTGCGTCGCCTTTCTTCACTTGCATCGCCTTTCTTCCCTTCCGTCGCCTTAATTCCCATTCCTGCTTTCCCTTGCATCGCCTTTCTACCCTTGCATCGCCTTTCTTCCCGTTCCTGCGTTCCCTTGCGTCGCCTTGCTTCCCTTGCGTCGCCTTTCTTCTCTTGCATTGCCTTTCGTCCCTTGCATTGCCTTTCTACCCTTGCGTCGCCTTACTTACCATTCCTGCTTTCCCTTGCATCGCCTTGCTTCCCTTGCGTCGCCTTTCTTCCCTTGCGTAGCCTTTCTTACCGTTCCTGCTTACTCTTGCGTCACCTTTCCTACCGTTCCAGCTTTCCCTTGCGTAAACTTTCTTCCCATTCCTGCTTTCCCTTTCGCCGCCTTTCTTTCCATGCATTTCCTTTCTTCGCTTTCCTGCTTTCTCTTGCTTCGCCTGTCATCTCAATCCTGCTTGCCCTTGCGTCGCCTTTCTTCCCTTGCGTCGCCTTCCGTCCCGTGCGTCGGCATTCATCCCATCCTTGCTTTACCGTGTGTCGCCTTTCTTCCCTCGCGTCGCCTTTCTTTCCGTTCCTGCTTTCCCATGCGTCTCCTTTCTTCCCGGTCCTGCGCTCCCTTGCGTCGCCTTTCTACCCTTGCGTCGCCTGTCTTCCCGTTCCTGATTTCCCTTGCGTCGCCTTGCTTCCATTGTGTCACCTTACTTCCCTTGCATCGCCTTTCTTCCCTTGCGTCGCCTTTCTTCCCATTTCTGCTTTCCTTTGCGTCCCCTTTCTCCCCATGCATCGCCTTTCTTCCCATTCCTGCATTCCCTTGCATCGCCTTCCTTCCCTTGCGTCGCCTTTCTTACCATTCCTGCTTTCCCTTGCGTCGCCTTTCTACCCTTCCGTCGCCTTTCTTCCCATTCCTGCTTTCCCTTGCGTCACCTATCTTCCCTTGCGTCCCCTTTCTTCCCTTGCGTCGCCTTTCTGCCCGTTCCTGCTTTCCCTTGCGTCGACTTTGTTTCCGTGCGTTGCCCTTCTTCTCGTTCCTGCTTTCCCTTGCGTCGCCTTACATCCCGTTCTTGCTTTCTCTTGCGTCGCCTTTCTTCCCTTGCGTCGCCTTTCTTCACGTTTCTGCTTTCCCTTGCGTCGCCTATCTTCCCTTGCGTCGCATTTCTTCCCGTTCCTGTTTTCTCTTGCTTCGCCTTTCTTCTCAATCCTGCTTTCCCTTGCGTCGCCTTTCTTCCCTTGCGTCGCCTTCCGTCCCGTGCGTCGGCATTCATCCCATCCTTGCTTTACCGTGTGTCGCCTTTCTTCCCTCGCGTCGCCTTTCTTCCCGTTCCTGCTTTCCCATGCGTCTCCTTTCTTCCCGGTCCTGCACTCCCTTGCGTCGCCTTTCTACCCTTATGTCGCCTATCTTCCCGTTCCTGATTTCCCTTGCATCGCCTTGCTTCCATTGCATCACCTTACTTCCCTTGCATCGCCTTTCTTCCCTTGCGTCGCCTTTCTTCCCATTTCTGCTTTTCTTTGCGTCCCCTTTCTCCCCATGCATCGCCTTTCTTCCCATTCCTGCTTTCCCTTGCATCGCCTTGCTTCCCTTGCGTCGCCTTTCTTCCCTTGCGTCGCCTTTCTTCCCATTCCTGCTTTCCCTTGCATCGCCTTGCTTCCCTTGCGTCGCCTTTATTCCCTTGTGTCGCCTATCTTCCCGTTCTTGCTTTCCCTTGAGTCGCCTTTCTTTCCATGCGTCGCCTTTCTTGCTATCCCAGCATTCCCTTCCGTCGCCTCGCTTCCCTGGCGTCGCCTTTCTTCCCTTGCATAACCTTTCTTCCCTTGCATCGCCTTTCTTCCCGTTTCTGCTTTCCCTTGCATCGCCTTTCTTCCCGTTTCTGCTTTCCCTTGCATCGCCTTTCTTCCCTCGCGTCGCCTTTCTTCCCGTTCCTGCTTTCCCTTCCGTCGCCTTACTTCCCGTTTCTGCTTTCTCTTGCGTCGCCTTTCTTCCCTTACGTCGCCTTTCTTGCCTTGAGTCGCTTTTCTTCCCGTTCCTATTTTCCCTTGCGTCGCCTTTCTTCTTTTGCGTCGCCTTTCTTCTCGTTCCTGCTTTCCCTTGCGTCGCCGTACATCTCGTTCCTGCTTTCTCTTGCGTCGCCTTTCTTCCCTTGCGTCGCCTTTCTTCTCGTTTCTGCTTTGCCTTGCGTCACCTTTCTTCCCTCGTGACGCCTTTCTTCCCGTGGGTCTTCATTCTTACCTTGCGTCTTCATTCGTCCCATTCATGCTTTCCCTTGCGTCGCCATTCTTCCCTTGCGTCGCCTTTCTTACCATTCCTACTTTCTCTTGCGTCGCCTTGCTTCCCTTGCGTCGCCTTTCTTCCCTTCCGTCGCCTTTCTTCCCGTTCCTGCTTTCCCTTGCGTCGCCTTTCTTCACTTGCGTCGCGTTATTTCCCTTGCGTCGCCTTTCTTCCCGTTCCTGCTTTCCCTTGCGTCGCCCTGCTTCCCTTGCGTCGCCTTTCTTCACTTGCATCGCCTTTCTTCCCTTGCGTCGCCTTTCTTATCATTCCTGCTTTCCCTTGCGCAGCCTTGCTTCCCTTGCGTCGCCTTTCTTCACTTGCATCGCCTTGCTTCCCTTGCGTCGCGTTTCTTCACTTGCATCGCCTTTCTACCCTTGCGTCGCCTTACTTACCATTCCTGCTTTCCCTTGCGTCGCCTTGCTTCCCTTGCTTCGCCTTTCTTCGCTTGATTTGCCTTTCTTCCCTTGCATCGCCTTTCTTCCCATTCCTGCTTTCCCTTGCGTCGCCTTGCTTCCCTTGCGTCGCCTTGCTTCCCTTGCGTCGCCTTTCTTCCCTTGCATCGCCTTTCTTCCCATTCCTGCTTTCCCTTGCATCGCCTTTCATTCCTTGCGCCGCCTTTCTTCCCTTGCGTAGCCTTTCTTACCGTTCCTGCTTACTCTTGCGTCACCTTTCCTACCGTTCCAGCTTTCCCTTGCGTCACCTTTCTTCCCATTCCTGCTTTCCCTTTCGTCGCCTTTCTTTCCATGCATTTCCTTTCTTCGCTTTCCTGCTTTCTGTTGCTTCGCCTTTCTTCTCAATCCTGCTTGCCCTTGCGTCGCCTTTCTTCCCTTGCGTCGCCTTCCGTCCCGTGCGTCGGCATTCAGCCCATACTTGCTTTACCGTGTGTCGCCTTTCTTCCCTCGCGTCGCCTTTCCTCCCGTTCCTGCTTTCCCATGCGTCTCCTTTCTTCCCGTTCCTGCGCTCCCTTGCGTCGCCTTTCTACCCTTGCGTCGCCTATCTTCCCGTTCCTGATTTCCCTTGCGTCGCCTTGCTTCCATTGCATCACCTTACTTCCCTTGCATCGCCTTGCTTCCCTTGCATCGCCTTGCTTCCCTTACGTCGCCTTTCTTCACGTTTCTGCTTTCCCTTGCGTCTCCTTTCTTCCCTTGCGTCGCCTTTCTTCACGTTCCTATTTTCCCTTGCGTCGCCTTTCTTCCCATGCGTCGCCTTTCCTCCCGTTTCTACTTTCCCTTGCGTCGACTTTCTTTTCGTGCGTCGCCTTTCTTCTCGTTCCTGCTTTGCCTTGCATCACCTTTCTTCTCTTTCCTGCTTTCCCTTGCGTCACCTTTCTTTGCTTGCGTAGCCTTTCTTCCCTTGCATCGCCTTTCTTACCGTTCCTCCTTTCCCTTGCATCGCCTTTCTACCCGTTCCTGCTTACCCTTGCATCGCCTTTCTTCTCGTTCCTGCTTTCCCTTCCGGTGCCTTACCTCCCGTTTCTGCTTTCTCTTGCGTCACCTTTCTTCCCTTGCGTCGCCTTTCTTCTCGTTCCTGCTTTCCCTTGCGTCGCCTTGCTTCCCTTGCGTCGCCTTTCTTCCCTTGCATCGCCTTTCTTCCCATTTCTGCTTTCCCTTGCATCGCCTTTCATTCCTTGCATCGCCTTTCTTCTCGTTCCTGCGATCCCTTGCGTCGCCTTTCTTCCCTTGCGTTGCCTTTCTTCCCTTGCGTCGGCTTTCTTACCGTTCCAGCTTTCTCTTGCGTCACCTTTCTTCTCGTTCCTGCTTTCCCTTGCGTCGCCTTTCCTCCCGCTCCAGCTTTCCCTTGCGGCGCCTTTCTTCCCTTGCGTCGTCTTTCTTCCCGTTTCTGCTTCCCCATGCATCGCGTTTCATCCCTCGTGCCGCCTTTCTTCCCGTTCCTGCTTTCCCTGGCGTCGCCATTCTTCTCATTCCTGCTTTCCCTTGCGTCGCCTTGCTTCCCTTGCGGCGCCTTTCTTCCCTTGCGTCGTCTTTCTTCCCTTGCGTCGGCTTTCTTCCCGTTCCTGCTTTACCTTGCGTCGCCTTCCTCCACTTGCGTCGCGTTATTTCCCTTGCGGCGCCTTTCTTCCCATTCCTGCTTTCCCTTGCGTCGCCTTGCTTCCCTTGCATCGCCTTTCTTCACTTGCTTCGCCTTTCTTCCCTTGCGTCGGCTTTCTTCCTGTTCCTGCGTTCCCTTGTGTCGCCTTGCTTCCCTTGAGTCGCCTTTCTTCTCTTGCATCGCCTTTCTTCACTTGCGTCGCCTTTCTTCCCATTCCTGCTTTCCCTTGCCTCGCCTTTCTACCCTTGCGTCGCCTTTCTTCTCTTGCATCGCCTTTCTTCCCTTGCGTTGCCTATCTACCCATTCCTGCTTTCCCTTGCCTCGCCTTTCTACCCTTGCGTCTCCTTTCTTCCCGTTCCTGCTTTCAATTGCAACGCCTTTCTTCCCTTGCGTCGCCTTTCTTCCCGTTCCTGCTTTCTCTTCCATCGCCTTACTTCCCGTTCCTGCTTTCCCTGGCGTCGCCATTCTTCTCATTCCTGCTTTACCTTGCGTCGCCTTGCTTCCCCTGCGTCGCCTTTCCTCCCGTTCCTACTATCCCTTGCGTCGACTTTCGTTTCGTGCGTCGCCTTTCTTCTCGTTCCTGCTTTCCCTTGCATCACCTTTCTTCTCTTTCCTGCTTTCCCTTGCGTCACCTTACTTCGCTTGTGTAGCCGTACTTCCCTTGCATAGCCTTTCCTACCATTCCTCCTTTCCCTTGCATCGCCTTTCTTCCCGTTCCTGCTTACCCTTGCTTCGCCTTTCTTCTCGTTCCTGCTTTCCCTTCCGTCGCCTTTCTTCTCGTTCCTGCTTTCCCTTGCGTCGCTTTTCCTCCCGCTCCAGCTTTCCCTTGCGTCGCCTTTCTTCCCTTGCATCTCCTATCTTCCCTTGCGTCGCCTTTCTTCCCTCGTGCCGCCTTTCTTCCCGTTCCTGCTTTCCCTTGCATCGCCTTACTTCCCTTTCCAGCTTTCCCTGGCGTCGCCATTCTTCTCCTTCCTGCTTTCCCTTGTGTCGCCTTGCTTCCCTTGCAACGCCTTTCTTCCCCTGCGTCGCCTTTCTTCTCTTGCATCGCCTTTCTTCCCTTGCGTCGCCTTTCTTCCCATTCCTGCTTACCCTTGCCTCGTTATTCTACCCTTGCCTCGCCTTTCTTACCCCTCCTGCTTTCTCTTGCGTCGCCTTGCTTCCCTTGCGTCGCCTTTCTTCACTTGCATCGGCTTTCTTCCCTTGCGTCGCCTTTCTTCCCATTCCTGCTTTCCCTTGCATCGCATTTCTTCCCTTGCGTCGCCTTCCTTACCATTCCTGCTTTCTCTTGCGTCGCCTTTCTTCCCTTGCGTCGCCTTTCTTCCCTTCCGTCGCCTTTCTTCCCGTTCCTGCTTCCCCTTGCGTCGCCTTTCTTCACTTGCGTCGCGTTATTTCCCTTGCGTCGCCTTTCTTCCCGTTCCTGCTTTCCCTTGCGTCGCCTTTCTTCCCTTGCGTCACCTTTCTTCCCATTTCTGCTTTCCCTTGCATCGCCTTTCATTCCTTGCATCGCCTTTCTTCTCGTTCCTGCGATCCGTTGCGTCGCCTTTCTTCCCTTGCGTTGCCTTTCTTCCCTTGCGTCGGCTTTCTTACCGTTCCTGCTTTCTCTTGCGTCACCTTTCTTCTCGTTCCTGCGTTCCCTTGTGTCGCCTTGCTTCCCTTGAGTCGCCTTTCTTCTCTTGCATCGCCTTTCTTCACTTGCGTCGCCTTTCTTCCCATTCCTGCTTTCCCTTGCCTCGCCTTTCTACCCTTGCGTCGCCTTTCTTCTCTTGCATCGCCTTTCTTCCCTTGCGTTGCCTATCTACCCATTCCTGCTTTCCCTTGCCTCGCCTTTCTACCCTTGCGTCTCCTTTCTTCCCGTTCCTGCTTTCAATTGCAACGCCTTTCTTCCCTTGCGTCGCCTTTCTTCCCGTTCCTGCTTTCTCTTCCATCGCCTTACTTCCCGTTCCTGCTTTCCCTGGCGTCGCCATTCTTCTCATTCCTGCTTTACCTTGCGTCGCCTTGCTTCCCCTGCGTCGCCTTTCCTCCCGTTCCTACTATCCCTTGCGTCGACTTTCGTTTCGTGCGTCGCCTTTCTTCTCGTTCCTGCTTTCCCTTGCATCACCTTTCTTCTCTTTCCTGCTTTCCCTTGCGTCACCTTACTTCGCTTGTGTAGCCGTACTTCCCTTGCATAGCCTTTCCTACCATTCCTCCTTTCCCTTGCATCGCCTTTCTTCCCGTTCCTGCTTACCCTTGCTTCGCCTTTCTTCTCGTTCCTGCTTTCCCTTCCGTCGCCTTTCTTCTCGTTCCTGCTTTCCCTTGCGTCGCTTTTCCTCCCGCTCCAGCTTTCCCTTGCGTCGCCTTTCTTCCCTTGCATCTCCTATCTTCCCTTGCGTCGCCTTTCTTCCCTCGTGCCGCCTTTCTTCCCGTTCCTGCTTTCCCTTGCATCGCCTTACTTCCCTTTCCAGCTTTCCCTGGCGTCGCCATTCTTCTCCTTCCTGCTTTCCCTTGTGTCGCCTTGCTTCCCTTGCAACGCCTTTCTTCCCCTGCGTCGCCTTTCTTCTCTTGCATCGCCTTTCTTCCCTTGCGTCGCCTTTCTTCCCATTCCTGCTTACCCTTGCCTCGTTATTCTACCCTTGCCTCGCCTTTCTTACCCCTCCTGCTTTCTCTTGCGTCGCCTTGCTTCCCTTGCGTCGCCTTTCTTCACTTGCATCGGCTTTCTTCCCTTGCGTCGCCTTTCTTCCCATTCCTGCTTTCCCTTGCATCGCATTTCTTCCCTTGCGTCGCCTTCCTTACCATTCCTGCTTTCTCTTGCGTCGCCTTTCTTCCCTTGCGTCGCCTTTCTTCCCTTCCGTCGCCTTTCTTCCCGTTCCTGCTTCCCCTTGCGTCGCCTTTCTTCACTTGCGTCGCGTTATTTCCCTTGCGTCGCCTTTCTTCCCGTTCCTGCTTTCCCTTGCGTCGCCTTTCTTCCCTTGCGTCACCTTTCTTCCCATTTCTGCTTTCCCTTGCATCGCCTTTCATTCCTTGCATCGCCTTTCTTCTCGTTCCTGCGATCCGTTGCGTCGCCTTTCTTCCCTTGCGTTGCCTTTCTTCCCTTGCGTCGGCTTTCTTACCGTTCCTGCTTTCTCTTGCGTCACCTTTCTTCTCGTTCCTGCGTTCCCTTGTGTCGCCTTGCTTCCCTTGAGTCGCCTTTCTTCTCTTGCATCGCCTTTCTTCACTTGCGTCGCCTTTCTTCCCATTCCTGCTTTCCCTTGCCTCGCCTTTCTACCCTTGCGTCGCCTTTCTTCTCTTGCATCGCCTTTCTTCCCTTGCGTTGCCTATCTACCCATTCCTGCTTTCCCTTGCCTCGCCTTTCTACCCTTGCGTCTCCTTTCTTCCCGTTCCTGCTTTCAATTGCAACGCCTTTCTTCCCTTGCGTCGCCTTTCTTCCCGTTCCTGCTTTCTCTTCCATCGCCTTACTTCCCGTTCCTGCTTTCCCTGGCGTCGCCATTCTTCTCATTCCTGCTTTACCTTGCGTCGCCTTGCTTCCCCTGCGTCGCCTTTCCTCCCGTTCCTACTATCCCTTGCGTCGACTTTCGTTTCGTGCGTCGCCTTTCTTCTCGTTCCTGCTTTCCCTTGCATCACCTTTCTTCTCTTTCCTGCTTTCCCTTGCGTCACCTTACTTCGCTTGTGTAGCCGTACTTCCCTTGCATAGCCTTTCCTACCATTCCTCCTTTCCCTTGCATCGCCTTTCTTCCCGTTCCTGCTTACCCTTGCTTCGCCTTTCTTCTCGTTCCTGCTTTCCCTTCCGTCGCCTTTCTTCTCGTTCCTGCTTTCCCTTGCGTCGCTTTTCCTCCCGCTCCAGCTTTCCCTTGCGTCGCCTTTCTTCCCTTGCATCTCCTATCTTCCCTTGCGTCGCCTTTCTTCCCTCGTGCCGCCTTTCTTCCCGTTCCTGCTTTCCCTTGCATCGCCTTACTTCCCTTTCCAGCTTTCCCTGGCGTCGCCATTCTTCTCCTTCCTGCTTTCCCTTGTGTCGCCTTGCTTCCCTTGCAACGCCTTTCTTCCCCTGCGTCGCCTTTCTTCTCTTGCATCGCCTTTCTTCCCTTGCGTCGCCTTTCTTCCCATTCCTGCTTACCCTTGCCTCGTTATTCTACCCTTGCCTCGCCTTTCTTACCCCTCCTGCTTTCTCTTGCGTCGCCTTGCTTCCCTTGCGTCGCCTTTCTTCACTTGCATCGGCTTTCTTCCCTTGCGTCGCCTTTCTTCCCATTCCTGCTTTCCCTTGCATCGCATTTCTTCCCTTGCGTCGCCTTCCTTACCATTCCTGCTTTCTCTTGCGTTGCCTTTCTTCCCTTGTGTCGCCTTTCTTCCCTTCCGTCGCCTTTCTTCCCGTTCCTGCTTCCCCTTGCGTCGCCTTTCTTCACTTGCGTCGCGTTATTTCCCTTGCGTCGCCTTTCTTCCCGTTCCTGCTTTCCCTTGCTTCGCCTTTCTTCCCTTGCGTCACCTTTCTTCCCATTTCTGCTTTCCCTTGCATCGCCTTTCATTCCTTGCATCGCCTTTCTTCTCGTTCCTGCGATCCGTTGCGTCGCCTTTCTTCCCTTGCGTTGCCTTTCTTCCCTTGCGTCGGCTTTCTTACCGTTCCTGCTTTCTCTTGCGTCACCTTTCTTCTCGTTCCTGCTTTCCCTTGCGTCGCCTTTCCTCCCGCTCCAGCTTTCCCTTGCGTCGCCTTTCTTCCCGTTTCTGTTTCCCCTTGCATCGCGTTTCATCCCTCGTGCCGCCTTTCTTCCCGTTCCTGCTTTCCCTGGCGTCGCCATTCTTCTCATTCCTGCTTTCCCTTGCGTCGCCTTGCTTCCCTTGCGGCGCCTTTCTTCCCTTGCGTCGTCTTTCTTCCCTTGCGTCGGCTTTCTTCCCGTTCCTGCTTTACCTTGCGTCGCCTTCCTCCACTTGCGTCGCGTTATTTCCCTTGCGGCGCCTTTCTTCCCATTCCTGCTTTCCCTTGCGTCGCCTTGCTTCCCTTGCATCGCCTTTCTTCACTTGCTTCGCCTTTCTTCCCTTGCGTCGGCTTTCTTCCTGTTCCTGCGTTCCCTTGTGTCGCCTTGCTTCCCTTGAGTCGCCTTTCTTCTCTTGCATCGCCTTTCTTCACTTGCGTCGCCTTTCTTCCCATTCCTGCTTTCCCTTGCCTCGCCTTTCTACCCTTGCGTCGCCTTTCTTCTCTTGCATCGCCTTTCTTCCCTTGCGTTGCCTTTCTTCCCATTCCTGCTTTCCCTTGCCTCGCCTTTCTACCCTTGCGTCTCCTTTCTTCCCGTTCCTGCTTTCAATTGCAACGCCTTTCTTCCCTTGCGTCGCCTTTCTTCCCGTTCCTGCTTTCTCTTCCATCGCCTTACTTCCCGTTCCTGCTTTCCCTGGCGTCGCCATTCTTCTCATTCCTGCTTTACCTTGCGTCGCCTTGCTTCCCCTGCGTCGCCTTTCCTCCCGTTCCTACTATCCCTTGCGTCGACTTTCGTTTCGTGCGTCGCCTTTCTTCTCGTTCCTGCTTTCCCTTGCATCACCTTTCTTCTCTTTCCTGCTTTCCCTTGCGTCACCTTACTTCGCTTGTGTAGCCGTACTTCCCTTGCATAGCCTTTCCTACCATTCCTCCTTTCCCTTGCATCGCCTTTCTTCCCGTTCCTGCTTACCCTTGCTTCGCCTTTCTTCTCGTTCCTGCTTTCCCTTCCGTCGCCTTTCTTCTCGTTCCTGCTTTCCCTTGCGTCGCTTTTCCTCCCGCTCCAGCTTTCCCTTGCGTCGCCTTTCTTCCCTTGCATCTCCTATCTTCCCTTGCGTCGCCTTTCTTCCCTCGTGCCGCCTTTCTTCCCGTTCCTGCTTTCCCTTGCATCGCCTTACTTCCCTTTCCAGCTTTCCCTGGCGTCGCCATTCTTCTCCTTCCTGCTTTCCCTTGTGTCGCCTTGCTTCCCTTGCAACGCCTTTCTTCCCCTGCGTCGCCTTTCTTCTCTTGCATCGCCTTTCTTCCCTTGCGTCGCCTTTCTTCCCATTCCTGCTTACCCTTGCCTCGTTATTCTACCCTTGCCTCGCCTTTCTTACCCCTCCTGCTTTCTCTTGCGTCGCCTTGCTTCCCTTGCGTCGCCTTTCTTCCCTTGCATCGCATTTCTTCCCTTGCGTCGCCTTCCTTACCATTCCTGCTTTCTCTTGCGTCGCCTTTCTTCCCTTGCGTCGCCTTTCTTCCCTTCCGTCGCCTTTCTTCCCGTTCCTGCTTCCCCTTGCGTCGCCTTTCTTCACTTGCGTCGCGTTATTTCCCTTGCGTCGCCTTTCTTCCCGTTCCTGCTTTCCCTTGCGTCGCCTTTCTTCCCTTGCGTCACCTTTCTTCCCATTTCTGCTTTCCCTTGCATCGCCTTTCATTCCTTGCATCGCCTTTCTTCTCGTTCCTGCGATCCGTTGCGTCGCCTTTCTTCCCTTGCGTTGCCTTTCTTCCCTTGCGTCGGCTTTCTTACCGTTCCTGCTTTCTCTTGCGTCACCTTTCTTCTCGTTCCTGCGTTCCCTTGTGTCGCCTTGCTTCCCTTGAGTCGCCTTTCTTCTCTTGCATCGCCTTTCTTCACTTGCGTCGCCTTTCTTCCCATTCCTGCTTTCCCTTGCCTCGCCTTTCTACCCTTGCGTCGCCTTTCTTCTCTTGCATCGCCTTTCTTCCCTTGCGTTGCCTATCTACCCATTCCTGCTTTCCCTTGCCTCGCCTTTCTACCCTTGCGTCTCCTTTCTTCCCGTTCCTGCTTTCAATTGCAACGCCTTTCTTCCCTTGCGTCGCCTTTCTTCCCGTTCCTGCTTTCTCTTCCATCGCCTTACTTCCCGTTCCTGCTTTCCCTGGCGTCGCCATTCTTCTCATTCCTGCTTTACCTTGCGTCGCCTTGCTTCCCCTGCGTCGCCTTTCCTCCCGTTCCTACTATCCCTTGCGTCGACTTTCGTTTCGTGCGTCGCCTTTCTTCTCGTTCCTGCTTTCCCTTGCATCACCTTTCTTCTCTTTCCTGCTTTCCCTTGCGTCACCTTACTTCGCTTGTGTAGCCGTACTTCCCTTGCATAGCCTTTCCTACCATTCCTCCTTTCCCTTGCATCGCCTTTCTTCCCGTTCCTGCTTACCCTTGCATCGCCTTTCTTCTCGTTCCTGCTTTCCCTTCCGTCGCCTTTCTTCTCGTTCCTGCTTTCCCTTGCGTCGCTTTTCCTCCCGCTCCAGCTTTCCCTTGCGTCGCCTTTCTTCCCTTGCATCTCCTATCTTCCCTTGCGTCGCCTTTCTTCCCTCGTGCCGCCTTTCTTCCCGTTCCTGCTTTCCCTTGCATCGCCTTACTTCCCTTTCCAGCTTTCCCTGGCGTCGCCATTCTTCTCCTTCCTGCTTTCCCTTGTGTCGCCTTGCTTCCCTTGCAACGCCTTTCTTCCCCTGCGTCGCCTTTCTTCTCTTGCATCGCCTTTCTTCCCTTGCGTCGCCTTTCTTCCCATTCCTGCTTACCCTTGCCTCGTTATTCTACCCTTGCCTCGCCTTTCTTACCCCTCCTGCTTTCTCTTGCGTCGCCTTGCTTCCCTTGCGTCGCCTTTCTTCACTTGCATCGGCTTTCTTCCCTTGCGTCGCCTTTCTTCCCATTCCTGCTTTCCCTTGCATCGCATTTCTTCCCTTGCGTCGCCTTCCTTACCATTCCTGCTTTCTCTTGCGTCGCCTTTCTTCCCTTCCGTCGCCTTTCTTCCCTTCCGTCGCCTTTCTTCCCGTTCCTGCTTCCCCTTGCGTCGCCTTTCTTCACTTGCGTCGCGTTATTTCCCTTGCGTCGCCTTTCTTCCCGTTCCTGCTTTCCCTTGCTTCGCCTTTCTTCCCTTGCGTCACCTTTCTTCCCATTTCTGCTTTCCCTTGCATCGCCTTTCATTCCTTGCATCGCCTTTCTTCTCGTTCCTGCGATCCGTTGCGTCGCCTTTCTTCCCTTGCGTTGCCTTTCTTCCCTTGCGTCGGCTTTCTTACCGTTCCTGCTTTCTCTTGCGTCACCTTTCTTCTCGTTCCTGCTTTCCCTTGCGTCGCCTTTCCTCCCGCTCCAGCTTTCCCTTGCGTCGCCTTTCTTCCCGTTTCTGTTTCCCCTTGCATCGCGTTTCATCCCTCGTGCCGCCTTTCTTCCCGTTCCTGCTTTCCCTGGCGTCGCCATTCTTCTCATTCCTGCTTTCCCTTGCGTCGCCTTGCTTCCCTTGCGGCGCCTTTCTTCCCTTGCGTCGTCTTTCTTCCCTTGCGTCGCCTTTCTTCCCTTTCCTGCTTTCCCTTGCGTCGCCTTCCTTCACTTGCGTCGCGTTATTTTCCTTGGGGCGCCTTTCTTCCCATTCCTGCTTTCCCTTGCGTCGCCGTGCTTCCCTTGCATCGCCTTTCTTCACTTGCATCGCCTTTCTTCCCTTGCGTCGGCTTTCTTCCTGTTCCTGCGTTGCCTTGCGTCGCCTTGCTTCCCTTGAGTCGCCTTTCTTCCCTTGCGTCGCCTTTCTTCCCATTCCTGCTTTCCCTTGCCTCGCCTTTCTACCCTTGTGTCGCCTTTCTTCTCTTGCATCGCCTTTCTTCCCTTGCGTTGCCTTTCTACCCATTCCTGCTTTCCCTTGCCTCGCCTTTCTACCCTTGCGTCTCCTTTCTTCCCATGCATCTCCTTTCTTCCCGTTCCTGCTTTCCCTTGCGTCGCCTTGCTTCCCTTGCATCTCCTTTCTTCACTTGCATCGCCTTTCTTCCCTTGCGTCGCCTTTCTTCCCGTTCCTGCTTTCTCTTCCATCGCCTTACTTCCCGTTCCAGCTTTCCCTGGTGTCGCCATTCTTCTCATTCCTGCTTTACCTTGCGTCGCCTTGCTTCCCCTGCGTCGCCTTTCCTCCCATTCCTACTATCCCTTGCGTCGACTTTCTTTTCGTGCGTCGCCTTTCTTCTCGTTCCTGCTTTCCCTTGCATCACCTTTCTTCACTTTCCTGCTTTCCCTTGCGTCACCTTACTTCGCTTGCGCAGCCGTACTTCCCTTGCATAGCCTTACCTACCATTCCTCCTTTCCCTTGCATCGCCTTTCTTACCGTTCCTGCATTCCCTTGCTTCGCCTTTCTTCTCGTTCCTGCTTTCCCTTCCGTCGCCTTTCTTCTCGTTCCTGCTTTCCCTTGCGTCGTTTTTCCTCCCGCTCCAGCTTTCCCTGGCGTCGCCATTCTTCTCCTTCCTGCTTTCCCTTGCGTCGCCTTGCTTCCCTTGCAACGCCTCTCTTCCCTTGCGTCGCCTTTCTTCCCATTCCTGCTTTCCCTTGCCTTGCCTTTCTACCCTTGCTTCGCTTTTCTTACCATTCCTGCTTTCCCTTCCGACGCCTTACATCTCGTTCCTGCTTTCTCTTGCGTCGCCTTTCTTCTCAATCCTGCTTTCCCTTGCGTCGCCTTTCTTCCCTTGCGTCGCCTTTCTTCCCATTCCTGCTTTCCCTTGCCTCGTCATTCTACCCTTGCCTCGCCTTTCTTACCCCTCCTGCTTTCTCTTGCGTCGCCTTGCTTCCCTTGCGTCGCCTTTCTTCACTTGCATCGCCTTTCTTCCCTTGCGTCGCCTTTCTTCCCATTCCTGCTTTCCCTTGCATTGCCTTTCTACCCTTGCGTCGCCTTACTTACCATTCCTGCTTTCCCTTGCGTCGCCTTGCTTCCCTTGCTTCGCCTTTCTTCGCTTGATTTGCCTTTCTTCCCTTGCATCGCCTTTCTTCCCATTCCTGCTTTCCCTTGCATCGCCTTTCATTCCTTGCGCCGCCTTTCTTCCCTTGCGTAGCCTTTCTTACCGTTCCTGCTTACTCTTGCGTCACCTTTCCTACCGTTCCAGCTTTCCCTTGCGTCACCTTTCTTCCCATTCCTGCTTTCCATTTCGTCGCCTTTCTTTCCATGCATTTCCTTTCTTCGCTTTCCTGCTTTCTGTTGCTTCGCCTTTCTTCTCAATCCTGCTTTCCCTTGCGTCGCCTTTCTTCCCTTGCGTCGCCTTCCGTCCCGTGCGCCGGCATTCATCCCATACTTGCTTTACCGTGTGTCGCCTTTCTTCCCTCGCGTCGCCTTTCCTCCCGTTCCTGCTTTCCCATGCATCTCCTTTCTTCCCGGTCCTGCGCTCCCTTGCGTCGCCTTTCTACCCTTGCGTCGCCTATCTTCCCGTTCCTGATTTCCCTTGCGTCGCCTTGCTTCCATTGCATCACCTTACTTCCCTTGCATCGCCTTGCTTCCCTTGCATCGCCTTGCTTCCCTTACGTCGCCTTTCTTCACGTTTCTGCTTTCCCTTGCGTCTCCTTTCTTCCCTTGCGTCGCCTTTCTTCACGTTCCTATTTTCCCTTGCGTCGCCTTTCTTCCCATGCGTCGCCTTTCCTCCCGTTTCTACTTTCCCTTGCGTCGACTTTCTTTTCGTGCGTCGCCTTTCTTCTCGTTCCTGCTTTGCCTTGCATCACCTTTCTTCTCTTTCCTGCTTTCCCTTGCGTCACCTTTCTTTGCTTGCGTAGCCTTTCTTCCCTTGCATCGCCTTTCTTACCGTTCCTCCTTTCCCTTGCATCGCCTTTCTACCCGTTCCTGCTTACCCTTGCATCGCCTTTCTTCTCGTTCCTGCTTTCCCTTCCGGTGCCTTACTTTCCGTTTCTGCTTTCTCTTGCGTCACCTTTCTTCCCTTGCGTCGCCTTTCTTCTCGTTCCTGCTTTCCCTTGCGTCGCCTTTCTTCCCTTGCATCGCCTTTCTTCCCATTTCTGCTTTCCCTTGCATCGCCTTTCATTCCTTGCATCGCCTTTCTTCTCGTTCCTGCGATCCCTTGCGTCGCCTTTCTTCCCTTGCGTTGCCTTTCTTCCCTTGCGTCGGCTTTCTTACCGTTCCAGCTTTCTCTTGCGTCACCTTTCTTCTCGTTCCTGCTTTCCCTTGCGTCGCCTTTCCTCCCGCTCCAGCTTTCCCTTGCGTCGCCTTTCTTCCCGTTTCTGTTTCCCCTTGCATCGCGTTTCATCCCTCGTGCCGCCTTTCTTCCCGTTCCTGCTTTCCCTGGCGTCGCCATTCTTCTCATTCCTGCTTTCCCTTGCGTCGCCTTGCTTCCCTTGCGGCGCCTTTCTTCCCTTGCATCGTCTTTCTTCCCTTGCGTCGGCTTTCTTCCCGTTCCTGCTTTCCCTTGCGTCGCCTTCCTTCACTTGCGTCGCGTTATTTCCCTTGCGGCGCCTTTCTTCCCATTCCTGCTTTCCCTTGCGTCGCCTTGCTTCCCTTGCATCGCCTTTCTTCACTTGCATCGCCTTTCTTCCCTTGCGTCGGCTTTCTTCCGGTTCCTGCGTTCCCTTGTGTCGCCTTGCTTCCCTTGAGTCGCCTTTCTTCTCTTGCATCGCCTTTCTTCCCTTGCGTTGCCTTTCTACCCATTCCTGCTTTCCCTTGCCTCGCCTTTCTACCCTTGCGTCTCCTTTCTTCCCGTTCCTGCTTTCTCTTGCGTCGCCTTGCTTCCCTTGCGTCGCCTTTCTTCCCTTCCATCGCTTTTCTTCCCGTTCCTGCTTTCCCTTGCGTCGCCTTTCTTCACTTGCGTCGCGTTATTTCCCTTGCGTCGCCTTTCTTCCCGTTCCTGCTTTCCCTTGCGTCGCCTTGCTTCCCTTGCGTCGCCTTTCTTCACTTGCATCGCCTTTCTTCCCTTGCGTCGCCTTTCTTCCCATTCCTGCTTTCCCTTGCATTGCCTTTCTACCCTTGCGTCGCCTTACTTACCATTCCTGCTTTCCCTTGCGTCGCCTTGCTTCCCTTGCTTCGCCTTTCTTCGCTTGATTTGCCTTTCTTCCCTTGCGTCGCCTTTCTTCCCATTCCTGCTTTCCCTTGCATCGCCTTTCATTCCTTGCGCCGCCTTTCTTCCCTTGCGTAGCCTTTCTTACCGTTCCTGCTTACTCTTGCGTCACCTTTCCTACCGTTCCAGCTTTCCCTTGCGTCACCTTTCTTCCCATTCCTGCTTTCCATTTCGTCGCCTTTCTTTCCATGCATTTCCTTTCTTCGCTTTCCTGCTTTCTGTTGCTTCGCCTTTCTTCTCAATCCTGCTTGCCCTTGCGTCGCCTTTCTTCCCTTGCGTCGCCTTCCGTCCCGTGCGCCGGCATTCATCCCATACTTGCTTTACCGTGTGTCGCCTTTCTTCCCTCGCGTCGCCTTTCCTCCCGTTCCTGCTTTCCCATGCGTCTCCTTTCTTCCCGTTCCTGCGCTCCCTTGCGTCGCCTTTCTACCCTTGCGTCGCCTATCTTCCCGTTCCTGATTTCCCTTGCGTCGCCTTGCTTCCATTGCATCACCTTACTTCCCTTGCATCGCCTTGCTTCCCTTGCATCGCCTTGCTTCCCTTACGTCGCCTTTCTTCATGTTTCTGCTTTCCCTTGCGTCTCCTTTCTTCCCTTGCGTCGCCTTTCTTCACGTTCCTATTTTCCCTTGCGTCGCCTTTCTTCCCATGCGTCGCCTTTCCTCCCGTTTCTACTTTCCCTTGCGTCGTCTTTCTTTTCGTGCGTCGCCTTTCTTCTCGTTCCTGCTTTGCCTTGCATCACCTTTCTTCTCTTTCCTGCTTTCCCTTGCGTCACCTTTCTTTGCTTGCGTAGCCTTTCTTCCCTTGCATCGCCTTTCTTACCGTTCCTCCTTTCCCTTGCATAGCCTTTCTACCCGTTCCTGCTTACCCTTGCATCGCCTTTCTTCTCGTTCCTGCTTTCCCTTCCGGTGCCTTACTTCCCGTTTCTGCTTTCTCTTGCGTCACCTTTCTTCCCTTGCGTCGCCTTTCTTCTCGTTCCTGCTTTCCCTTGCGTCGCCTTGCTTCCCTTGCGTCGCCTTTCTTCCCTTGCATCGCCTTTCTTCCCATTTCTGCTTTCCCTTGCATCGCCTTTCATTCCTTGCATCGCCTTTCTTCTCGTTCCTGCGATCCCTTGCGTCGCCTTTCTTCCCTTGCGTTGCCTTTCTTCCCTTGCGTCGGCTTTCTTACCGTTCCTGCTTTCTCTTGCGTCACCTTTCTTCTCGTTCCTGCTTTCCCTTGCGTCGCCTTTCCTCCCGCTCCAGCTTTCCCTTGCGTCGCCTTTCTTCCCGTTTCTGTTTCCCCTTGCATCGCGTTTCATCCCTCGTGCCGCCTTTCTTCCCGTTCCTGCTTTCCCTGGCGTCGCCATTCTTCTCATTCCTGCTTTACCTTGCGTCGCCTTGCTTCCCTTGCGGCGCCTTTCTTCCCTTGCATCGTCTTTCTTCCCTTGCGTCGGCTTTCTTCCCGTTCCTGCTTTCCCTTGCGTCGCCTTCCTTCACTTGCGTCGCGTTATTTCCCTTGCGGCGCCTTTCTTCCCATTCCTGCTTTCCCTTGCGTCGCCTTGCTTCCCTTGCATCGCCTTTCTTCACTTGCATCGCCTTTCTTCCCTTGCGTCGGCTTTCTTCCTGTTCCTGCGTTGCCTTGTGTCGCCTTGCTTCCCTTGAGTCGCCTTTCTTCTCTTGCATCGCCTTTCTTCCCTTGCGTCGCCTTTCTTCCCATTCCTGCCTTCCCTTGCCTCGCCTTTCTACCCTTGCGTCGCCTTTCTTCTCTTGCATCGCCTTTCTTCCCTTGCGTCGCCTTTCTACCCATTCCTGCTTTCCCTTGCCTCGCCTTTCTACCCTTGCGTCTCCTTTCGTCACGTTCCTGCTTTCTCTTGCGTCGCCTTGCTTCCCTTGCGTCGCCTTTCTTCCCTTCCATCGCTTTTCTTCCCGTTCCTGCTTTCCCTTGCGTCGCCTTTCTTCACTTGCGTCGCGTTATTTCCCTTGCGTCGCCTTTCTTCCCGTTCCTGCTTTCCCTTGCGTCGCCTTGCTTCCCTTGCGTCGCCTTTCTTCACTTGCATCGCCTTTCTTCCCTTGTGTCGCCTTTCTTACCATTCCTGCTTTCCCTTGCGCCGCCTTGCTTCCCTTGCGTCGCCTTTCTTCACTTGCATCGCCTTTCTTCCCTTGCGTCGCGTTTCTTACCATTCCTGCTCTCCCTTGCGTCGCCTTGCTTCCCCTGCGTCGCCTTTCTGCCCTTGCTTCGCGTTATTTCCCTTGTGTCGCCTTTCTTCCCGTTACTGCTTTCCCTTGCGTCGCCTTTCTTCCCGTTACTGCTTTCCCTTGCGTCGCCTTTCTTCCGTTGCGTCGCCTATCTTCCCTTGCGGTGCCTTTCTTCCTGTTCCTCCTTTCCCTTGCATCGTCTTTCTTACCGTTCCTGCTTACCTTGCTTCGCCTTTCTTCTCGTTCCTCCTTTCCCTTCCGACGCCTTACTTCCCGTTTCTGCTTTCTCTTGTGTCACCTTTCTTCCCTTGCGTCGCCTTTCTTCGCGTTCCTGCTTTCTCTTGCGTCACCTTTCTTCTCAATCCTGCTTTCTCTTGCGTCGCCTTGCTTCCCTTGCGACGCCTTTCTTCCCGTGGATCTCATTTCTTACCTTGCGTCTCCTTTCTTCCCGTTCATGCCTTCCCTTGCGTCGCCTTTCTTCCCTTGCGTCGCCTTTCTTCCCTTCCGTCACCTTTCTTCCCGTTCCTGCTTTCACTTGCGTCGCCTTTCTTCCCGTTCCTGCTTTCCCTTGCGTCGCCTTGCTTCCCTTGCATCGCCTTTCTTCACTTGTATCGCCTTTCTTCCCTTGTGTCGCCTTTCTTCCCATTCCTGCTTTCCCTTGCATCGCCTTTCTTCTCTTGCGTCGCCTTTCTTCCCATTCCTGCTTTCCCTTGCCTCGCCTTTCTACCCTTGCGTCGCTTTTCTTCCCATTCCTGCTTTCCCTTGCCTCGCCTTTCTTCCCTTGCGTCTCCTTTCTTCCCATTCCTGCTTTCCCTTGCCTCGCCTTTCTACCCTTGCGTCGCTTTTCTTCCCATTCCTGCTTTCCCTTGCCTCGCCTTTCTACCCTTGCGTCGCCTTTCTTCCCATTCCTGCTTTCCCTTGCATCGCCTTTCATTCCTTGCGCCGCCTTTCTTCCCTTGCGTAGCCTTTCTTACCGTTCCTGCTTACTCTTGCGTCACCTTTCCTACCGTTCCAGCTTTCCCTTGCGTCGCCTTTCTTCTCGTACTTGCTTTCCCTTGCGTCGCCATTCTTCCCGTTCCTGCTTTCCCTTTCGTCGCCTTTCTTTCCATGCGTTTCCTTTCTTCGCGTTCCTGCTTTCCCTTGCGTCGCCTTCCTTCTCAATCCTGCTTTCCCTTGCGTCGCCTTTCTTCCCTCACGTCGCCTTTCTTCCCGTTCCTGCTTTCCCATGCGTCTCCTTTCTTCCCGGTCCTGCGCTCCCTTGCGTCGCCTTTCTACCCTTGCGTCGCCTATCTTCCCGTTCCTGATTTCCCTTGCGTCGCCTTTCTTCCATTGCATCACCTTACTTCCCTTGCATCGCCTTTCTTCCCTTGCGTCGCCTTTCTTCCCATTTCTGCTTTCCTTTGCGTCCCCTTTCTCCCCATGCATCGCCTTTCTTCCCATTCCTGCTTTCCCTTGCGTCGCCTTTCTTCCCTTGCGTCGCCTTTCTTCCCATTCCTGCTTTCCCTTGCGTCGCCTATCATCCCTTGCGTCCCCTTTCTTCCCTTGCGACGCCTTTCTTTCCGTTACTACTTTACCTTTGGTCGAATTTCTTTCTTTGCGTCGCCTTTCTTCCCGTTCCTGCTTTCCCTTGCGTCGACTTTGTTTCCGAGCGTTGCCCTTCTTCTCGTTCCTGCTTTCCCTTGCGTCGCCTTACATCCCGTTCTTGCTTTCTCTTGCGTCGCCTTTCTTCCCTTGCGTCGCCTTTCTTCTCGTTCCTGCTATCCCTTGCGTCGCCTTTCTTCCCTTGCGTCGCATTTCTTCCCGTTCCTGCTTTCTCTTGCATCGCCTTTCTTCTCAATCCTGCTTTCCCTTGCGTCGCCTTTCTTTCCGCGTGCCGCCTTTCTTCCCGTTCCTGCTTTCCCTTGCATCGCCTTACTTCCCGTTCCAGCTTTCCCTGGCGTCGCCATTCTTCTCCTTCCTGCATTCCCTTGCGTCGCCTTGCTTCCCTTGCAACGCCTTTCTTCCCTTGCGTCGCCTTTCTTCTCTTGCGTCGCCTTTCTACCCTTGCGTCGCCTATCTTCCCGTTCCTCATTTCCCTTGCGTCGCTTTGCTTCCATTGCATCACCTTACTTCCCTTGCATCGCCTTTCTTCCCTTGCGTCGCCTTTCTTCCCATTTCTGCTTTCCTTTGCATCCCCTTTCTCCCCATGCATCGCCTTTCTTCCCATTCCTGCTTTCCCTTGCGTCGCCTTTCTTCCCTTGCGTCGCCTTTCTTCCCATTCCTGCTTTCCCTTGCGTCGCCTATCTTCCCTTGCGTCCCCTTTCTTCCCTTGCGAAGCCTTTCTTTCCGTTACTACTTTACCTTGCGTCGAATTTCTTTCTTTGCGTCGCCTTTCTTCCCGTTCCTGCTTTCCCTTGCGTCGACTTTGTTTCCGAGCGTTGCCCTTCTTCTCGTTCCTGCTTTCCCTTGCGTCGCCTTACATCCCGTTCTTGCTTTCTCTTGCATCGCCTTTCTTCCCTTGCGTCGCCTTTCTTCCCATTCCTGCTTTCCCTTGCCTCGCCTTTCTACCCTTGCGTCGCCTTTCTTCCCATTCCTGCTTTCCCTTGCCTCGCCTTTCTTCCCTTGCGTCGCCTTTCTTCCCATTCCTGCTTTCCCTTGCCTCGCCTTTCTACCCTTGCGTCGCTTTTCTTCCCATTCCTGCTTTCCCTTGCCTCGCCTTTCTACCCTTGCGTCGCCTTTCTTCCCATTCCTGCTTTCCCTTGCATCGCCTTTCATTCCTTGCGCCGCCTTTCTTCCCTTGCGTAGCCTTTCTTACCGTTCCTGCTTACTCTTGCGTCACCTTTCCTACCGTTCCAGCTTTCCCTTGCGTCGCCTTTCTTCTCGTACTTGCTTTCCCTTGCGTCGCCATTCTTCCCGTTCCTGCTTTCCCTTTCGTCGCCTTTCTTTCCATGCGTTTCCTTTCTTCGCGTTCCTGCTTTCCCTTGCGTCGCCTTCCTTCTCAATCCTGCTTTCCCTTGCGTCGCCTTTCTTCCCTCACGTCGCCTTTCTTCCCGTTCCTGCTTTCCCATGCGTCTCCTTTCTTCCCGGTCCTGCGCTCCCTTGCGTCGCCTTTCTACCCTTGCGTCGCCTTTCTTCCCATTTCTGCTTTCCTTTGCATCCCCTTTCTCCCCATGCATCGCCTTTCTTCCCATTCCTGCTTTCCCTTGCGTCGCCTTTCTTCCCTTGCGTCGCCTTTCTTCCCATTCCTGCTTTCCCTTGCGTCGCCTATCTTCCCTTGCGTCCCCTTTCTTCCCTTGCGAAGCCTTTCTTTCCGTTACTACTTTACCTTGCGTCGAATTTCTTTCTTTGCGTCGCCTTTCTTCCCGTTCCTGCTTTCCCTTGCGTCGACTTTGTTTCCGAGCGTTGCCCTTCTTCTCGTTCCTGCTTTCCCTTGCGTCGCCTTACATCCCGTTCTTGCTTTCTCTTGCGTCGCCTTTCTTCCCTTGCGTCGCCTTTCTTCACGTTTCTGCTATCCCTTGCGTCGCCATTCTTCCCTTGCGTCGCATTTCTTCCCGTTCCTGTTTTCTCTTGCTTCGCCTTTCTTCTCAATTCTGCTTTCCCTTGCGCCGCCTTGCTTCCCTTGCAACGCGTTTCTTCCCTTGCGTCGTCTTTCTTCCCTTGCATCGGCTTTCTTCCCGTTCCTGTTTTCCCTTGCGTCGCCTTACATCCCGTTCTTGCTTTCTCTTCCATCGCCTTTCTTCCCTTGAGTCGCCTTTATTCACGTTTCTGCTATCCCTTGCGTCGCCTTTCTTCCCTTGCGTCGCATTTCTTCCCGTTCCTGCTTTCTCTTGCGTCGCCTTTCTTCTCAATCCTGCTTTGCGTTGCGCCGCCTTGCTTCCCTTGCAATGCGTTTCTTCCCTTGCATCGTCTTTCTTCCCTTGCATCGGCTTTCTTCCCGTTCCTGCTTTCCCTTGCGTCGCCTTGCTTCCCTTGCAACGCCTTTCGTCCCTTGCATCGCCTTTCTTCTCTTGCATCGCCTTTCTTCCCTTGCGTCGCCTTTCTTCCCATTCCTGCTTTCCCTTGCCTCTTTATTCTACCCTTGCCTCGCCTTTCTTCCCCTCCTGCTTTCTCCTGCGTCGCCTTGCTTCCCTTGCGTCGCCTTTCTTCACTTGCATCGGCTTTCTTCCCGTTCCTGCTTTCCCTTGCGTCGCCTTGCTTCCCTTGCAACGCCTTTCGTCCCTTGCATCGCCTTTCTTCTCTTGCATCGCCTTTCTTCCCTTGCGTCGCCTTTCTTCCCATTCCTGCTTTCCCTTGCCTCTTTATTCTACCCTTGCCTCGCCTTTCTTCCCCTCCTGCTTTCTCCTGCGTCGCCTTGCTTCCCTTGCGTCGCCTTTCTTCACTTGCATCGGCTTTCTTCCCTTGCGTCGCCTTTCTTCCCATTCCTGCTTTCCCTTGCATCGCGGTTCTTCCCTTGCGTCGCCTTCCTTACCATTCCTGCTTTCTCTTGCATCGCCTTGCTTCCCTTGCGTCGCCTTTCTTCCCTTCCGTCGCCTTTCTTCCCGTTCCTGCTTTCCCTTGCGTTGCCTTTCTTCACTTGCGTCGCGTTATTTCCCTTGCGTCGCCCTTCTTCCCGTTCCTGCTTTCCCTTGCGTCGCCTTGCTTCACTTGCGTCGCCTTTCTTCACTTGCATCGGCTTTCTTCCCTTGCGTCGCCTTTCTTACCATTCCTGCTTTCCCTTGCGTCGCCTTTCTTCACTTCCGTCGCGTTATTTCCCTTGCGTCGCCTTTCTTCCCGTTCCTGCTTTCTCTTGTGTCGCCTTGCTTCTCTTGCGTCGCCTTTCTTCCCTTCCATCGCTTTTCTTCCCGTTCCTGCTTTCCCTTGCGTCGCCTTTCTTCACTTGCGTCGCGTTATTTCCCTTGCGTCGCCTTTCTTCCCGTTCCTGCTTTCCCTTGCGTCGCCTTGCTTCCCTTGCGTCGCCTTTCTTCACTTGCATCGCCTTTCTTCCCTTGTGTCGCCTTTCTTACCATTCCTGCTTTCCCTTGCGCCGCCTTGCTTCCCTTGCGTCGCCTTTCTTCCCATTTCTGCTTTCCTTTGCGTCCCCTTTCTCCCCATGCATCGCCTTTCTTCCCATTCCTGCTTTCCCTTGCGTCGCCTTTCTTCCCTTGCGTCGCCTTTCTTCCCATTCCTGCTTTCCCTTGCGTCGCCTATCATCCCTTGCATCGCCTTTCTTCCCTTGCGACGCCTTTCTTCCCATTTCTGCTTTCCTTTGCGTCCCCTTTCTCCCCATGCATCGCCTTTCTTCCCATTCCTGCTTTCCCTTGCGTCGCCTTTCTTCCCTTGCGTCGCCTTTCTTCCCATTCCTGCTTTCCCTTGCGTCGCCTATCATCCCTTGCGTCCCCTTTCTTCCCTTGCGACGCCTTTCTTTCCGTTACTACTTTACCTTGCGTCGAATTTCTTTCTTTGCGTCGCCTTTCTTCCCGTTCCTGCTTTCCCTTGCGTCGACTTTGTTTCCGAGCGTTGCCCTTCTTCTCGTTCCTGCTTTCCCTTGCGTCGCCTTACATCCCGTTCTTGCTTTCTCTTGCGTCGCCTTTCTTCCCTTGCGTCGCCTTTCTTCTCGTTCCTGCTATCCCTTGCGTCGCCTTTCTTCCCTTGCGTCGCATTTCTTCCCGTTCCTGCTTTCTCTTGCATCGCCTTTCTTCTCAATCCTGCTTTCCCTTGCGTCGCCTTTCTTCCCTCGTGCCGCCTTTCTTCCCGTTCCTGCTTTCCCTTGCATCGCCTTACTTCCCGTTCCAGCTTTCCCTGGCGTCGCCATTCTTCTCCTTCCTGCATTCCCTTGCGTCGCCTTGCTTCCCTTGCAACGCCTTTCTTCCCTTGCGTCGCCTTTCTTCTCTTGCGTCGCCTTTCTACCCTTGCGTCGCCTATCTTCCCGTTCCTCATTTCCCTTGCGTCGCTTTGCTTCCATTGCATCACCTTACTTCCCTTGCATCGCCTTTCTTCACTTGCGTCGCCTTTCTTCCCATTTCTGCTTTCCTTTGCATCCCCTTTCTCCCCATGCATCGCCTTTCTTCCCATTCCTGCTTTCCCTTGCGTCGCCTTTCTTCCCTTGCGTCGCCTTTCTTCCCATTCCTGCTTTCCCTTGCGTCGCCTATCTTCCCTTGCGTCCCCTTTCTTCCCTTGCGAAGCCTTTCTTTCCGTTACTACTTTACCTTGCGTCGAATTTCTTTCTTTGCGTCGCCTTTCTTCCCGTTCCTGCTTTCCCTTGCGTCGACTTTGTTTCCGAGCGTTGCCCTTCTTCTCGTTCCTGCTTTCCCTTGCGTCGCCTTACATCCCGTTCTTGCTTTCTCTTGCATCGCCTTTCTTCCCTTGCGTCGCCTTTCTTCCCATTCCTGCTTTCCCTTGCCTCGCCTTTCTACCCTTGCGTCGCCTTTCTTCCCATTCCTGCTTTCCCTTGCCTCGCCTTTCTTCCCTTGCGTCGCCTTTCTTCCCATTCCTGCTTTCCCTTGCCTCGCCTTTCTACCCTTGCGTCGCTTTTCTTCCCATTCCTGCTTTCCCTTGCCTCGCCTTTCTACCCTTGCGTCGCCTTTCTTCCCATTCCTGCTTTCCCTTGCATCGCCTTTCATTCCTTGCGCCGCCTTTCTTCCCTTGCGTAGCCTTTCTTACCGTTCCTGCTTACTCTTGCGTCACCTTTCCTACCGTTCCAGCTTTCCCTTGCGTCGCCTTTCTTCTCGTACTTGCTTTCCCTTGCGTCGCCATTCTTCCCGTTCCTGCTTTCCCTTTCGTCGCCTTTCTTTCCATGCGTTTCCTTTCTTCGCGTTCCTGCTTTCCCTTGCGTCGCCTTCCTTCTCAATCCTGCTTTCCCTTGCGTCGCCTTTCTTCCCTCACGTCGCCTTTCTTCCCGTTCCTGCTTTCCCATGCGTCTCCTTTCTTCCCGGTCCTGCGCTCCCTTGCGTCGCCTTTCTACCCTTGCGTCGCCTATCTTCCCGTTCCTGATTTCCCTTGCGTCGCCTTGCTTCCATTGCATCACCTTACTTCCCTTGCATCGCCTTTCTTCCCTTGCGTCGCCTTTCTTCCCATTTCTGCTTTCCTTTGCGTCCCCTTTCTCCCCATGCATCGCCTTTCTTCCCATTCCTGCTTTCCCTTGCGTCGCCTTTCATCCCTTGCGTCGCCTTTCTTCCCATTCCTGCTTTCCCTTGCGTCGCCTATCATCCCTTGCGTCCCCTTTCTTCCCTTGCGACGCCTTTCTTTCCGTTACTACTTTACCTTGCGTCGAATTTCTTTCTTTGCGTCGCCTTTCTTCCCGTTCCTGCTTTCCCTTGCGTCGACTTTGTTTCCGAGCGTTGCCCTTCTTCTCGTTCCTGCTTTCCCTTGCGTCGCCTTACATCCCGTTCTTGCTTTCTCTTGCGTCGCCTTTCTTCCCTTGCGTCGCCTTTCTTCTCGTTCCTGCTATCCCTTGCGTCGCCTTTCTTCCCTTGCGTCGCATTTCTTCCCGTTCCTGCTTTCTCTTGCATCGCCTTTCTTCTCAATCCTGCTTTCCCTTGCGTCGCCTTTCTTTCCGCGTGCCGCCTTTCTTCCCGTTCCTGCTTTCCCTTGCATCGCCTTACTTCCCGTTCCAGCTTTCCCTGGCGTCGCCATTCTTCTCCTTCCTGCTTGCCCTTGCGTCGCCTTGCTTCCCTTGCAACGCCTTTCTTCCCTTGCGTCGCCTTTCTTCTCTTGCGTCGCCTTTCTACCCTTGCGTCGCCTATCTTCCCGTTCCTCATTTCCCTTGCGTCGCCTTGCTTCCATTGCATCACCTTACTTCCCTTGCATCGCCTTTCTTCCCTTGCGTCGCCTTTCTTCCCATTTCTGCTTTCCTTTGCATCCCCTTTCTCCCCATGCATCGCCTTTCTTCCCATTCCTGCTTTCCCTTGCGTCGCCTTTCTTCCCTTGCGTCGCCTTTCTTCCCATTCCTGCTTTCCCTTGCGTCGCCTATCTTCCCTTGCGTCCCCTTTTCTTCCCTTGCGAAGCCTTTCTTTCCGTTACTACTTTACCTTGCATCGAATTTCTTTCTTTGCGTCGCCTTTCTTCCCGTTCCTGCTTTCCCTTGCGTCGACTTTGTTTCCGAGCGTTGCCCTTCTTCTCGTTCCTGCTTTCCCTTGCGTCGCCTTACATCCCGTTCTTGCTTTCTCTTGCGTCGCCTTTCTTCCCTTGCGTCGCCTTTCTTCTCGTTCCTGCTATCCCTTGCGTCGCCATTCTTCCCTTGCGTCGCATTTCTTCCCGTTCCTGTTTTCTCTTGCTTCGCCTTTCTTCTCAATTCTGCTTTCCCTTGCGCCGCCTTGCTTCCCTTGCAACGCGTTTCTTCCCTTGCGTCGTCTTTCTTCCCTTGCATCGGCTTTCTTCCCGTTCCTGTTTTCCCTTGCGTCGCCTTACATCCCGTTCTTGCTTTCTCTTGCATCGCCTTTCTTCCCTTGAGTCGCCTTTATTCACGTTTCTGCTATCCCTTGCGTCGCCTTTCTTCCCTTGCGTCGCATTTCTTCCCGTTCCTGCTTTCTCTTGCGTCGCCTTTCTTCTCAATCCTGCTTTGCGTTGCGCCGCCTTGCTTCCCTTGCAATGCGTTTCTTCCCTTGCATCGTCTTTCTTCCCTTGCATCGGCTTTCTTCCCGTTCCTGCTTTCCCTTGCGTCGCCTTGCTTCCCTTGCAACGCCTTTCTTCCCTTGCATCGCCTTTCTTCTCTTGCATCGCCTTTCTTCCCTTGCGTCGCCTTCCTTACCATTCCTGCTTTCTCTTGCATCGCCTTGCTTCCCTTGCGTCGCCTTTCTTCCCTTCCGTCGCCTTTCTTCCCGTTCCTGCTTTCCCTTGCGTTGCCTTTCTTCACTTGCGTCGCGTTATTTCCCTTGCGTCGCCTTTCTTCCCGTTCCTGCTTTCCCTTGCGTCGCCTTGCTTCACTTGCGTCGCCTTTCTTCACTTGCATCGGCTTTCTTCCCTTGTGTCGCCTTTCTTACCATTCCTGCTTTCCCTTGCGTCGCCTTTCTTCACTTCCGTCGCGTTATTTCCCTTGCGTCGCCTTTCTTCCCGTTCCTGCTTTCCCTTGCGTCGCCTTGCTTCCCTTGCATCGCCTTTCTTCACTTGCATCGCCTTTCTTCCCTTGCGTCGCCTTTCTTCCCATTCCTGCTTTCCCTTGCATCGCATTTCTTCCCTTGCGTCGCCTTCCTTACCATTCCTGCTTTCTCTTGCGTCGCCTTGCTTCTCTTGCGTCGCCTTTCTTCCCTTCCATCGCTTTTCTTCCTGTTCCTGCTTTCCCTTGCGTCGCCTTTCTTCACTTGCGTCGCGTTATTTCCCTTGCGTCGCCTTTCTTCCCGTTCCTGCTTTCCCTTGCGTCGCCTTGCTTCCCTTGCGTCGCCTTTCTTCACTTGCATCGCCTTTCTTCCCTTGTGTCGCCTTTCTTACCATTCCTGCTTTCCCTTGCGCCGCCTTGCTTCCCTTGCGTCGCCTTTCTTCACTTGCATCGCCTTTCTTCCCTTGCGTCGCCTTTCTTACCATTCCTGCTCTCCCTTGCGTCGCCTTGCTTCCCTTGCGTCGCCTTTCTGCCCTTGCTTCGCGTTATTTCCCTTGTGTCGCCTTTCTTCCCGTTACTGCTTTCCCTTGCGTCGCCTTTCTTCCCTTGCGTCGCCTATCTTCCCTTGCGGTGCCTTTCTTCCTGTTCCTCCTTTCCCTGGCATCGCCTTTCTTCCCGTTCCTGCTTACCTTGCTTCGCCTTTCTTCTCGTTCCTCCTTTCCCTTCCGACGCCTTACTTCCCGTTTCTGCTTTCTCTTGTGTCACCTTTCTTCCCTTGCGTCGCCTTTCTTCGCGTTCCTGCTTTCTCTTGCGTCACCTTTCTTCTCAATCCTGCTTTCCCTTGCGTCGCCTTGCTTCCCTTGCGACGCCTTTCTTCCCGTGAATCTCATTTCTTACCTTGCGTCTCCTTTCTTCCCGTTCATGCCTTCCCTTGCGTCGCATTTTTCCCTTGCGTCGCCTTTCTTCCTGTTCCTGCTTTCCCTTGCGTCGCCTTTCTTCCCTTGCGTCGCCTTTCTTCCCTTCCGTCACCGTTCTTCCCGTTCCTGCTTTCACTTGCGTCGCCTTTCTTCCTGTTCCTGCTTTCCCTTGCGTCGCCTTTCTTCCCTTGCGTCGCCTTTCTTCCCATGCATCTCCTTTCTTCCCGTTCCTGCTTTCCCTTGCGTCGCCTTTCCTCACTTCCGTCGCGTTATTTCCCTTGCGGCGCCTTTCTTCCCGTTCCTGCTTTCCCTTGCGTCGCCTTGCTTCCCTTGCATCGCCTTTCTTCACTTGTATCGCCTTTCTTCCCTTGTGTCGCCTTTCTTCCCATTCCTGCTTTCCCTTGCGTCGCCTTTCTTCCCTTGCGTCGCCTTTCTTCCCATTCCTGCTTTCCCTTGCCTCGCCTTTCTACCCTTGCGTCGCTTTTCTTCCCATTCCTGCTTTCCCTTGCCTCGCCTTTCTTCCCTTGCGTCTCCTTTCTTCCCATTCCTGCTTTCCCTTGCCTCGCCTTTCTACCCTTGCGTCGCTTTTCTTCCCATTCCTGCTTTCCCTTGCCTCGCCTTTCTACCCTTGCGTCGCCTTTCTTCCCATTCCTGCTTTCCCTTGCATCGCCTTTCATTCCTTGCGCCGCCTTTCTTCCCTTGCGTAGCCTTTCTTACCGTTCCTGCTTACTCTTGCGTCACCTTTCCTACCGTTCCAGCTTTCCCTTGCGTCGCCTTTCTTCTCGTACTTGCTTTCCCTTGCGTCGCCATTCTTCCCGTTCCTGCTTTCCCTTTCGTCGCCTTTCTTTCCATGCGTTTCCTTTCTTCGCGTTCCTGCTTTCCCTTGCGTCGCCTTCCTTCTCAATCCTGCTTTCCCTTGCGTCGCCTTTCTTCCCTCACGTCGCCTTTCTTCCCGTTCCTGCTTTCCCATGCGTCTCCTTTCTTCCCGGTCCTGCGCTCCCTTGCGTCGCCTTTCTACCCTTGCGTCGCCTTTCTTCCCGTTCCTGATTTCTCTGGCGTCGCCTTGCTTCCATTGCATCACCTTACTTCCCTTGCATCGCCTTTCTTCCCTTGCGTCGCCTTTCTTCCCATTTCTGCTTTCCTTTGCGTCCCCTTTCTCCCCATGCATCGCCTTTCTTCCCATTCCTGCTTTCCCTTGCGTCGCCTTTCTTCCCTTGCGTCGCCTTTCTTCCCATTCCTGCTTTCCCTTGCGTCGCCTATCATCCCTTGCGTCCCCTTTCTTCCCTTGCGACGCCTTTCTTTCCGTTACTACTTTACCTTGCGTCGAATTTCTTTCTTTGCGTCGCCTTTCTTCCCGTTCCTGCTTTCCCTTGCGTCGACTTTGTTTCCGAGCGTTGCCCTTCTTCTCGTTCCTGCTCTCCCTTGCGTCGCCTTACATCCCGTTCTTGCTTTCTCTTGCGTCGCCTTTCTTCCCTTGCGTCGCCTTTCTTCTCGTTCCTGCTATCCCTTGCGTCGCCTTTCTTCCCTTGCGTCGCATTTCTTCCCGTTCCTGCTTTCTCTTGCATCGCCTTTCTTCTCAATCCTGCTTTCCCTTGCGTCGCCTTTCTTTTCGCGTGCCGCCTTTCTTCCCGTTCCTGCTTTCCCTTGCATCGCCTTACTTCCCGTTCCAGCTTTCCCTGGCGTCGCCATTCTTCTCCTTCCTGCTTTCCCTTGCGTCGCCTTGCTTCCCTTGCAACGCCTTTCTTCCCTTGCGTCGCCTTTCTTCTCTTGCGTCGCCTTTCTACCCTTGCGTCGCCTATCTTCCCGTTCCTCATTTCCCTTGCGTCGCCTTGCTTCCATTGCATCACCTTACTTCCCTTGCATCGCCTTTCTTCCCTTGCGTCGCCTTTCTTCCCATTTCTGCTTTCCTTTGCATCCCCTTTCTCCCCATGCATCGCCTTTCTTCCCATTCCTGCTTTCCCTTGCGTCCCCTTTCTCCCCATGCATCGCCTTTCTTCCCATTCCTGCTTTCCCTTGCGTCGCCTTTCTTCCCTTGCGTCGCCTTTCTTCCCATTCCTGCTTTCCCTTGCGTCGCCTATCTTCCCTTGCGTCCCCTTTTCTTCCCTTGCGAAGCCTTTCTTTCCGTTACTACTTTCCCTTGCGTCGAATTTCTTTCTTTGCGTCGCCTTTCTTCCCGTTCCTGCTTTCCCTTGCGTCGACTTTGTTTCCGAGCGTTGCCCTTCTTCTCGTTCCTGCTTTCCCTTGCGTCGCCTTACATCCCGTTCTTGCTTTCTCTTGCGTCGCCTTTCTTCCCTTGCGTCGCCTTTCTTCACGTTTCTGCTATCCCTTGCGTCGCCATTCTTCCCTTGCGTCGCATTTCTTCCCGTTCCTGCTTTCTCTTGCGTCGCCTTTCTTCTCAATTCTGCTTTCCCTTGCGCTGCCTTGCTTCCCTTGCAACGCGTTTCTTCCCTTGCGTCGTCTTTCTTCCCTTGCATCGGCTTTCTTCCCGTTCCTGTTTTCCCTTGCGTCGCCTTACATCCCGTTCTTGCTTTCTCTTGCATCGCCTTTCTTCCCTTGAGTCGCCTTTCTTCACGTTTCTGCTATCCCTTGCGTCGCCTTTCTTCCCTTGCGTCGCATTTCTTCCCGTTCCTGCTTTCTCTTGCGTCGCCTTTCTTCTCAATCCTGCTTTGCGTTGCGCCGCCTTGCTTCCCTTGCAATGCGTTTCTTCCCTTGCATCGTCTTTCTTCCCTTGCATCGGCTTTCTTCCCGTTCCTGCTTTCCCTTGCGTCGCCTTGCTTCCCTTGCAACGCCTTTCTTCCCTTGCATCGCCTTTCTTCTCTTGCATCGCCTTTCTTCCCTTGCGTCGCCTTTCTTCCCATTCCTGCTTTCCCTTGCCTCGTTATTCTACCCTTGCCTCGCCTTTCTTACCCCTCCTGCTTTCTCCTGCGTCGCCTTGCTTCCCTTGCGTCGCCTTTCTTCACTTGCATCGGCTTTCTTCCCTTGCGTCGCCTTTCTTCCCATTCCTGCTTTCCCTTGCATCGCGGTTCTTCCCTTGCGTCGCCTTCCTTACCATTCCTGCTTTCTCTTGCGTCGCCTTGCTTCCCTTGCGTCGCCTTTCTTCCCTTCCGTCGCCTTTCTTCCCGTTCCTGCTTTCCCTTGCGTCGCCTTGCTTCACTTCCGTCGCCTTTCTTCCCTTGCTTCGCGTTATTTCCCTTGCGTCGGCTTTCTTCCCGTTCCTGCGTTACCTTGCGTCGCCTTGCTTCCCTTGCGTCGCCTTTCTTCTCTTGCATCGCCTTTCTTCCCTTGCGTCACCTTTCTTCCCATTCCTGCTTTCCCTTGCCTCGTCATTCTACCCTAGCCTCGCCTTTATTACCCCTCCTGCTTTCATTGCGTCGCCTTGCTTCCCTTGCGTCGCCTTTCTTCACTTGCATCAGCTTTCTTCCCTTGCGTCGCCTTTCTTCCCATTCCTGCTTTCCCTTGCCTCTCCTTTCAACCCTTTCGTCGCTTTTCTTACCATTCCTGCTTTCCCTTGCGTCGCCTTGCTTCCCTTGCGTCGCCTTTCTTCCCTTGCTTCGCGTTATTTCCCTTGCGTCGGCTTTCTTCCCGTTCCTGCGTTACCTTGCGTCGCCTTGCTTCCCTTGGGTCGCCTTTCTTCTCTTGCATCGCCTTTCTTCCCTTGCGTCACCTTTCTTCCCATTCCTGCTTTCCCTTGCCTCGTCATTCTACCCTAGCCTCGCCTTTATTACCCCTCCTGCTTTCATTGCGTTGCCTTGCTTCCCTTGCGTCGCCTTTCTTCACTTGCATCGGCTTTCTTCCCTTGCGTCGCCTTACTTACCATTCCTGCTTTCCCTTGCGTCGCCTTGCTTCCCTTGCGTCGCCTTTCTTCGCTTGATTTGCCTTTCTTCCCTTGCATCGCCTTTCTTCCCATTCCTGCTTTCCCTTGCATCGCCTTTCATTCCTTGGTCCGCCGTTCTTCCCTTGCGTAGCCTTTCTTACCGTTCCTGCTTACTCTTGCGTCACCTTTCCTACCGTTCCAGCTTTCCCTTGCGTCACCTTTCTTCCCTTTCCTGCTTTCCCTTTCGTAGCCGTTCTTTCCATGCATTTCCTTTCTTCGCTTACCTGCTTTCTCTTGCTTCGCCTTTCTTCTCAATCCTGCTTGCCCTTGCATCGCCTTTCTTCCCTTGCGTCGCCTTCCGTCCCGTGCGTCGGCATTCATCCCATCCTTGCTTTACCGTGTGTCGCCTTTCTTGCCTCGCGTCGCCTTTCTTCCCGTTCCTGCTTTCCCATGCGTCTCCTTTCTTCCCGGTCCTGCGCTCCCTTGCGTCGCCTTTCTACCCTTGCGTCGCCTATCTTCCCGTTCCTGATTTCCCTTGCGTCGCCTTGCTTCCATTGCATCACCTTACTTCCCTTGCATCGCCTTTCTTCCCTTGCGTCGCCTTTCTTCCCATTTCTGCTTTCCTTTGCGTCCCCTTTCTCCCCATGCATCGCCTTTCATCCCATTCCTGCTTTCCCTTGCATCGCCTTGCGTCCCTTGCGTCGCCTTTCTTCCCTTGCGTCGCCTTTCTTACCATTCCTGCTTTCCCTTGCGTCGCCTATCTACCCTTCCGTCGCCTTTCTTACCATTCATGCTTTCCCTTGCGTCGCCTATCTTCCCTTGCATCCCCTTTCTTCCCTTGCGACGCCTTTCTTTCCGTTCCTACTTTACCTTGCGTCGAATTTCTTTCCTTGCGTCGCCTTTCTGCCCGTTCCTGCTTTCCCTTGCATCGACTTTGTTTCCGTGCGTTGCCCTTCTTCTCGTTCCTGCATTCCCTTGCGTCGCCTTACATCCCGTTCTTGCTTTCTCTTGCGTCGCCTTTCTTCCCTTACGTCGCCTTTCTTCACGTTTCTGCTTTCCCTTGCGTCGCCTTTCTTCCCTTGCGTCGCATTTCTTCCCGTTCCTGTTTTCTCTTGCGCCGCCTTTCTTCTCAATCCTGCTTTCCCTTGCGCCGCCTTGCTTCCCTTGCAACGCGTTTCTTCCCTTGCGTCGTCTTTCTTCCCTTGCATCTGCTTTCTTCCCGTTCCTGTTTTCCCTTGCGTCGCCTTTCTTCCCTTGCGTCGCCATTCTTACCATTCCTGCTTTCCCTTGCATCGCATTTCTTCCCTTGCGTCGCCTTCCTTACCATTCCTGCTTTCTCTTGCGTCGCCTTGCTTCCCTTGCGTCGCCTTTCTTCCCTTCCATCGCTTTTCTTCCCGTTCCTGCTTTCCCTTGCGTCGCCTTTCTTCCCTTCCGTCGCCTTTCCTCCCGTTCCTGCTTTCCCTTGCGTCGCCTTGCTTCCCTTGCGTCGCCTTGCTTCACTTGCATCGCCTTTCTTCCCTTGTGTCGCCTTTCTTACCATTCCTGCTTTCCCTTGCGCCGCCTTGCTTCCCTTGCGTCGCCTTTCTTCACTTGCATCGCCTTTCTTCCCTTGCGTCGCCTTTCTTACCATTCCTGCTCTCCCTTGCGTCGCCTTGCTTCCCTTGCGTCGCCATTCTGCCCTTGCTTCGCGTTATTTCCCTTGTGTCGCCTTTCTTCCCGTTACTGCTTTCCCTTGCGTCGCCTTTCTTCCCTTGCGTCGCCTATCTTCCCTTGCGGTGCCTTTCTTCCTGTTCCTCCTTTCCCTGGCATCGCCTTTCTTCCCGTTCCTGCTTACCTTGCTTCGCCTTTCTTCTCGTTCCTCCTTTCCCTTCCGACGCCTTACTTCCCGTTTCTGCTTTCTCTTGTGTCACCTTTCTTCCCTTGCGTCGCCTTTCTTCGCGTTCCTGCTTTCTCTTGCGTCACCTTTCTTCTCAATCCTGCTTTCCCTTGCGTCGCCTTGCTTCCCTTGCGACGCCTTTCTTCCCGTGGATCTCATTTCTTACCTTGCGTCTCCTTTCTTCCCGTTCATGCCTTCCCTTGCGTCGCATTTTTCCCTTGCGTCGCCTTTCTTCCTGTTCCTGCTTTCCCTTGCGTCGCCTTTCTTCCCTTGCGTCGCCTTTCTTCCCTTCCGTCACCTTTCTTCCCGTTCCTGCTTTCACTTGCGTCGCCTTTCTTCCTGTTCCTGCTTTCCCTTGCGTCGCCTTTCTTCCCTTGCGTCGCCTTTCTTCCCATGCATCTCCTTTCTTCCCGTTCCTGCTTTCCCTTGCGTCGCCTTTCCTCACTTCCGTCGCGTTATTTCCCTTGCGGCGCCTTTCTTCCCGTTCCTACTTTCCCTTGCGTCGCCTTGCTTCCCTTGCATCGCCTTTCTTCACTTGTATCGCCTTTCTTCCCTTGTGTCGCCTTACTTCCTATTCCTGCTTTCCCTTGCGTCGCCTTTCTTCCCTTGCGTCTCCTTTCTTCCCATTCCTGCTTTCCCTTGCCTCGCCTTTCTACCCTTGCGTCGCTTTTCTTCCCATTCCTGCTTTCCCTTGCCTCGCCTTTCTTCCCTTGCGTCTCCTTTCTTCCCATTCCTGCTTTCCCTTGCCTCGCCTTTCTACCCTTGCGTCGCTTTTCTTCCCATTCCTGCTTTCCCTTGCCTCGCCTTTCTACCCTTGCGTCGCCTTTCTTCCCATTCCTGCTTTCCCTTGCATCGCCTTTCATTCCTTGCGCCGCCTTTCTTCCCTTGCGTAGCCTTTCTTACCGTTCCTGCTTACTCTTGCGTCACCTTTCCTACCGTTCCAGCTTTCCCTTGCGTCGCCTTTCTTCTCGTACTTGCTTTCCCTTGCGTCGCCATTCTTCCCGTTCCTGCTTTCCCTTTCGTCGCCTTTCTTTCCATGCGTTTCCTTTCTTCGCGTTCCTGCTTTCCCTTGCGTCGCCTTCCTTCTCAATACTGCTTTCCCTTGCATCGCCTTTCTTCCCTCACGTCGCCTTTCTTCCCGTTCCTGCTTTCCCATGCGTCTCCTTTCTTCCCGGTCCTGCGCTCCCTTGCGTCGCCTTTCTACCCTTGCGTCGCCTATCTTCCCGTTCCTGATTTCCCTTGCGTCGCCTTGCTTCCATTGCATCACCTTACTTCCCTTGCATCGCCTTTCTTCCCTTGCGTCGCCTTTCTTCCCATTTCTGCTTTCCTTTGCGTCCCCTTTCTCCCCATGCATCGCCTTTCTTCCCATTCCTGCTTTCCCTTGCGTCGCCTTGCTTCCCTTGCGTCGCCTTTCTTCCCATTCCTGCTTTCCCTTGCGTCGCCTATCATCCCTTGCGTCCCCTTTCTTCCCTTGCGACGCCTTTCTTTCCGTTACTACTTTACCTTGCGTCGAATTTCTTTCTTTGCGTCGCCTTTCTTCCCGTTCCTGCTTTCCCTTGCGTCGACTTTGTTTCCGAGCGTTGCCCTTCTTCTCGTTCCTGCTTTCCCTTGCGTCGCCTTACATCCCGTTCTTGCTTTCTCTTGCGTCGCCTTTCTTCCCTTGCGTCGCCTTTCTTCTCAATCCTGCTTTCCCTTGCGTCGCCTTTCTTTCCGCGTGCCGCCTTTCTTCCCGTTCCTGCTTTCCCTTGCATCGCCTTACTTCCCTTTCCAGCTTTCCCTGGCGTCGCCATTCTTCTCCTTCCTGCTTTCCCTTGCGTCGCCTTGCTTCCCTTGCAACGCCTTTCTTCCCTTGCGTCGCCTTTCTTCTCTTGCATCGCCTTTCTTCCCTTGCGTCGCCTTTCTTCCCATTCCCGCTTTCCCTTTCGTAGCCGTTCTTTCCATGCATTTCCTTTCTTCGCTTTCCTGCTTTCTCTTGCTTCGCCTTTCTTCTCAATCCTGCTTGCCCTTGCGTCGCCTTTCTTCCCTTGCGTCGCCTTCCGTCCCGTGCGTCGGCATTCATCCCATCCTTGCTTTACCGTGTGTCGCCTTTCTTGCCTCGCGTCGCCTTTCTTCCCGTTCCTGCTTTCCCATCCGTCTCCTTTCTTCCCGGTCCTGCGCTCCCTTGCGTCGCCTTTCTACCCTTGCGTCGCCTATCTTCCCATTCCTGATTTCCCTTGCGTCGCCTTGCTTCCATTGCATCACCTTACTTCCCTTGCATCGCCATTCTTCCCTTGCGTCGCCTTTCTTCCCATTTCTGCTTTCCTTTGCGTCCCCTTTCTCCCCATGCATCGCCTTTCATCCTATTCCTGCTTTCCCTTGCATCGCCTTTCTTCCCTTGCGTCGCCTTTCTTCCCATTTCTGCTTTTCTTTGCGTCCCCTTTCTCCCCATGCATCGCCTTTCTTCCCATTCCTGCTTTCCCTTGCGTCGCCTTTCTTCCCATTCCTGCTTTCCCTTGCATCGCCTTGCTTCCCTTGCGTCGCCTTTATTCCCTTGTGTCGCCTATCTTCCCGTTCTTGCTTTCCCTTGAGTCGCCTTTCTTTCCATGCGTCGCCTTTCTTGCTATCCCAGCATTCCCTTCCGTCGCCTCGCTTCCCTGGCGTCGCCTTTCTTCCCTTGCATAACCTTTCTTCCCTTGCGTCGCCTTTCTTCCCGTTTCTGCTTTCCCTTGCATCGCCCTTGTTCCCGTTTCTGCTTTCCCTTGCATCGCCTTTCTTCCCTCGCGTCGCCTTTCTTCCCGTTCCTGCTTTCCCTTCCGTCGCCTTACTTCCCGTTTCTGCTTTCTCTTGCGTCGCCTTTCTTCCCTTACGTCGCCTTTCTTGCCTTGAGTCGTTTTTCTTCCCGTTCCTATTTTCCCTTGCGTCGCCTTTCTTCTTTTGCGTCGCCTTTCTTCTCGTTCCTGCTTTCCCTTGCGTCGCCGTACATCTCGTTCCTGCTTTCTCTTGCGTCGCCTTTCTTCCCTTGCGTCGCCTCTCTTCTCGTTTCTGCTTTGCCTTGCGTCACCTTTCTTCCCTCGTGACGCCTTTCTTCCCGTGGGTCTTCATTCTTACCTTGCGACTTCATTCGTCCCATTCATGCTTTCCCTTGCGTCGCCATTCTTCCCTTGCGTCGCCTTTCTTACCATTCCTGCTTTCTCTTGCGTCGCCTTGCTTCCCTTGCGTCGCCTTTCTTCCCTTCCGTCGCCTTTCTTCCCGTTCCTGCTTTCCCTTGCGTCGCCTTTCTTCACTTGCGTCGCGTTATTTCCCTTGCGTCGCCTTTCTTCCCGTTCCTGCTTTCCCTTGCGTCGCCCTGCTTCCCTTGCGTCGCCTTTCTTCACTTGCAACGCCTTTCTTCCCTTGCGTCGCCTTTCTTATCATTCCTGCTTTCCCTTGCGCCGCCTTGCTTCCCTTGCGTCGCCTTTCTTCACTTGCATCGCCTTGCTTCCCTTGCGTCGCCTTTCTTCACTTGCATCGCGTTTCATCCCTCGTGCCGCCTTTCTTCCCATTCCTGCTTTCCCTTGCGTCGCCTTGCTTCCCTTGCGTCGCCTTGCTTCCCTTGCGTCGCCTTTCTTCCCTTGCATCGCCTTTCTTCCCATTCCTGCTTTCCCTTGCATCGCCTTTCATTCCTTGCGCCGCCTTTCTTCCCTTGCGTAGCCTTTCTTACCGTTCCTGCTTACTCTTGCATCACCTTTCCTACCGTTCCAGCTTTCCCTTGCGTCACCTTTCTTCCCATTCCTGCTTTCCCTTTCGTCGCCTTTCTTTCCATGCATTTCCTTTCTTCGCTTTCCTGCTTTCTGTTGCTTCGCCTTTCTTCTCAATCCTGCTTGCCCTTGCGTCGCCTTTCTTCCCTTGCGACGCCTTCCGTCCCGTGCGTCGGCATTCATCCCATACTTGCTTTACCGTGTGTCGCCTTTCTTCCCTCGCGTCGCCTTTCCTCCCGTTCCTGCTTTCCCATGCGTCTCCTTTCTTCCCGTTCCTGCGCTCCCTTGCGTCGCCTTTCTACCCTTGCGTCGCCTATCTTCCTGTTCCTGATTTCCCTTGCGTCGCCTTACTTCCATTGCATCACCTTACTTCCCTTGCATCGCCTTGCTTCCCTTGAATCGCCTTGCTTCCCTTACGTCGCCTTTCTTCACGTTTCTGCTTTCCCTTGCGTCTCCTTTCTTCCCTTGCGTCGCCTTTCTTCACGTTCCTATTTTCCCTTGCGTCGCCTTTCTTCCCATGCGTCGCCTTTCCTCCCGTTTCTACTATCCCTTGCGTCGACTTTCTTTTCGTGCGTCGCCTTTCTTCTCGTTCCTGCTTTGCCTTGCATCACCTTTCTTCTCTTTCCTGCTTTCCCTTGCGTCACCTTTCTTTGCTTGCGTAGCCTTTCTTCCCTTGCATCGCCTTTCTTACCGTTCCTCCTTTCCCTTGCATCGCCTTTCTACCCGTTCCTGCTTAACCTTGCGTCGCCTTTCTTCTCGTTCCTGCTTTCCCTTGCGTCGCCTTGCTTCCCTTGCGTCGCCTTTCTTCCCTTGCATCGCCTTTCTTCCCATTTCTGCTTTCCCTTGCATCGCCTTTCATTCCTTGCATCGCCTTTCTTCTCGTTCCTGCGATCCCTTGCGTCGCCTTTCTTCCCTTGCGTTGCCTTTCTTCCCTTGCGTCGGCTTTCTTACCGTTCCTGCTTTCTCTTGCGTCACCTTTCTTCTCGTTCCTGCTTTCCCTTGCGTCGCCTTTCCTCCCGCTCCAGCTTTCCCTTGCGTCGCCTTTCTTCCCGTTTCTGTTTCCCCTTGCATCGCGTTTCATCCCTCGTGCCGCCTTTCTTCCCGTTCCTGCTTTCCCTGGCGTCGCCATTCTTCTCATTCCTGCTTTCCCTTGCGTCGCCTTGCTTCCCTTGCGGCGCCTTTCTTCCCTTGCGTCGTCTTTCTTCCCTTGCGGCGCCTTTCTTCCCATTCCTGCTTTCCCTTGCGTCGCCTATCATCCCTTGCGTCCCCTTTCTTCCCTTGCGACGCCTTTCTTTCCGTTACTACTTTACCTTGCGTCGAATTTCTTTCTTTGCGTCGCCTTTCTTCCCGTTCCTGCTTTCCCTTGCGTCGACTTTGTTTCCGAGCGTTGCCCTTCTTCTCGTTCCTGCTTTCCCTTGCGTCGCCTTACATCCCGTTCTTGCTTTCTCTTGCGTCGCCTTTCTTCCCTTGCGTCGCCTTTCTTCTCAATCCTGCTTTCCCTTGCGTCGCCTTTCTTTCCGCGTGCCGCCTTTCTTCCCGTTCCTGCTTTCCCTTGCATCGCCTTACTTCCCTTTCCAGCTTTCCCTGGCGTCGCCATTCTTCTCCTTCCTGCTTTCCCTTGCGTCGCCTTGCTTCCCTTGCAACGCCTTTCTTCCCTTGCGTCGCCTTTCTTCTCTTGCATCGCCTTTCTTCCCTTGCGTCGCCTTTCTTCCCATTCCTGCTTTCCCTTTCGTAGCCGTTCTTTCCATGCATTTCCTTTCTTCGCTTTCCTGCTTTCTCTTGCTTCGCCTTTCTTCTCAATCCTGCTTGCCCTTGCGTCGCCTTTCTTCCCTTGCGTCGCCTTCCGTCCCGTGCGTCGGCATTCATCCCATCCTTGCTTTACCGTGTGTCGCCTTTCTTGCCTCGCGTCGCCTTTCTTCCCGTTCCTGCTTTCCCATCCGTCTCCTTTCTTCCCGGTCCTGCGCTCCCTTGCGTCGCCTTTCTACCCTTGCGTCGCCTATCTTCCCATTCCTGATTTCCCTTGCGTCGCCTTGCTTCCATTGCATCACCTTACTTCCCTTGCATCGCCATTCTTCCCTTGCGTCGCCTTTCTTCCCATTTCTGCTTTCCTTTGCGTCCCCTTTCTCCCCATGCATCGCCTTTCATCCTATTCCTGCTTTCCCTTGCATCGCCTTTCTTCCCTTGCGTCGCCTTTCTTCCCATTTCTGCTTTTCTTTGCGTCCCCTTTCTCCCCATGCATCGCCTTTCTTCCCATTCCTGCTTTCCCTTGCGTCGCCTTTCTTCCCATTCCTGCTTTCCCTTGCATCGCCTTGCTTCCCTTGCGTCGCCTTTATTCCCTTGTGTCGCCTATCTTCCCGTTCTTGCTTTCCCTTGAGTCGCCTTTCTTTCCATGCGTCGCCTTTCTTGCTATCCCAGCATTCCCTTCCGTCGCCTCGCTTCCCTGGCGTCGCCTTTCTTCCCTTGCATAACCTTTCTTCCCTTGCGTCGCCTTTCTTCCCGTTTCTGCTTTCCCTTGCATCGCCCTTCTTCCTGTTTCTGCTTTCCCTTGCATCGCCTTTCTTCCCTCGCGTCGCCTTTCTTCCCGTTCCTGCTTTCCCTTCCGTCGCCTTACTTCCCGTTTCTGCTTTCTCTTGCGTCGCCTTTCTTCCCTTACGTCGCCTTTCTTGCCTTGAGTCGTTTTTCTTCCCGTTCCTATTTTCCCTTGCGTCGCCTTTCTTCTTTTGCGTCGCCTTTCTTCTCGTTCCTGCTTTCCCTTGCGTCGACGTACATCTCGTTCCTGCTTTCTCTTGCGTCGCCTTTCTTCCCTTGCGTCGCCTTTCTTCTCGTTTCTGCTTTGCCTTGCGTCACCTTTCTTCCCTCGTGACGCCTTTCTTCCCGTGGGTCTTCATTCTTACCTTGCGACTTCATTCGTCCCATTCATGCTTTCCCTTGCGTCGCCATTCTTCCCTTGCGTCGCCTTTCTTACCATTCCTGCTTTCTCTTGCGTCGCCTTGCTTCCCTTGCGTCGCCTTTCTTCCCTTCCGTCGCCTTTCTTCCCGTTCCTGCTTTCCCTTGCGTCGCCTTTCTTCACTTGCGTCGCGTTATTTCCCTTGCGTCGCCTTTCTTCCCGTTCCTGCTTTCCCTTGCGTCGCCCTGCTTCCCTTGCGTCGCCTTTCTTCACTTGCAACGCCTTTCTTCCCTTGCGTCGCCTTTCTTATCATTCCTGCTTTCCCTTGCGCCGCCTTGCTTCCCTTGCGTCGCCTTTCTTCACTTGCATCGCCTTGCTTCCCTTGCGTCGCCTTTCTTCACTTGCATCGCGTTTCATCCCTCGTGCCGCCTTTCTTCCCATTCCTGCTTTCCCTTGCGTCGCCTTGCTTCCCTTGCGTCGCCTTGCTTCCCTTGCGTCGCCTTTCTTCCCTTGCATCGCCTTTCTTCCCATTCCTGCTTTCCCTTGCATCGCCTTTCATTCCTTGCGCCGCCTTTCTTCCCTTGCGTAGCCTTTCTTACCGTTCCTGCTTACTCTTGCATCACCTTTCCTACCGTTCCAGCTTTCCCTTGCGTCACCTTTCTTCCCTTTCCTGCTTTCCCTTTCGTCGCCTTTCTTTCCATGCATTTCCTTTCTTCGCTTTCCTGCTTTCTGTTGCTTCGCCTTTCTTCTCAATCCTGCTTGCCCTTGCGTCGCCTTTCTTCCCTTGCGACGCCTTCCGTCCCGTGCGTCGGCATTCATCCCATACTTGCTTTACCGTGTGTCGCCTTTCTTCCCTCGCGTCGCCTTTCCTCCCGTTCCTGCTTTCCCATGCGTCTCCTTTCTTCCCGTTCCTGCGCTCCCTTGCGTCGCCTTTCTACCCTTGCGTCGCCTATCTTCCTGTTCCTGATTTCCCTTGCGTCGCCTTGCTTCCATTGCATCACCTTACTTCCCTTGCATCGCCTTGCTTCCCTTGAATCGCCTTGCTTCCCTTACGTCGCCTTTCTTCACGTTTCTGCTTTCCCTTGCGTCTCCTTTCTTCCCTTGCGTCGCCTTTCTTCACGTTCCTATTTTCCCTTGCGTCGCCTTTCTTCCCATGCGTCGCCTTTCCTCCCGTTTCTACTATCCCTTGCGTCGACTTTCTTTTCGTGCGTCGCCTTTCTTCTCGTTCCTGCTTTGCCTTGCATCACCTTTCTTCTCTTTCCTGCTTTCCCTTGCGTCACCTTTCTTTGCTTGCGTAGCCTTTCTTCCCTTGCATCGCCTTTCTTACCGTTCCTCCTTTCCCTTGCATCGCCTTTCTACCCGTTCCTGCTTAACCTTGCGTCGCCTTTCTTCTCGTTCCTGCTTTCCCTTGCGTCGCCTTGCTTCCCTTGCGTCGCCTTTCTTCCCTTGCATCGCCTTTCTTCCCATTTCTGCTTTCCCTTGCATCGCCTTTCATTCCTTGCATCGCCTTTCTTCTCGTTCCTGCGATCCCTTGCGTCGCCTTTCTTCCCTTGCGTTGCCTTTCTTCCCTTGCGTCGGCTTTCTTACCGTTCCTGCTTTCTCTTGCGTCACCTTTCTTCTCGTTCCTGCTTTCCCTTGCGTCGCCTTTCCTCCCGCTCCAGCTTTCCCTTGCGTCGCCTTTCTTCCCGTTTCTGTTTCCCCTTGCATCGCGTTTCATCCCTCGTGCCGCCTTTCTTCCCGTTCCTGCTTTCCCTGGCGTCGCCATTCTTCTCATTCCTGCTTTCCCTTGCGTCGCCTTGCTTCCCTTGCGGCGCCTTTCTTCCCTTGCGTCGTCTTTCTTCCCTTGCGGCGCCTTTCTTCCCATTCCTGCTTTCCCTTGCGTCGCCTTGCTTCCCTTGCATCGCCTTTCTTCACTTGCATCGCCTTTCTTCCCTTGCGTCGGCTTTCTTCCTGTTCCTGCGTTCCCTTGTGTCGCCTTGCTTCCCTTGAGTCGCCTTTCTTCTCTTGCATCGCCTTTCTTCCCTTGCGTCGCCTTTCTTCCCATTCCTGCTTTCCCTTGCCTCGCCTTTCTACCCTTGCGTCGCCTTTCTTCTCTTGCATCGCCTTTCTTCCCTTGCGTTGCCTTTCTACCCATTCCTGCTTTCCCTTGCCTCGCCTTTCTACCCTTGCGTCTCCTTTCTTCCCGTTCCTGCTTTCCCTTGCGTCGCCTTGCTTCCCTTGCATCTCCTTTCTTCACTTGCAACGCCTTTCTTCCCTTGCGTCGCCTTTCTTCCCGTTCCTGCTTTCTCTTCCATCGCCTTACTTCCCGTTCCTGCTTTCCCTGGCGTCGCGATTCTTCTCATTCCTGCTTTACCTTGCGTCGCCTTGCTTCCCCTGCGTCGCCTTTCCTCCCGTTCCTACTATCCCTTGCGTCGACTTTCTTTTCGTGCGTCGCCTTTCTTCTCGTTCCTGCTTTCCCTTGCATCACCTTTCTTCTCTTTCCTGCTTTCCCTTGCGTCACCTTACTTCGCTTGTGTAGCCGTACTTCCCTTGCATAGCCTTTCCTACCATTCCTCCTTTCCCTTGCATCGCCTTTCTTCCCGTTCCTGCTTACCCTTGCTTCGCCTTTCTTCTCGTTCCTGCTTTCCCTTCCGTCGCCTTTCTTCTCGTTCCTGCTTTCCCTTGCGTCGCTTTTCCTCCCGCTCCAGCTTTCCCTTGCGTCGCCTTTCTTCCCTTGCATCTCCTATCTTCCCTTGCGTCGCCTTTCTTCCCTCGTGCCGCCTTTCTTCCCGTTCCTGCTTTCCCTTGCATCGCCTTACTTCCCTTTCCAGCTTTCCCTGGCGTCGCCATTCTTCTCCTTCCTGCTTTCCCTTGCGTCGCCTTGCTTCCCTTGCAACGCCTTTCTTCCCTTGCGTCGCCTTTCTTCTCTTGCATCGCCTTTCTTCCCTTGCGTCGCCTTTCTTCCCATTCCTGCTTTCCCTTGCCTCGTTATTCTACCCTTGCCTCGCCTTTCTTACCCCTCCCGCTTTCTCTTGCGTCGCCTTGCTTCCCTTGCGTCGCCTTTCTTCACTTGCATCGGCTTTCTTCCCTTGCGTCGCCTTTCTTCCCATTCCTGCTTTCCCTTGCATCGCATTTCTTCCCTTGCGTCGCCTTCCTTACCATTCCTGCTTTCTCTTGCGTCGCCTTTCTTCCCTTCCGTCGCCTTTCTTCCCTTCCGTCGCCTTTCTTCCCATTCCTGCTTCCCCTTGCGTCGCCTTTCTTCACTTGCGTCGCGTTATTTCCCTTGCGTCGCCTTTCTTCCCGTTCCTGCTTTCCCTTGCGTCGCCTTGCTTCCCTTGCGTCGCCTTTCTTCCCATTTCTGCTTTCCCTTGCATCGCCTTTCATTCCTTGCATCGCCTTTCTTCTCGTTCCTGCGATCCCTTGCGTCGCCTTTCTTCCCTTGCGTCGCCTTTCTTCCCTTGCGTCGGCTTTCTTACCGTTCCTGCTTTCTCTTGCGTCACCTTTCTTCTCGTTCCTGCTTTCCCTTGCGTCGCCTTTCCTCCCGTGCCAGCTTTCCCTTGCGTCGCCTTTCTTCCCGTTTCTGTTTCCCCTTGCATCGCGTTTCATCCCTCGTGCCACCTTTCTTCCCGTTCCTGCTTTCCCTGGCGTCGCCATTCTTCTCATTCCTGCTTTCCCTTGCGTCGCCTTGCTTCCCTTGCGTCGTCTTTCTTCCCTTGCGTCGTCTTTCTTCCCTTGCGTCGTCTTTCTTCCCTTTCCTGCTTTCCCTTGCGTCGCCTTCCTTCACTTGCGTCGCGTTATTTTCCTTGGGGCGCCTTTCTTCCCATTCCTGCTTTCCCTTGCGTCGCCGTGCTTCCCTTGCATCGCCTTTCTTCACTTGCATCGCCTTTCTTCCCTTGCGTCGGCTTTCCTCTCGTTCCTGCTTTCCCATGCGTCTCCTTTCTTCCCATTCCTGCGCTCCCTTGCGTCGCCTTTCTACCCTTGCGTCGCCTATCTTCCCGTTCCTGATTTCCCTTTCGTCGCCTTGCTTCCATTGCATCACCTTACTTCCCTTGCATCGCCTTGCTTCCCTTGCATCGCCTTGCTTCCCTTACGTCGCCTTTCTTCATGTTTCTGCTTTCCCTTGCGTCTCCTTTCTTCCCTTGCGTCGCCTTTCTTCACGTTCCTATTTTCCCTTGCGTCGCCTTTCTTCCCATGCGTCGCCTTTCCTCCCCTTTCTACTTTCCCTTGCGTCGACTTTCTTTTCGTGCGTCGCCTTTCTTCTCGTTCCTGCTTTGCCTTGCATCACCTTTCTTCTCTTTCCTGCTTTCCCTTGCGTCACCTTTCTTTGCTTGCGTAGCCTTTCTTCCCTTGCATCGCCTTTCTTACCGTTCCTCCTTTCCCTTGCATCGCCTTTCTACCCGTTCCTGCTTACCCTTGCATCGCCTTTCTTCTCGTTCCTGCTTTCCCTTCCGGTGCCTTACTTCCCGTTTCTGCTTTCTCTTGCATCACCTTTCTTCCCTTGCGTCGCCTTTCTTCTCGTTCCTGCTTTCCCTTGCGTCGCCTTGCTTCCCTTGCGTCGCCTTTCTTCCCTTGCATCGCCTTTCTTCCCATTTCTGCTTTCCCTTGCATCGCCTTTCATTCCTTGCATCGCCTTTCTTCTCGTTCCTGCGATCCCTTGCGTCGCCTTTCTTCCCTTGCGTTGCCTTTCTTCCCTTGCGTCGGCTTTCTTACCGTTCCTGCTTTCTCTTGCGTCACCTTTCTTCTCGTTCCTGCTTTCCCTTGCGTCGCCTTTCCTCCCGCTCCAGCTTTCCCTTGCGTCGCCTTTCTTCCCGTTTCTGTTTCCCCTTGCATCGCGTTTCATCCCTCGTGCCGCCTTTCTTCCCGTTCCTGCTTTCCCTGGCGTCGCCATTCTTCTCATTCCTGCTTTCCCTTGCGTCGCCTTGCTTCCCTTGCGGCGCCTTTCTTCCCTTGCATCGTCTTTCTTCCCTTGCGTCGGCTTTCTTCCCGTTCCTGCTTTCCCTTGCGTCGCCTTCCTTCACTTGCGTCGCGTTATTTCCCTTGCGGCGCCTTTCTTCCCATTCCTGCTTTCCCTTGCGTCGCCTTGCTTCCCTTGCATCGCCTTTCTTCACTTGCATCGCCTTTCTTCCCTTGCGTCGGCTTTCTTCCTGTTCCTGCGTTCCCTTGTGTCGCCTTGCTTCCCTTGAGTCGCCTTTCTTCTCTTGCATCGCCTTTCTTCCCTTGCGTCGCCTTTCTTCCCATTCCTGCTTTCCCTTGCCTCGCCTTTCTACCCTTGCGTCGCCTTTCTTCTCTTGCATCGCCTTTCTTCCCTTGCGTTGCCTTTCTACCCATTCCTGCTTTCCCTTGCCTCGCCTTTCTACCCTTGCGTCTCCTTTCGTCCCGTTCCTGCTTTCTCTTGCGTCGCCTTGCTTCCCTTGCGTCGCCTTTCTTCCCTTCCATCGCTTTTCTTCCCGTTCCTGCTTTCCCTTGCGTCGCCTTTCTTCACTTCCGTCGCGTTATTTCCCTTGCGTCGCCTTTCTTCCCGTTCCTGCTTTCCCTTGCGTCGCCTTGCTTCCCTTGCGTCGCCTTTCTTCACTTGCATCGCCTTTCTTCCCTTGTGTCGCCATTCTTACCATTCCTGCTTTCCCTTGCGCCGCCTTGCTTCCCTTGCATCTCCTTTCTTCACTTGCAACGCCTTTCTTCCCTTGCGTCGCCTTTCTTCCCGTTCCTGCTTTCTCTTCCATCGCCTTACTTCCCGTTCCTGCTTTCCCTGGCGTCGCGATTCTTCTCATTCCTGCTTTACCTTGCGTCGCCTTGCTTCCCCTGCGTCGCCTTTCCTCCCGTTCCTACTATCCCTTGCGTCGACTTTCTTTTCGTGCGTCGCCTTTCTTCTCGTTCCTGCTTTCCCTTGCATCACCTTTCTTCTCTTTCCTGCTTTCCCTTGCGTCACCTTACTTCGCTTGTGTAGCCGTACTTCCCTTGCATAGCCTTTCCTACCATTCCTCCTTTCCCTTGCATCGCCTTTCTTCCCGTTCCTGCTTACCCTTGCTTCGCCTTTCTTCTCGTTCCTGCTTTCCCTTCCGAAGCCTTATTTCCCATTTCTGCTTTCCCTTGCGTCGCCTTTCTTCCCTTGCGTCGCCTCGCTTCCCTTGCGTCGCCTTTCTTCCCGTTTCTGCTTTCACTTGCATCGCCTTTCTTCCCCCGTGTCGCCTTTCTTCCCGTTCCTGCTATCCCTTCCGTCGCCTATCTTCCCGTTCCTGATTTCCCTTGCGTCGCCTTGCTTCCATTGCATCACCTTACTTCCCTTGCATCGCCTTTCTTCCCTTGAGTCGCCTTTCTTCCCATTTCTGCTTTCCTTTGCGTCCCCTTTCTCCCCATGCATCGCCTTACTTCCCATTCCTACTTTCCCTTGCATCGCCTTTCTTCTCTTGCGTTGCCTTTCTTCCCTTGCGTCGCCTTTCTTCCCATTCCTGCTTTCCCTTGCGTCGCCTTGCT
>JASCYN010000150.1:1436818-1474818 GCA_030408155.1 Lophura swinhoii
CCTTGCTTCCCTGGTGTCGGCTTTCTTCCCTTGCATCGCCTTTCTTCCCTTGCGTCGCCTTTCTTCCCGTTCCTGCTTTCCCTTGCGTCGCCATTCTACCCTTCCGTCGCCTTTCTTACCATTCCTGCTTTCCCTTGCGTCGCCTATCTTCCCTTGCGTCCCCTTTCTTCCCGCTCCTGCTTTCCCTTGCGTCACCTTACTTCTCGTTCCTGCTTTCCCTTGCGTCGCCTTTCCTCCCGTTCCTGCTTTCCCTTGCGTCAGCTTTCTTCCCATGCATCTCCTTTCTTCCCGTTCCTGCTTTCCCTTGCGTCGCCTTTCCTCCCGTTCCTGCTTTCCCTTGCGTCAGCTTTCTTCCCATGCATCTCCTTTCTTCTCGTTCCTACTTTCCCTTGCTTCGACTTTCTTTCCATGCGTCGCCTTTCTTCCCGTTCCTGCTTTCCCTTCCGTCGCCTTTCTTCCCGTTCCTGCGTTCCCTTGCGTCGCCTATCTTCCCTTCCGTCGCCTTTCTTCCCGTTCCTGCTTTCCCTTCCATTGCCTTTCTTCCCTTGCGTCTCCTTTCTTCCCGTTCCTGATTTCCCTTGAGTCGCCTTGCTTCCCTTGCATCGCCTTTCTTCCCTTGCGTCGCCTTGCTTCCCTCGCGTCGCCTTTCTTCCCGTTCCTGCGTTCCCTTGCGTCGCCGTTCTACCCTTCCGACGCCTTTCTTACCATTCCTGCTTTCCCTTGCATCGCCTATCTTCCCTTGCGTCGCCTTTCTTCTCTTTCCTGCTTTCCCTTGCGTCGCCTTTCCTCCCGTTCCTGCTTTCCCTTGCGTCGACTTTCTTTCCGCCCGTCGCCTTTCTTCTCATTGCTGCTTTCCCTTGTGTTGCGTTTCTTCTCGTTCCTGCTTTCCTTTCCATCGCCATTCTTCCCCTTCCTGCTTTACCGTGCGACGCCTTTCCTCCCTTCCGTCGCCTTTCTTCCCATTCCTGCTTTCCCTTGCGTCGCGTTTCTTCCCTTGCGTCGCGTTATTACCCTTGCGTCGCCTTTCATCCCGTTCCTGCTTTCCCTTGCGTCACCTTGCTTCCCCTGCATCGCCTTTCTTCCCTTGCGAAGCCCTTCTTCCCTCGCGTCGCCTTTCTTCCCGTTCCTGCTTTTCCTTGCGCCGCCTTTCTTCCCTTGCGTCTCCTTTCTTCCCTTTCCTACTTAGCCTTGCATCGCCTTTCTTTCCTTGCGTCGCCTTTCTTCTCGTTCCTGCGATCCCTTGCGTCGCCTTTCTTTCCGTTCCTACTTTCCCTTGCTTCGCCTTACTTCCCTTGCGTCTCCTTTCTTCCCTTTCCTACTTTCCCTTGCATCGCCTTTCTTTCCTGACGTCGCCTTTCCTCCCGTTGCTGCTTTTCCTTGCGCCTCCTTTCTTCCCTTGCGTCTCCTTTCTTCCCTTTCCTACTTTCCCTTGCATCCCCTTTTTTTCCTGACGTCGCCTTTCCTCCCGTTGCTGCTTTTCCTTGCGCCTCCTTTCTTCCCTTGCGTCTCCTTTCTTCCCTTTCCTACTTTCCCTTGCATCGCCTTTCTTTCCTGACGTCGCCTTTCTTTCCGTTCCTACTTTCCCTTGCTTCGCCTTACTTCCCTTGCGTCTCCTTTCTTCCCTTTCCTACTTTCCCTTGCATCGCCTTTCTTTCCTGACGTCACCTTTCCTCCCGTTGCTGCTTTTCCTTGCGCCTCCTTTCTTCCCTTGCGTCTCCTTTCTTCCCTTTCCTACTTCCCCTTGCATTGCCTTTCTTTCCTTGCGTCGCCTTTCTTCTCGTTCCTGCGATCCCTTGCGGCGCCTTTCTTTCCTTTCCTACTTTCCCTTGCATCACCTTTCTTCCCTTCCGTAGCATTTCTTTCCGTTCCTCCTTACCCTTGCATCGCCATTCTTCCCGTTCCTCCTTTCCCTTGCATCGCCTTTCTTCCCATTCCTGCTTTCCCTTGCTTTGCCTATCTTCTCGTTCCCACATTCCCTTCCGACGCCTTACTTCCCGTATCTGCTTTCTTTTGCGTCGCCTTTCTTTCCATGCATCGCCTTTCTTCCCTTGCGTCGCCTTTCTTCCCATTCCTGCTTTCCCTTGCGTCGCCTATCTTCCCTTGCATCGCCTTTCTTCCAGTTCCTACTTTCCCTTGCGTCGACTTTCTTTCCGCGCGTCACCTTTCTTCTCGTTCCTGCTTTCCCTTGCGTTGCCTTTCTTCCCTTTCCTGCTTTCCCTTGCGTCGCCTTTCTTTCCGCGCGTCGCCTTTCTTCTCGTTCCTACTTTGCCTTGCGTCGACTTTCTTTCCGCGCGTCGCCTTTCTTCTCGTTCCTGCTTTCCCTTGCGTTGCCTTTCTTCCCTTTCCTGCTTTCCCTTGCGTCAGTTTTCTTCCCATGCATCTCCTTTCTTCCCGTTCCTGCTTTTCCTTGCGCCGCCTTTCTGCCCTTGCGTCTCCTTTCCTCCCTTTCCTACTTTCCCTTGCATCGCCTTTCTTTCCTGGCGTCGCCTTTCTTCCCGTACCTGCTTTTCCTTGCGTCGCCTTTCTTCCCTTGCGTCTCCTTTCTTCCCTTTCCTACTTAGCCTTGCATCGCCTTTCATTCCTTGCGTCGCCTTTCTTCTTGTTCCTGCGATCCCTTGCGTCGCCTTTCTTTCCGTTCCTACTTTCCCTTGCATCGCCTTTCTTCCCTTCCGTAGCATTTCTTTCCGTTCCTCCTTTCCCTTGCATCGCCATTCTTCCCGTTCCTCCTTTCCCTTGCATCGCCTTTCTTCCCATTCCTGCTTTCCCTTGCTTTGCCTTTCTTCTCGTTCCTACATTCCCTTCCGACGCCTTACTTCCCGTATCTGCTTTCTCTTGCGTCGCCTTTCTTTCCATGCATCGCCTTTCTTCCCTTGCATCGCCTTTCTTCCCTTCCGTCGCCTTCCTTCCCGTGCGTCGCCATTCAAACCGTTACTGCTTTACCGTGCGTCGCCTTTCATCCCTAGCGTCGCATTTCTTCCCGTTCCCGCTTTCCCTTGCGTCGCCTTTCTTCCCGTTCCTGCATTCCCTACCGTCGCCTTTCTTCCCTTCCGTCGCCTTTCTTCCAGTTCGTGCGTTCCCTTGCGTCGCCTTACTTCTCTTGCGTTGCCTTTCATCTCTAGCGTCGCCTTACTTCCCCTGCATCGCCTTTCTTCCCTTGCATCGCCTTTCTTCCCTTGCATCGCCTTTCTTCCCATTCCTGCATTCCCTTGCATCGCCTTTCTTCCCTTGCGTCGCCTTTCTTACCTTTCCTGCTTTCGCTTGCGTCGCCTATCTTCCCTTGCATCGCCTTTCTTCCCGTTCCTACTTTCCCTTGCGTCGACTTTCTTTCCGCGCGTTGCCTTTCTTCTCGTTCTTGCTTTCCCTTGTGCTGCCTTTCTTCCCTTTCCGGCATTCCCTTGCGTCGCCTTTCTTACCATTCCTGCTTTCCCTCGCGTCGCCTTTCTTACCATTCTTGCTTTCCCTCGCGTCGCCTTTCTTCCCCTGCGTCGCCTTTCTTCCCTTGCATCGCCTTTCTTTCCGTTCCTGCTTTACCTTGCGTCGCCTTTCTTCTTGTTCCTGCTTTCCCGTGTGTCGCCTTTCTTCCCTTGCATCTCCTTTCTTCCCTTGCTTCGCCTTTCTTCCCTTTCCTGCTTTCCCTTGCCTCTCCTTTCTGCCCTTGCGTCGCCTTTCTTACCATTCCTGCCTTCCCTTGCATCGCCTTTCTTCCCTTGCGTCGCCTTTCTTCCCTTGCTTCGCCTTTCTTACCGCTTCTGCTTTCCCTTGCGCCACCTTTCTTCTCGCTCCTGCTTTCCCTTGCGTCAGCTTTCTTCCAATGCATCTCCTTTCTTCCTGTTCCTGCTTTCCCTTGCGCCGCATTTCTTCCCTTGCGTCTCCTTTCTTCCCTTTCCTACTTTCCCTTGCATAGCCTTTCTTTCCATGCGTCACCTTTCTTGCAGATCCTGCCTTCCCTTGCGTCGACTTTCTTCCCTTGCGTTGCCTTTCTTCCCGTTCCTGCTTTCCCTTGCCACGCCTTTCTTCCCCTGCGTCGCCTGTCGTCCCTTGCATCACCTTTTTTCCCCTACCTGCTTTCCCGTGCGTCGCCTTTCTTCCCTTGCGTCGCCTTTCTTCCCTTGCATCGCATTTCTTCCCGTTCCTGCTTTCTCTTGCGTCGCCTGTCTTCCCGTTCCTCCTTTCCCTTGCATCGCCTTTCTTCCCTTGCGTCGCCTTTCTTCCGGTTCCTGATTTCCCTTGCGTCGCCTTGCTTCCCTTGCATCGCCTATCTTCCCTTGCATCGCCTTTCTTCCCTTGCGTAGCCTTTCTTACCATTCCTGATTTCCCTTGCGTCGCCTTGCTTCCCTTGCATCGCCTATCTTCCCTTGCATCGCCTTTCTTCCCTTGCGTAGCCTTTCTTACCATTCCTGATTTCCCTTGCGTCGCCTTGCTTCCCTCGCGTCGCCTTTCTTCCCCTGCGTCGCCTTTCTTCCCTTCCGTCGCCTTTCTTACCATTCCTGCTTACCCTTGCTTCGCCTTTCTTCTCGTTCCTGCTTTCCCTTCCAAAGCCTTATTTCCCATTTCTGATTTCCCTGTCGCCGCCTTTCTTCCCTTGCATCGCCTTTCTTCCCTTGCATCGCCTTTCTTCCCTTGCGTCGCCTTTCTTCCCAATCCTGCTTTCCCTTGCGTCACCTTTCTTCTCGTTCCTGCTTTCCCTTGCGTCGCCTTTCCTCCCGTTCCTGCTTTCCCTTGCGTCAGCTTTCTTCCCATGCATCTCCTTTCTTCCCGTTCCTACTTTCCCTTGCTTCAACTTCCTTCCCTTGCGTCGCCTTTCTTCCAATTCCTGCTTTCCCTTGCGTCGCCTTTCTTCACTTGCGTAGCCTTTCTTCCCTTGCATCGCCTTTCTTACCGTTCCTCCTTTCCCGTGCATCGCCTTTCTTCCCGTTCCTGCTTTCCCTTGCGTCGCCTTTCTTCCCATTCCTGCTTTCCCTTGCGTCGCCTTTCTACCCTTCCGTCGCCTTTCTTACCATTCCTGCTTTCCCTTGTGTCGTCTTTCTTCCCTTGCGGAGCCTTTCTTAGCGTTCCTGCTTTCCCTTGCGTCACCGTCCTTATCGTTCCTGCTTTCCCTTTAGTCAGCTTTCTTCACATTCCTGCTTTCCCGTGCGTCGCATTTCTTCCTGTTCCTGCTTTCCCTTGCATCGCCTTGCTTCCCTGGTGTCGGCTTTCTTCCCTTGCATCGCCTTTCTTCCCTTGCGTCGCCTTTCTTCCCATTCCTGCTTTCCCTTGCGTCGCCATTCTACCCTTCCGTCGCCTTTCTTACCATTCCTGCTTTCCCTTGCGTCGCCTATCTTCCCTTGCGTCGCCTTTCTTCCCGCTCCTGCTTTCCCTTGCGTCACCTTACTTCTCGTTCCTGCTTTCCCTTGCGTCGCCTTTCCTCCCGTTCCTGCTTTCCCTTGCATCAGCTTTCTTCCCATGCATCTCCTTTCTTCCCGTTCCTGCTTTCCCTTGCGCCGCCTTTCTTCCCTTGCGTCGCCTTTCTTCCAGTTCCTGCTTTCCCTTGCATCGCCTTTCTACCCTTCCGTCGCTTTTCTTCTCGTTCCTGCGATCCCATGCGTCATCTTTCTTCTCGTTCCTACTTTCCCTTGCTTCGACTTTCTTTCCGTGCGTGGCCTTGCTTCTCGTTCCTGCTTTCCCTTGCGTCGCCTTTCTTCGCTTGCGTTGCCTTTCTTCCCTTGCATCGCCTTTCTTCCCGTTCCTGCTTACCCTTGCCACGCCTTTCTTCTTGTTCCTGCTTTCCCTTGCCACGCCTTTCTTCCCCTGCGTCGCCTTTCTTCCCTCGCATCGCCTTTTTTCCCCTTCCTGCTTCCCCGTGCGTCGCCTTTCTTCCCTTGCATATCGCCTTTCTTCCCTCGCGTCGCCTTTCTTCCCGTTCCTGCTTTCCCTTCCGTCGCCTTTCTTCCCGTTCCTGCGTTCCCTTGCGTCGCCTATCTTCCCTTCCGTCGCCTTTCTTCCCGTTCCTGCTTTCCCTTCCATCGCCTTTCTTCCCTTGCGTTTCCTTTCTTCCCGTTCCTGATTTCCCTTGAGTCGCCTTGCTTCCCTTGCATCGCCTTTCTTCCCTTGCGTCGCCTTGCTTCCCTCGCGTCGCCTTTCTTCCCGTTCCTGTGTTCCCTTGCGTCGCCTTTCTTCCCGCTTCTGCTTTCCCTTGCGTCACCTTTCTTCTCGTTCCTGCTTTCCCTTGCGTCGCCTATCCTTCCGTTCCTGCTTTCCCTTGCGTCAGCTTTCTTCCCATGCATCTCCTTTCTTCCCGTTCCTGCTTTCCCTTGCGTCGCCTTTCCTCCTTTGTGTCTCCTTTCTTCCCTTTCCTACTTTCCCTTGCATCGCCTTTCATTCCTTGCGTCGCCTTTCTTCTCGTTCCTGCGATCCCTTGCGTCGCCTTTCTTTCCGTTCCTACTTTCCCTTGCTTCGTCTTTCTTTCCCTGCGCCGCCTTTGTTCACGTTCCTGCTTACCCTTGCTTCGCCTTTCTTCTCGTTCCTGCTTTCCCTTGCATCGCCTTTCTTCCCGTTCCTGCTTTCCCTTGCGTCGCCTTTCTTCCCATTCCAGCATTCCCTTGCATCACCTCTCTACCCTTGCGTCGCCTTTATTACCATTCCTGCTCACCCTTGCTTCGCCTTTCTTCTCGTTCCTGCTTTCCCTTCCGAAGCCTTATTTCCCATTTCTGCTTTCCCTTGCGTCGCCTTTCCTCCCGTTTCTGCATCCTCTTGCGTCGCCCTGCTTTCCCTTGCCGCGCCTTTCTTCCCGTTCCTGCTTTCACGTGTGTCGCCATTCTTCCCTTGCATCGCCTTTCTTCCCTTTCATCGCATTTCTTCCCGTTCCTCCTTTCCTTTGCATCGCCTTTATTCCCTTCCGTCACCATTCTTCCCGTTCGTGCGTTCCCTTGTGTCGCCTTTCTTCTGTTGCGTTGCCTTTCTTCCCTTGCGCCGCCTTTCTTCCCATTCCAGCATTCCCTTGCATCGCCTTTCTTCCCTTGCATCGCCTTTCGTCCCTTGCGTCGCCTTTCTTCCCATTCCTGCTTTCCCTTGCGTCGCATTTCATTCCCTTGCATCGCCTTTCTTACCATTCCTGCTTACCCTCGCGTCGCCTTTCTTCCCCTGCGCCGCCTTTCTTCCCTTGCGTCTCCTTTCTTCCCTTTCCTACTTTCCCTTGCGTCGCCTTTCTTCTCTTGCGTCACCTTTCTTCTCGTTCCTGCTTTCCCTTGCGTCACCTATCCTTCCGTTCCTGCTTTCCCTTGCGTCAGCTTTCTTCCCATGCATCTCCTTTCTTACCATTCTTGCTTTCCCTCGCGTCGCCTTTCTTCCCTTGCATCGCCTTTCTTACCGTTCCTGCATTCCCTTGCGTCGCCTTTCTTCTCGTTCCTGCTTTCCCGTGCGTCGCCTTTCTTCCCTTGCATCTCCTTTCTTCCCTTGCTTCGCCTTTCTTCCCTTTCCTGCTTTCCCTTGCCTCGCCTTTCTGCCCTTGCGTCGCCTTTCTTACCTTTCCTGCCTTCCCTTGCATCGCCTTTCTTCCCTTGCGTCGCCTTTCTTCCCTTGCATCGCCTTTCTTACCGCTTCTGCTTTCCCTTGCATCACCTTTCTTCTCGCTCCTGCTTTCCCTTGCGTCAGCTTTCTTCCAATGCATCTCCTTTCTTCCTGTTCCTGCTTTCCCTTGCGCCGCATTTCTTCCCTTGCGTCTCCTTTCTTCCCTTTCCTACTTTCCCTTGCATCGCCTTTCTTTCCATGCGTCACCTTTCTTGCAGATCCGGCCTTCCCTTGCGTCGACTTTCTTCCCTTGCGTTGCCTTTCTTCCCGTTCCTGCTTTCCCTTGCCACGCCTTTCTTCCCGTTTCTGCTTTCCCTTGCGCCGCCTTTCTTCCCCTGCGTCGCCTATCTTCCCTTGCATCGCCTTTTTTCCCCTACCTGCTTTCCCGTGCGTCGCCTTTCTTCCCTTGCGTCGCCTTTCTTCCCTTGCATCGCATTTCTTCCCGTTCCTGCTTTCTCTTGCGTCGCCTGTCTTCCCGTTCCTCCTTTCCCTTGCATCGCCTTTCTTCCCTTGCGTCGCCTTTCTTCCCGTTCCTGATTTCCCTTGCGTCGCCTTGCTTCCCTTGCATCGCCTATCTTCCCTTGCATCGCCTTTCTTCCCTTGCGTAGCCTTTCTTACCATTCCTGATTTCCCTTGCGTCGCCTTGCTTCCCTCGCGTCGCCTTTCTTCCCCTGCGTCGCCTTTCTTCCCTTGCTTCGCCTTTCTTACCGTTCCTGCTTTCCCTTGCGCCACCTTTCTTCTCGCTCCTGCTTTCCCTTGCGTCAGCTTTCTTCCAATGCATCTCCTTTCTTCCTGTTCCTGCTTTCCCTTGCGCCGCATTTCTTCCCTTGCGTCTCCTTTCTTCCCTTTCCTACTTTCCCTTGCATAGCCTTTCTTTCCATGCGTCACCTTTCTTGCAGATCCTGCCTTCCCTTGCGTCGACTTTCTTCCCTTGCGTTGCCTTTCTTCCCGTTCCTGCTTTCCCTTGCCACGCCTTTCTTCCCCTGCGTCGCCTGTCGTCCCTTGCATCACCTTTTTTCCCCTACCTGCTTTCCCGTGCGTCGCCTTTCTTCCCTTGCGTCGCCTTTCTTCCCTTGCATCGCATTTCTTCCCGTTCCTGCTTTCTCTTGCGTCGCCTGTCTTCCCGTTCCTCCTTTCCCTTGCATCGCCTTTCTTCCCTTGCGTCGCCTTTCTTCCGGTTCCTGATTTCCCTTGCGTCGCCTTGCTTCCCTTGCATCGCCTATCTTCCCTTGCATCGCCTTTCTTCCCTTGCGTAGCCTTTCTTACCATTCCTGATTTCCCTTGCGTCGCCTTGCTTCCCTTGCATCGCCTATCTTCCCTTGCATCGCCTTTCTTCCCTTGCGTAGCCTTTCTTACCATTCCTGATTTCCCTTGCGTCGCCTTGCTTCCCTCGCGTCGCCTTTCTTCCCCTGCGTCGCCTTTCTTCCCTTCCGTCGCCTTTCTTACCATTCCTGCTTACCCTTGCTTCGCCTTTCTTCTCGTTCCTGCTTTCCCTTCCAAAGCCTTATTTCCCATTTCTGATTTCCCTTGCGTCGCCTTGCTTCCCTTGCATCGCCTTTCTTCCCTTGCATCGCCTTTCTTCCCTTGCGTCGCCTTTCTTCCCAATCCTGCTTTCCCTTGCGTCACCTTTCTTCTCGTTTCTGCTTTCCCTTGCGTCGCCTTTCCTCCCGTTCCTGCTTTCCCTTGCGTCAGCTTTCTTCCCATGCATCTCCTTTCTTCCCGTTCCTGCTTTCCCTTGCTTCAACTTCCTTCCCTTGCGTCGCCTTTCTTCCAATTCCTGCTTTCCCTTGCGTCGCCTTTCTTCACTTGCGTAGCCTTTCTTCCCTTGCATCGCCTTTCTTACCGTTCCTCCTTTCCCGTGCATCGCCTTTCTTCCCGTTCCTGCTTTCCCTTGCGTCGCCTTTCTTCCCATTCCTGCTTTCCCTTGCGTCGCCTTTCTACCCTTCCGTCGCCTTTCTTACCATTCCTGCTTTCCCTTGTGTCGTCTTTCTTCCCTTGCGGAGCCTTTCTTAGCGTTCCTGCTTTCCCTTGCGTCACCGTCCTTATCGTTCCTGCTTTCCCTTTAGTCAGCTTTCTTCACATTCCTGCTTTCCCGTGCGTCGCATTTCTTCCTGTTCCTGCTTTCCCTTGCATCGCCTTGCTTCCCTGGTGTCGGCTTTCTTCCCTTGCATCGCCTTTCTTCCCTTGCGTCGCCTTTCTTCCCGTTCCTGCTTTCCCTTGCGTCGCCATTCTACCCTTCCGTCGCCTTTCTTACCATTCCTGCTTTCCCTTGCGTCGCCTATCTTCCCTTGCGTCGCCTTTCTTCCCGCTCCTGCTTTCCCTTGCGTCACCTTACTTCTCGTTCCTGCTTTCCCTTGCGTCGCCTTTCCTCCCGTTCCTGCTTTCCCTTGCGTCAGCTTTCTTCCCATGCATCTCCTTTCTTCCCGTTCCTGCTTTCCCTTGCGCCGCCTTTCTTCCCTTGCGTCGCCTTTCTTCCAGTTCCTGCTTTCCCTTGCATCGCCTTTCTACCCTTCCGTCGCTTTTCTTCTCGTTCCTGCGATCCCATGCGTCATCTTTCTTCTCGTTCCTACTTTCCCTTGCTTCGACTTTCTTTCCGTGCGTGGCCTTGCTTCTCGTTCCTGCTTTCCCTTGCGTCGCCTTTCTTCGCTTGCGTTGCCTTTCTTCCCTTGCATCGCCTTTCTTCCCGTTCCTGCTTACCCTTGCCACGCCTTTCTTCTTGTTCCTGCTTTCCCTTGCCACGCCTTTCTTCCCCTGCGTCGCCTTTCTTCCCTCGCATCGCCTTTTTTCCCCTTCCTGCTTCCCCGTGTGTCGCCTTTCTTCCCTTGCATATCGCCTTTCTTCCCTCGCGTCGCCTTTCTTCCCGTTCCTGCTTTCCCTTCCGTCGCCTTTCTTCCCGTTCCTGCGTTCCCTTGCGTCGCCTATCTTCCCTTCCGTCGCCTTTCTTCCCGTTCCTGCTTTCCCTTCCATCGCCTTTCTTCCCTTGCGTTTCCTTTCTTCCCGTTCCTGATTTCCCTTGAGTCGCCTTGCTTCCCTTGCATCGCCTTTCTTCCCTTGCGTCGCCTTGCTTCCCTCGCTTCGCCTTTCTTCCCGTTCCTGTGTTCCCTTGCGTCGCCTTTCTTCCCGCTTCTGCTTTCCCTTGCGTCACCTTTCTTCTCGTTCCTGCTTTCCCTTGCGTCGCCTATCCTTCCGTTCCTGCTTTCCCTTGCGTCAGCTTTCTTCCCATGCATCTCCTTTCTTCCCGTTCCTGCTTTCCCTTGCATCGCCTTTCATTCCTTGCGTCGCCTTTCTTCTCGTTCCTGCGATCCCTTGCGTCGCCTTTCTTTCCGTTCCTACTTTCCCTTGCTTCGTCTTTCTTTCCCTGCGCCGCCTTTGTTCACGTTCCTGCTTACCCTTGCTTCGCCTTTCTTCTCGTTCCTGCTTTCCCTTGCATCGCCTTTCTTCCCGTTCCTGCTTTCCCTTGCGTCGCCTTTCTTCCCATTCCAGCATTCCCTTGCATCACCTCTCTACCCTTGCGTCGCCTTTATTACCATTCCTGCTCACCCTTGCTTCGCCTTTCTTCTCGTTCCTGCTTTCCCTTCCGAAGCCTTATTTCCAATTTCTGCTTTCCCTTGCGTCGCCTTTCCTCCCGTTTCTGCATCCTCTTGCGTCGCCCTGCTTTCCCTTGCCGCGCCTTTCTTCCCGTTCCTGCTTTCCTTTGCATCGCCTTTATTCCCTTCCGTCACCATTCTTCCCGTTCGTGCGTTCCCTTGTGTCGCCTTTCTTCTGTTGCGTTGCCTTTCTTCCCTTGCGCCGCCTTTCTTCCCATTCCAGCATTCCCTTGCATCGCCTTTCTTCCCTTGCATCGCCTTTCGTCCCTTGCGTCGCCTTTCTTCCCATTCCTGCTTTCCCTTGCGTCGCATTTCATTCCCTTGCATCGCCTTTCTTACCATTCCTGCTTACCCTCGCGTCGCCTTTCTTCCCCTGCGCCGCCTTTCTTCCCTTGCGTCCCCTTTCTTCCCTTTCCTACTTTCCCTTGCGTCGCCTTTCTTCTCTTGCGTCACCTTTCTTCTCGTTCCTGCTTTCCCTTGCGTCACCTATCCTTCCGTTCCTGCTTTCCCTTGCGTCAGCTTTCTTCCCATGCATCTCCTTTCTTACCATTCTTGCTTTCCCTCGCGTCGCCTTTCTTCCCTTGCGTCGCCTTTCTTACCGTTCCTGCATTCCCTTGCGTCGCCTTTCTTCTCGTTCCTGCTTTCCCGTGCGTCGCCTTTCTTCCCTTGCATCTCCTTTCTTCCCTTGCTTCGCCTTTCTTCCCTTTCCTGCTTTCCCTTGCCTCGCCTTTCTGCCCTTGCGTCGCCTTTCTTACCTTTCCTGCCTTCCCTTGCATCGCCTTTCTTCCCTTGCGTCGCCTTTCTTCCCTTGCATCGCCTTTCTTACCGCTTCTGCTTTCCCTTGCATCACCTTTCTTCTCGCTCCTGCTTTCCCTTGCGTCAGCTTTCTTCCAATGCATCTCCTTTCTTCCTGTTCCTGCTTTCCCTTGCGCCGCATTTCTTCCCTTGCGTCTCCTTTCTTCCCTTTCCTACTTTCCCTTGCATCGCCTTTCTTTCCATGCGTCACCTTTCTTGCAGATCCTGCCTTCCCTTGCGTCGACTTTCTTCCCTTGCGTTGCCTTTCTTCCCGTTCCTGCTTTCCCTTGCCACGCCTTTCTTCCCGTTTCTGCTTTCCCTTGCGCCGCCTTTCTTCCCCTGCGTCGCCTACCTTCCCTTGCATCGCCTTTTTTCCCCTACCTGCTTTCCCGTGCGTCGCCTTTCTTCCCTTGCGTCGCCTTTCTTCCCTTGCATCGCATTTCTTCCCGTTCCTGCTTTCTCTTGCGTCGCCTGTCTTCCCGTTCCTCCTTTCCCTTGCATCGCCTTTCTTCCCTTGCGTCGCCTTTCTTCCCGTTCCTGATTTCCCTTGCGTCGCCTTGCTTCCCTTGCATCGCCTATCTTCCCTTGCATCGCCTTTCTTCCCTTGCGTAGCCTTTCTTACCATTCCTGATTTCCCTTGCGTCGCCTTGCTTCCCTCGCGTCGCCTTTCTTCCCCTGCGTCGCCTTTCTTCCCTTGCGTCGCCTTTCTTACCGTTCCTGCATTCCCTTGCGTCGCCTTTCTTCTCGTTCCTGCTTTCCCGTGCGTTGCCTTTCTTCCTGTTCCTGCTTCCCCTTGCGTCGCCTGGCCTCCCTTGCGTCGCCTTTCTTCCCTTGCCTCGCCTTTCTACCCTTCCGTCGCCTTTCTTACCATTCCTGCTTTCGCTTGCGTCAGCTTTCTTCCCATGCATCTCCTTTCTTCCCGTTCCTGCTTTCCCTGTCGCCGCCTTTCTTCCCTTGCGTCTCCTTTCTTCCCTTTCCTACTTTTCCTTGCATCGCCTTTCTTACCTTGCGTCGCCTTTCTTACCGTTCCTACTTTCCCTTGCTTCAACTTCCTTCCCTTGCGTCGCCTTTCTTCCAATTCCTGCTTTCCCTTGCGTCGCCTTTCTTCACTTGCGTAGCCTTTCTTCCCTTGCATCGCCTTTCTTACCGTTCCTCCTTTCCCTTGCATTGCCTTTCTTCCCGTTCCTGCTTTCCCTTGCGTCGCCTTTCTTCCCATTCCAGCATTCCCTTGCATCGCCTCTCTACCCTTGCGTCGCCTTTCTTACCATTCCTGCTTACCCTTGCTTCGCCTTTCTTCTCGTTCCTGCTTTCCCTTCCGAAGCCTTATTTCCCATTTCTGCTTTCCCTTGCGTCGCCTTTCCTCCCGTTTCTGCATTCTCTTGCGTCGCCCTGCTTTCCCTTGCCACGCCTTTCTTCCCGTTCCTGCTTTCACGTGTGTCGCCATTCTTCCCTTGCGTCGCCTTTCTTCCCTTGCATCGCATTTCTTCCCGTTCCTCCTTTCCCTTGCATCGCCTTTCTTCCCTTCCGTCACCATTCTTCCCGTTCGTGCGTTCCCTTGCGTCGCCTTTCTTCTGTTGCGTTGCCTTTCTTCCCTTGCGCCGCCTTTCTTCCCATTCCAGCATTCCCTTGCATCGCCTTTCTTCCCTTGCATCGCCTTTCGTCCCTTGCGTCGCCTTTCTTCCCATTCCTGCTTTCCCTTGCGTCGCATTTCATTCCCTTGCATCGCCTTTCTTACCATTCCTGCTTCCCTCGCGTCGCCTTTCTTCCCCTGCGTCGCCTTTCTTCCCTTGCGTCGCCTTTCTTACCGTTCCTGCATTCCCTTGCGTCGCCTTTCTTCTCGTTCCTGCTTTCCCGAGCGTCGCCTTTCTTCCTGTTCCTGCTTTCCCGTGCGTCGCCTTTCTTCCTGTTCCTGCTTTCCCTTGCGTCAGCTTTCTTCTCGTTCCTGCTTTCCCGTACGTCTCCTTTCTTCCTTTTCCTGCATTCCCTTGCGTCACCTTTCCACCCGTTCCTGCTTTCCGTTGCGCCGCCTTTCTTCCCTTGCGTAGCATTTCTTTCCGTTCCTCCTTTCCCTTGCATCGCCATTCTTCCCGTTCCTCCTTTCCCTTGCATCGCCTTTCTTCCCATTCCTGCTTTCCCTTGCTTTGCCTATCTTCTCGTTCCTACATTCCCTTCCGACGCCTTACTTCCCGTATCTGCTTTCTCTTGCGTCGCCTTTCTTTCCATGCATCGCCTTTCTTCCCTTGCATCGCCTTTCTTCCCTTCCGTCGCCTTCCTTCCCGTGCGTCGCCATTCAAACTGTTACTGCTTTACCGTGCGTCGCCTTTCATCCCTTGCGTCGCATTTCTTCCCGTTCCTGCTTTCCCTTGCGTCGCCTTTCTTCCCGTTCCTGCATTCCCTACCGTCGCCTTTCTTCCCTTCCGTCGCCTTTCTTCCCGTTCGTGCGTTCCCTTGCGTCGCCTTACTTCTCTTGTGTTGCCTTTCTTCTCTAGCGTCGCCTTGCTTCCCCTGCATCGCCTTTCTTCCCTTGCATCGCCTTTCTTCCCTTGCATCGCCTTTCTTCCCATTCCTGCTTTCCCTTGCATCGCCTTTCTTCCCTTGCGTCGCCTTTCTTACCTTTCCTGCTTTCGCTTGCGTCGCCTATCTTCCCTTGCATCGCCTTTCTTCCCGTTCCTACTTTCCCTTGCGTCGACTTTCTTTCCGCGCGTTGCCTTTCTTCTCGTTCCTGCTTTCCCTTGCGCTGCCTTTCTTCCCTTTCCGGCTTTCAATTGTGTCGCCTTTCTTACCATTCCTGCTTTCCCTCGCGTCGCCTTTCTTCCCATTCTTGCTTTCCCTCGCGTCGCCTTTCTTCCCCTGCGTCGCCTTTCTTCCCTTGCGTCGCCTTTCTTACCGTTCCTGCATTCCCTTGCGTCGCCTTTCTTCTCGTTCCTGCTTTCCCGTGCGTCGCCTTTCTTCCCTTGCATCTCCTTTCTTCCCTTGCTTCGCCTTTCTTCCCTTTCCTGCTTTCCCTTGCCTCGCCTTTCTGCCCTTGCGTCGCCTTTCTTACCATTCTTGCTTTCCCTCGCGTCGCCTTTCTTCCCCTGCGTCGCCATTCTTCCCTTGCGTTGCCTTTCTTCCCGTTCCTGCTTTCCCTTGCCACGCCTTTCTTCCCGTTTCTGCTTTCCCTTGCGCCGCCTTTCTTCCCCTGCGTCGCCTATTTTCCCTTGCATCGCCTTTTTTCCCCTACCTGCTTTCCCGTGCGTCGCCTTTCTTCCCTTGCATCGCATTTCTTCCCGTTCCTGCTTTCTCTTGCGTCGCCTGTCTTCCCGTTCCTCCTTTCTCTTGCATCGCCTTTCTTCCCTTGCGTCGCCTTTCTTCCCGTTCCTGATTTCCCTTGCGTCGCCTTGCTTCCCTTGCATCGCCTATCTTCCCTTGCATCGCCTTTCTTCCCTTGCGTAGCCTTTCTTACCATTCCTGATTTCCCTTGCGTCGCCTTGCTTCCCTCGTGTCGCCTTTCTTCCCTTGCGTCGCCTTTCTTCCCTTGCGTCGCCTTTCTTACCGTTCCTGCATTCCCTTGCGTCGCCTTTCTTCTCGTTTCTGCTTTCCCGTGCGTCGCCTTTCTTCCTGTTCCTGCTTCCCCTTGCGTCGCCTGGCCTCCCCTCCATCGCCTTTCTTCCCTTGCGTCTCCTTTCTACCCTTCCGTCGCCTTTCTTACCATTCCTGCTTTCGCTTGCGTCAGCTTTCTTCCCTTGCATCTCCTTTCTTCTCGTTCCTGCTTTCCCTTCCATCGCCATTCTACCCTTCCGTCGCCTTTCTTCCCGTTCCTGCTTTCCCTTCCATCGCCTTTCTTCCCTTGCGTCGCCTTTCTTCCCGTTCCTGATTTCCCTTGCGTCGCCTTGCTTCCCTTGCATCGCCTATCTTCCCTTGCATCGCCTTTCTTCCCTTGCGTAGCCTTTCTTACCATTCCTGATTTCCCTTGCGTCGCCTTGCTTCCCTCGCGTCGCCTTTCTTCCCTTGCGTCGCCTTTCTTCCCTTGCGCCGTCTTTCTTCCCTTGCATCTCCTTTCTTCCCTTTCCTACTTTTCCTTGCATCGCCTTTCTTACCTTGCGTCGCCTTTCTTCTCCTTCCTGCGATCCCTTGCGTCGCCTTTCTTCCCGTTCCTACTTTCCCTTGCTTCAACTTCCTTCCCTTGCGTCGCCTTTCTTCCAATTCCTGCTTTCCCTTGCGTCAGCTTTCTTCCCATGCATCTCCTTTCTTCCCGTTCCTGCTTTCCCTTGCGCCGCCTTTCTTCCCTTGCGTCTCCTTTCTTCCCTTTCCTACTTTTCCTTGCATCGCCTTTCTTACCTTGCGTCGCCTTTCTTCTCCTTCCTGCGATCCCTTGCGTCGCCTTTCTTCCCGTTCCTACTTTCCCTTGCTTCAACTTCCTTCCCTTGCGTCGCCTTTCTTCTCCTTTCTGCTTTCCCTTGCGTCAGCTTTCTTCCCATGCATCTCCTTTCTTCCCGTTCCTGCTTTCCCTTGCGCCGCCTTTCTTCCCTTGTGTCTCCTTTCTTCCCTTTCCTACTTTCCCTTGCATCGCCTTTCATTCCTTGCGTCGCCTTTCTTCTCGTTCCTGCGATCCCTTGCGTCGCCTTTCTTTCCGTTCCTACTTTCCCTTGCTTCGACTTTCTTTCCGTGCGCCGCCTTTGTTCACGTTCCTGCTTACCCTTGCTTCGCCTTTCTTACCTTTCCTCCTTTCCCTTGCATCGCCTTTCTTCCCGTTCCTGCTTTCCCTTACGTCGCCTTTCTTCCCATTCCAGCATTCCCTTGCATCGCCTCTCTACCCTTGCGTCGCCTTTCTTACCATTCCTGCTTACCCTTGCTTCGCCTTTCTCTCGTTCCTGCTTTCCCTTCCGAAGCCTTATTTCCCATTTCTGCTTTCCCTTGCGTCGCCTTTCCTCCCGTTTCTGCATTCTCTTGCGTCGCCCTGCTTTCCCTTGCCACGCCTTTCTTCCCGTTCCTGCTTTCACGTGTATCGCCATTCTTCCCTTGCGTCGCCTTTCTTCCCTTGCATCGCATTTCTTCCCGTTCCTCCTTTCCCTTGCATCGCCTTACTTCCCTTGCCACGCCTTTCTTCCCGTTCCTGCTTTCACGTGTGTCGCCATTCTTCCCTTGCGTCGCCTTTCTTCCCTTGCATCGCATTTCTTCCCATTCCTCCTTTCCCTTGCATCGCCTTTCTTCCCTTCCGTCACCATTCTTCCCGTTCGTGCGTTCCCTTGCGTCGCCTTTCTTCTGTTGCGTTGCCTTTCTTACCTTGCGCCGCCTTTCTTCCCATTCCAGCATTCCCTTGCATCGCCTTTCTTCCCTTGCATCGCCTTTTGTCCCTTGCGTCGCCTTTCTTCCCATTCCTGCTTTCCCTTGCGTCGCATTTCATTCCCTTGCATCGCCTTTCTTACCGTTCCTGCATTCCCTTGCGTCGCCTTTCATCTTGTTCCTGCTTTCCCGAGCGTCGCCTTTCTTCCTGTTCCTGCTTTCCCGTGCGTCGCCTTTCTTCCTGTTCCTGCTTTCCCTTGCGTCAGCTTTCTTCTCGTTCCTGCTTTCCCATACGTCTCCTTTCTTTCTGTTCCTGCATTCCCTTGCGTCACCTTTCCACCCGTTCCTGCTTTACCTTGGGTCAGCTTTCTTCCCATGCATCTCCTTTCTTCCCGTTCCTGCTTTCCCTGTCGCCGCCTTTCTTCCCTTGCGTCTCCTTTCTTCCCTTTCCTACTTTCCCTTGCGTCGCCTTTCTTCTCTTGCGTCGCCTTTCTTCTCTTTCCTGCTTTCCCTTGCGTAGCCTTTCTACCCTTCCGTCGCCTTTCTTACCATTCCTGCTTTCCCTTGTGTCGTCTTTCTTCCCTTGCGGAGCCTTTCTTAGCGTTCCTGCTTTCCCTTGCGTCACCGTCCTTCTCGTACCTGCTTTCCCTTTAGTCAGCTTTCTTCACATTCCTGCTTTCCCGTGCGTCGCATTTCTTGCTGTTCCTGCTTTCCCTTGCGTCGCCTTACTTCCCTGGTGTCGGATTTCTTCCCTTGCATCGCCTTTCTTCCCTTGCGTCGCCTTTCTTCCCGTTCCTGCTTTCCCTTGCGTCGCCATTCTACCCTTCCGTCGCCTTTCTTACCATTCCTGCTTTCCCTGTCGCCGCCTTTCTTCCCTTGCGTCTCCTTTCTTCCCTTTCCTACTTTTCCTTGCATCGCCTTTCTTACCTTGCGTCGCCTTTCTTCTCCTTCCTGCGATCCCTTGCGTCGCCTTTCTTCCCGTTCCTACATTCCCTTGCTTCAACTTCCTTCCCTTGCGTCGCCTTTCTTCCAATTCCTGCTTTCCCTTGCGTCGCCTTTCTTCACTTGCGTAGCCTTTCTTCCCTTGCATCGCCTTTCTTACCGTTCCTCCTTTCCCTTGCATCGCCTTTCTTCCCGTTCCTGCTTTCCCTTGCGTCGCCTTTCTTCCCATTCCAGCATTCCCTTGCATCGCCTCTCTACCCTTGCGTCGCCTTTATTACCATTCCTGCTTACCCTTGCTTCGCCTTTCTTCTCGTTCCTGCTTTCCCTTCCGAAGCCTTATTTCCCATTTCTGCTTTCCCTTGCGTCGCCTTTCCTCCCGTTTCTGCATTCTCTTGCGTCGCCCTGCTTTCCCTTGCCACGCCTTTCTTCCCGTTCCTGCTTTCACGTGTGTCGCCATTCTTCCCTTGCGTCGCCTTTCTTCCCTTGCATCGCATTTCTTCCCGTTCCTCCTTTCCCTTGCATCGCCTTTCTTGCCTTCCGTCACCATTCTTCCCGTTCGTGCGTTCCCTTGCGTCGCCTTTCCTCTGTTGCGTTGCCTTTCTTCCCTTGCGCCGCCTTTCTTCCCATTCCAGCATTCCCTTGCAACGCCTTTCTTCCCTTGCATCGCCTTTCGTCCCTTGCGTCGCCTTTCTTCCCATTCCTGCTTTCCCTTGCGTCGCATTTCATTCCCTTGCATCGCCTTTCTTCCCTTGCATCGCATTTCTTCCCGTTCCTGCTTTCTCTTGCATCGCCTGTCTTCCCGTTCCTCCTTTCCCTTGCATCGCCTTTCTTCCCTTGCGTCGCCTTTCTTCCCGTTCCTGATTTCCCTTGCGTCGCCTTGCTTCCCTTGCATCGCCTATCTTCCCTTGCATCGCCTTTCTTCCCTTGCGTAGCCTTTCTTACCATTCCTGATTTCCCTTGCGTCGCCTTGCTTCCCTCGCGTCGCCTTTCTTCCCTTGCGTCGCCTTTCTTCCCTTGCGCCGCCTTTCTTCCCTTGCGTCTCCTTTCTTCCCTTTCCTACTTTTCCTTGCATCGCCTTTCTTACCTTGCGTCGCCTTTCTTCTCCTTCCTGCGATCCCTTGCGTCGCCTTTCTTCCCGTTCCTGCTTTCCCTTGCTTCAACTTCCTTCCCTTGCGTCGCCTTTCTTCCAATTCCTGCTTTCCCTTGCGTCGCCTTTCTTCACTTGCGTAGCCTTTCTTCCCTTGCATCGCCTTTCTTACCGTTCCTCCTTTCCCTTGCATCGCCTTTCTTCCCGTTCCTGCTTTCCCTTGCGTCGCCTTTCTTCCCATTCCAGCATTCCCTTGCATCACCTCTCTACCCTTGCGTCTCCTTTCTTCCCTTTCCTACTTTCCCTTGCGTCGCCTCTCTTCTCTTGCGTCGCCTTTCTTCTCGTTCCTGCTTTCCCTTGCGTAGCCTTTCTACCCTTCCGTCGCCTTTCTTACCATTCCTGCTTTCCCTTGTGTCGTCTTTCTTCTCTTGCGGAGCCTTTCTTAGCGTTCCTGCTTTGCCTTGCGTCACCGTCCTTCTCGTACCTGCTTTCCCCTTAGTCAGCTTTCTTCACATTCCTGCTTTCCCGTGCGTCGCATTTCTTCCTGTTCCTGCATTCCCTTGCGTCGCCTTGCTTCCCTGGTGTCGGCTTTCTTCCCTTGCATCGCCTTTCTTCCCTTGCGTCGCCTTTCTTATGGTTCCTGCTTTCCCTTGCGTCGCCATTCTACCCTTCCGTCGCCTTTCTTACCATTCCTGCTTTCCCTTGCGTCGCCTATCTTCCCTTGCGTCGCCTTTCTTCCCGCTCCTGCTTTCCCTTGCGTCACCTTTCTTCTCGTTCCTGCTTTCCCTTTAGTCAGCTTTCTTCACATTCCTGCTTTCCCGTGCGTCGCATTTCTTCCTGTTCCTGCCTTCCCTTGCGTCGCCTTGCTTCCCTGGTGTCGGCTTTCTTCCCTTGCATCGCCTTTCTTCCCTTGCGTCGCCTTTCTTCCCGTTCCTGCTTTCCCTTGCGTCGCCATTCTACCCTTCCGTCGCCTTTCTTACCATTCCTGCTTTCCCTTGCGTCGCCTTTCTTCCCTTGTGTCGCCTTTCTTCCCTCTCCTGCTTTCCCTTGCGTCACCTTTCTTCTCGTTCCTGCTTTCCCTTGCGTTGCCTTTCCTCCCGTTCCTGCTTTCCCTTGCGTCAGCTTTCTTCCCAATCATCTCCTTTCTTCCCGTTCCTGCTTTCCCTTGCGCCGCCTTTCTTCCCTTGCTTCGCCTTCCTTCCCGTTCCTGCTTTCCCTTGCGTCGCCTTTCTACCCTTCCGTCGCTTTTCTTCTCGTTCCTGCGATCCCATGCGTCATCTTTCTTCTCGTTCCTACTTTCCCTTGCTTCGACTTTCTTTCCGTGCGTCGCCTTGCTTCTCGTTCCTGCTTTCCCTTGCGTCGCCTTTCTTCGCTTGCGTTGCCTTTCTTCCCTTGCATTGCCTTTCTTCCCGTTCCTGCTTACCCATGTCACGCCTTTCTTCTTGTTCCTGCTTTCCCTTGCCACGCCTTTCTTCCCCTGCGTCGCCTTTCTTCCCTCGCATCGCCTTTTTTCCCCTTCCTGCTTCCCTGTGCGTCGCCTTTCTTCCCGTTCCTGCGTTCCCTTGCGTCGCCGTTCTACCCTACCGACGCCTTTCTTACCATTCCTGCTTTCCCTTGCATCGCCTATCTTCCCTTGCGTCGCCTTTCTTCTCTTTCCTGCTTTCCCTTGCGTCGCCTTTCCTCCCGTTCCTGCTTTCCCTTGCGTCGACTTTCTTTCCGCCCGTCGCCTTTCTTCTCATTGCTGCTTTCCCTTGTGTTGCGTTTCTTCTCGTTCCTGCTTTCCTTTCCGTCGCCATTCTTCCCCTTCCTGCTTTACCGTGCGACGCCTTTCCTCCCTTCCGTCGCCTTTCTTCCCGTTCCTGCTTTCGCTTGCGTCGCGTTTCTTCCCTTGCGTCGCGTTATTACCCTTGCGTCGCCTTTCATCCCGTTCCTGCTTTTCCTTGCGCCGCCTTTCTTCCCTTGCGTCTCCTTTCTTCCCTTGCGAAGCCCTTCTTCCCTTGCGTCGCCTTTCTTCCCGTTCCTGCTTTTCCTTGCGCCGCCTTTCTTCCCTTGCGTCTCCTTTCTTCCCTTTCCTACTTAGCCTTGCATCGCCTTTCTTTCCTTGCGTCGCCTTTCTTCTCGTTCCTGCGATCCCTTGCGTCGCCTTTCTTTCCGTTCCTACTTTCCCTTGCTTCGCCTTACTTCCCTTGCGTCTCCTTTCTTCCCTTTCCTACTTTCCCTTGCATCGCCTTTCTTTCCTGACGTCGCCTTTCCTCCCGTTGCTGCTTTTCCTTGCGCCTCCTTTCTTCCCTTGCGTCTCCTTTCTTCCCTTTCCTACTTCCCCTTGCATTGCCTTTCTTTCCTTGCGGCGCCTTTCTTTCCTTTCCTACTTTCCCTTGCATCGCCTTTCTTCCCTTCCGTAGCATTTCTTTCCGTTCCTCCTTTCCCTTGCATCGCCATTCTTCCCGTTCCTCCTTTCCCTTGCATCGCCTTTCTTCCCATTCCTGCTTTCCCTTGCTTTGCCTATCTTCTCGTTCCTACATTCCCTTCCGACGCCTTACTTCCCGTATCTGCATTCTCTTGCGTCGCCTTTCTTTCCATGCATCGCCTTTCTTCCCTTGCATCGCCTTTCTTCCCTTCCGTCGCCGTCCTTCCCGTGCGTCGCCATTCAAACCGTTACTGCTTTACCGTGCGTCGCCTTTCATCCCTTGCGTCGCATTTCTTCCCGTTCCTGCATTCCCTACCGTCGCCTTTCTTCCCGTTCCTGCATTCCCTACCGTCGCCTTTCTTCCCTTCCGTCGCCTTTCTTCCCGTTCGAGCGATCCCTTGCGTCGCCTTACTTCTCTTGCGTTGCCTTTCTTCTCTAGCGTCGCCTTGCTTCCCCTGCATCGCCTTTCTTCCCTTGCATCGCCTTTCTTCCCTTGCATCGCCTTTCTTCCCATTCCTGCTTTCCCTTGCATCGCCTTTCTTCCCTTGCGTCGCCTTTCTTACCTTTCCTGCTTTCGCTTGCGTCGCCTATCTTCCCTTGCATCGCCTTTCTTCCCGTTCCTACTTTCCCTTGCGTCGACTTTCTTTCCGCGCGTTGCCTTTCTTCTCGTTCCTGCTTTCCCGTGCGCTGCCTTTCTTCCCTTTCCGGCTTTCCCTTGCGTCGCCTTTCTTACCATTCCTGCTTTCCCTCGCGTCGCCTTTCTTACCATTCTTGCTTTCCCTCGCGTCGCCTTTCTTCCCCTTCATCGCCTTTCTTCCCTTGCGTCGCTTTTCTTTCCGTTCCTGCTTTACCTTGCGTCGCCTTTCTTCTCGTTCCTGCTTTCCCGTGCGTCGCCTTTCTTCCCTTGCATCTCCTTTCTTCCCTTGCTTCGCCTTTCTTCCCTTTCCTGCTTTCCCTTGCCTCGCCTTTCTGCCCTTGCGTCACCTTTCTTACCATTCCTGCCTTCCCTTGCATCGCCTTTCTTCCCTTGCGTCGCCTTTCTTCCCTTGCATCGCCTTTCTTACCGCTTCTGCTTTCCCTTGCGTCACCTTTCTTCTCGCTCCTGCTTTCCCTTGCGTCAGCTTTCTTCCAATGCATCTCCTTTCTTCCTGTTCCTGCTTTCCCTTGCGCCGCATTTCTTCCCTTGCGTCTCCTTTCTTCCCTTTCCTACTTTCCCTTGCATCGCCTTTCTTCCCTTGGGTCGCCTTGCTTCCCTCGCGTCGCCTTTCTTCCCGTTCCTGCGTTCCCTTGCGTCGCCGTTCTACCCTTCCGACGCCTTTCTTACCATTCCTGCTTTCCCTTGCATCGCCTATCTTCCCTTGCGTCGCCTTTCTTCTCTTTCCTGCTTTCCCTTGCGTCGCCTTTCCTCCCGTTCCTGCTTTCCCTTGCGTCGACTTTCTTTCCGCCCGTCGCCTTTCTTCTCATTGCTGCTTTCCCTTGTGTTGCGTTTCTTCTCGTTCCTGCTTTCCTTTCCGTCGCCATTCTTCCCCTTCCTGCTTTACCGTGCGACGCCTTTCCTCCCATCCGTCGCCTTTCTTCCCGTTCCTGCTTTCCCTTGCGTCGCGTTTCTTCCCTTGCGTCGCGTTATTACCCTTGCGTCGCCTTTCATCCCGTTCCTGCTTTCCCTTGCGTCACCTTGCTTCCCTTGCGTCGCCTTTCTTCCCTTGCGAAGCCCTTCTTCCCTTGCGTCGCCTTTCTTCCCGTTCCTGCTTTTCCTTGCGCCGCCTTTCTTCCCTTGTGTCTCCTTTCTTCCCTTTCCTACTTTCCCTTGCATCGCCTTTCATTCCTTGCGTCGCCTTTCTTCTCGTTCCTGCGATCCCTTGCGTCGCCTTTCTTTCCGTTCCTACTTTCCCTTGCTTCAACTTTCTTTCCGTGCGCCGCCTTTGTTCACGTTCCTGCTTACCCTTGCTTCGCCTTTCTTCTCGTTCCTGCTTTCCCTTGCATCGCCTTTCTTCCCGTTCCTGCTTTCCCTTACGTCGCCTTTCTTACCGTTCCTGCATTCCCTTGCGTCGCCTCTCTACCCTTGCGTCGCCTGTATTACCATTCCTGCTTACCCTTGCTTCGCCTCTCTCGTTCCTGCTTTCCCTTCCGAAGCCTTATTTCCCATTTCTGCTTTCCCTTGAGTCGCCTTTCCTCCCGTTTCTGCATTCTCTTGCGTCGCCCTGCTTTCCCTTGCCACGCCTTTCTTCCCGTTCCTGCTTTCACGTGTGTCGCCATTCTTCCCTTGCGTCGCCTTTCTTCCCTTGCATCGCATTTCTTCCCGTTCCTCCTTTCCCTTGCATCGCCTTTCTTCCCTTCCGTCACCATTCTTCCCGATCGTGCGTTCCCTTGCGTCGCCTTTCTTCTGTTGCGTTGCCTTTCTTCCCTTGCGCCGCCTTTCTTCCCTTGCGTCTCCTTTCTTCCCTTGCGAAGCCCTTCTTCCCTTGCGTCGCCTTTCTTCCCGTTCCTGCTTTTCCTTGCGCCGCCTTTCTTCCCTTGCGTCTCCTTTCTTCCCTTTCCTACTTAGCCTTGCATCGCCTTTCTTTCCTTGCGTCGCCTTTCTTCTCCTTCCTGCGATCCCTTGCGTCGCCTTTCTTTCCGTTCCTACTTTCCCTTGCTTCGCCTTACTTCCCTTGCGTCTCCTTTCTTCCCTTTCCTACTTTCCCTTGCATCGCCTTTCTTTCCTGACGTCGCCTTTCCTCCCGTTGCTGCTTTTCCTTGCGCCTCCTTTCTTCCCTTGCGTCTCCTTTCTTCCCTTTCCTACTTCCCCTTGCATTGCCTTTCTTTCCTTGCGGCGCCTTTCTTTCCTTTCCTACTTTCCCTTGCATCGCCTTTCTTCCCTTCCGTAGCATTTCTTTCCGTTCCTCCTTTCCCTTGCATCGCCATTCTTCCCGTTCCTCCTTTCCCTTGCATCGCCTTTCTTCCCATTCCTGCTTTCCCTTGCTTTGCCTATCTTCTCGTTCCTACATTCCCTTCCGACGCCTTACTTCCCGTATCTGCATTCTCTTGCGTCGCCTTTCTTTCCATGCATCGCCTTTCTTCCCTTGCATCGCCTTTCTTCCCTTCCGTCGCCGTCCTTCCCGTGCGTCGCCATTCAAACCGTTACTGCTTTACCGTGCGTCGCCTTTCATCCCTTGCGTCGCATTTCTTCCCGTTCCTGCATTCCCTACCGTCGCCTTTCTTCCCGTTCCTGCATTCCCTACCGTCGCCTTTCTTCCCTTCCGTCGCCTTTCTTCCCGTTCGAGCGATCCCTTGCGTCGCCTTACTTCTCTTGCGTTGCCTTTCTTCTCTAGCGTCGCCTTGCTTCCCCTGCATCGCCTTTCTTCCCTTGCATCGCCTTTCTTCCCTTGCATCGCCTTTCTTCCCATTCCTGCTTTCCCTTGCATCGCCTTTCTTCCCTTGCGTCGCCTTTCTTACCTTTCCTGCTTTCGCTTGCGTCGCCTATCTTCCCTTGCATCGCCTTTCTTCCCGTTCCTACTTTCCCTTGCGTCGACTTTCTTTCCGCGCGTTGCCTTTCTTCTCGTTCCTGCTTTCCCGTGCGCTGCCTTTCTTCCCTTTCCGGCTTTCCCTTGCGTCGCCTTTCTTACCATTCCTGCTTTCCCTCGCGTCGCCTTTCTTACCATTCTTGCTTTCCCTCGCGTCGCCTTTCTTCCCCTTCATCGCCTTTCTTCCCTTGCGTCGCTTTTCTTTCCGTTCCTGCTTTACCTTGCGTCGCCTTTCTTCTCGTTCCTGCTTTCCCGTGCGTCGCCTTTCTTCCCTTGCATCTCCTTTCTTCCCTTGCTTCGCCTTTCTTCCCTTTCCTGCTTTCCCTTGCCTCGCCTTTCTGCCCTTGCGTCACCTTTCTTACCATTCCTGCCTTCCCTTGCATCGCCTTTCTTCCCTTGCGTCGCCTTTCTTCCCTTGCATCGCCTTTCTTACCGCTTCTGCTTTCCCTTGCGTCACCTTTCTTCTCGCTCCTGCTTTCCCTTGCGTCAGCTTTCTTCCAATGCATCTCCTTTCTTCCTGTTCCTGCTTTCCCTTGCGCCGCATTTCTTCCCTTGCGTCTCCTATCTTCCCTTTCCTACTTTCCCTTGCATCGCCTTTCTTCCCTTGGGTCGCCTTGCTTCCCTCGCGTCGCCTTTCTTCCCGTTCCTGCGTTCCCTTGCGTCGCCGTTCTACCCTTCCGACGCCTTTCTTACCATTCCTGCTTTCCCTTGCATCGCCTATCTTCCCTTGCGTCGCCTTTCTTCTCTTTCCTGCTTTCCCTTGCGTCGCCTTTCCTCCCGTTCCTGCTTTCCCTTGCGTCGACTTTCTTTCCGCCCGTCGCCTTTCTTCTCATTGCTGCTTTCCCTTGTGTTGCGTTTCTTCTCGTTCCTGCTTTCCTTTCCGTCGCCATTCTTCCCCTTCCTGCTTTACCGTGCGACGCCTTTCCTCCCATCCGTCGCCTTTCTTCCCGTTCCTGCTTTCCCTTGCGTCGCGTTTCTTCCCTTGCGTCGCGTTATTACCCTTGCGTCGCCTTTCATCCCGTTCCTGCTTTCCCTTGCGTCACCTTGCTTCCCTTGCGTCGCCTTTCTTCCCTTGCGAAGCCCTTCTTCCCTTGCGTCGCCTTTCTTCCCGTTCCTGCTTTTCCTTGCGCCGCCTTTCTTCCCTTGTGTCTCCTTTCTTCCCTTTCCTACTTTCCCTTGCATCGCCTTTCATTCCTTGCGTCGCCTTTCTTCTCGTTCCTGCGATCCCTTGCGTCGCCTTTCTTTCCGTTCCTACTTTCCCTTGCTTCAACTTTCTTTCCGTGCGCCGCCTTTGTTCACGTTCCTGCTTACCCTTGCTTCGCCTTTCTTCTCGTTCCTGCTTTCCCTTGCATCGCCTTTCTTCCCGTTCCTGCTTTCCCTTACGTCGCCTTTCTTACCGTTCCTGCATTCCCTTGCGTCGCCTCTCTACCCTTGCGTCGCCTGTATTACCATTCCTGCTTACCCTTGCTTCGCCTCTCTCGTTCCTGCTTTCCCTTCCGAAGCCTTATTTCCCATTTCTGCTTTCCCTTGAGTCGCCTTTCCTCCCGTTTCTGCATTCTCTTGCGTCGCCCTGCTTTCCCTTGCCACGCCTTTCTTCCCGTTCCTGCTTTCACGTGTGTCGCCATTCTTCCCTTGCGTCGCCTTTCTTCCCTTGCATCGCATTTCTTCCCGTTCCTCCTTTCCCTTGCATCGCCTTTCTTCCCTTCCGTCACCATTCTTCCCGATCGTGCGTTCCCTTGCGTCGCCTTTCTTCTGTTGCGTTGCCTTTCTTCCCTTGCGCCGCCTTTCTTCCCATTCCAGCATTCCCTTGCATCGCCTTTCTTCCCTTGCATCGCCTTTCGTCCCTTGCGTCGCCTTTCTTCCCATTCCTGCTTCCCCTTGCGTCGCATTTCATTCCCTTGCATCGCCTTTCTTACCATTCCTGCTTTCCCTCGCGTCGCCTTTCTTCCCCTGCGTCGCCTTTCTTCCCTTGCGTCGCCTTTCTTACCGTTCCTGCATTCCCTTGCGTCGCCTTTCTCCTCGTTCCTGCTTTCCCGAGCGTCGCCTTTCTTCCTGTTCCTGCTTTCCCTTGCGTCGCCTATCTTCCCTTGCGTCGCCTTTCTTCCCGCTCCTGCTTTCCCTTGCGTCACCTTACTTCTCGTTCCTGCTTTCCCTTGCGTCGCCTTTCCTCCCGTTCCTGCTTTCCCTTGCGTCCCCTTTCTTCCCATGCATCTCCTTTCTTCCCGTTCCTGCTTTCCCTTGCGCCGCCTTTCTTCCCTTGCGTCGCCTTTCTTCCCGTTCCTGCTTTCCCTTGCGTCGCCTTTCTACCCTTCCGTCGCTTTTCTTCTCGTTCCTGCGATCCCATGCGTCATCTTTCTTCTCGTTCCTACTTTCCCTTGCTTCGACTTTCTTTCCGTGCGTCGCCTTGCTTCTCGTTCCTGCTTTCCCTTGCGTCGCCTTTCTTCGCTTGCGTTGCCCTTCTTCCCTTGCATCGCCTTTCTTCCCATTCCTGCTTTCCCTTGCATCGCCTTTCTTCCCTTGCGTCGCCTTTCTTACCTTTCCTGCTTTCGCTTGCGTCGCCTATCTTCCCTTGCATCGCCTTTCTTCCCGTTCCTACTTTCCCTTGCGTCGACTTTCTTTCCGCGCGTTGCCTTTCTTCTCGTTCCTGCTTTCCCGTGCGCTGCCTTTCTTCCCTTTCCGGCTTTCCCTTGCGTCGCCTTTCTTACCATTCCTGCTTTCCCTCGCGTCGCCTTTCTTACCATTCTTGCTTTCCCTCGCGTCGCCTTTCTTCCCCTTCATCGCCTTTCTTCCCTTGCGTCGCTTTTCTTTCCGTTCCTGCTTTACCTTGCGTCGCCTTTCTTCTCGTTCCTGCTTTCCCGTGCGTCGCCTTTCTTCCCTTGCATCTCCTTTCTTCCCTTGCTTCGCCTTTCTTCCCTTTCCTGCTTTCCCTTGCCTCGCCTTTCTGCCCTTGCGTCACCTTTCTTACCATTCCTGCCTTCCCTTGCATCGCCTTTCTTCCCTTGCGTCGCCTTTCTTCCCTTGCATCGCCTTTCTTACCGCTTCTGCTTTCCCTTGCGTCACCTTTCTTCTCGCTCCTGCTTTCCCTTGCGTCAGCTTTCTTCCAATGCATCTCCTTTCTTCCTGTTCCTGCTTTCCCTTGCGCCGCATTTCTTCCCTTGCGTCTCCTTTCTTCCCTTTCCTACTTTCCCTTGCATCGCCTTTCTTCCCTTGGGTCGCCTTGCTTCCCTCGCGTCGCCTTTCTTCCCGTTCCTGCGTTCCCTTGCGTCGCCGTTCTACCCTTCCGACGCCTTTCTTACCATTCCTGCTTTCCCTTGCATCGCCTATCTTCCCTTGCGTCGCCTTTCTTCTCTTTCCTGCTTTCCCTTGCGTCGCCTTTCCTCCCGTTCCTGCTTTCCCTTGCGTCGACTTTCTTTCCGCCCGTCGCCTTTCTTCTCATTGCTGCTTTCCCTTGTGTTGCGTTTCTTCTCGTTCCTGCTTTCCTTTCCGTCGCCATTCTTCCCCTTCCTGCTTTACCGTGCGCCGTCTTTCCACCCTTCCGTCGCCTTTCTTCCCGTTCCTGCTTTCCCTTGCGTCGCGTTTCTTCCCTTGCGTCGCGTTATTACCCTTGCGTCGCCTTTCATCCCGTTCCTGCTTTGCCTTGCGTCACCTTGCTTCCCTTGCGTCGCCTTTCTTCCCTTGCGAAGCCTTTCTTCCCTTGCGTCGCCTTTCTTCCCGTTCCTGATTTCCCTTGCGTCGCCTTGCTTCCCTTGCATCGCCTATCTTCCCTTGCATCGCCTTTCATTCCTTGCGTAGCCTTTCTTCCCTTGCGTCGCCTTTCTTACCGTTCCTGCATTCCCTTGCGTCGCCTTTCTTCTCGTTCCTGCTTTCCCGTGCGTCGCCTTTCTTCCTGTTCCTGCTTCCCCTTGCGTCGCCTGGCCTCCCTTGCGTCGCCTTTCTTCCCTTGCCTCGCCATTCTACCCTTCCGTCGCCTTTCTTACCATTCCAGCTTTCGCTTGTGTCAGCTTTCTTCCCATGCATCTCCTTTCTTCCCGTTCCTGCTTTCCCTGTCGCCGCCTTTTTTCCCTTGCGTCTCCTTTCTTCCCTTTCCTACTTTTCCTTGCATCGCCTTTCTTACCTTGCGTCGCCTTTCTTCTCCTTCCTGCGATCCCTTGCGTCGCCTTTCTTCCCGTTCCTACTTTCCCTTGCTTCAACTTCCTTCCCTTGCGTCGCCTTTCTTCCAATTCCTGCTTTCCCTTGCGTCGCCTTTCTTCACTTGCGTAGCCTTTCTTCCCTTGCATCGCCTTTCTTACCGTTCCTCCTTTCCCTTGCATCGCCTTTCTTCCCGTTCCTGCTTTCCCTTGCGTCGCCTTTCTTCCCATTCCAGCATTCCCTTGCATCGCCTCTCTACCCTTGCGTCGCCTTTATTACCATTCCTGCTTACCCTTGCTTCGCCTTTCTTCTCGTTCCTGCTTTCCCTTCCGAAGCCTTATTTCCCATTTCTGCTTTCCCTTGCGTCGCCTTTCCTCCCGTTTCTGCATTCTCTTGCGTCGCCCTGCTTTCCCTTGCCACGCCTTTCTTCCCGTTCCTGCTTTCACGTGTGTCGCCATTCTTCCCTTGCGTCGCCTTTCTTCCCTTGCATCGCATTTCTTCCCGTTCCTCCTTTCCCTTGCATCGCCTTTCTTGCCTTCCGTCACCATTCTTCCCGTTCGTGCGTTCCCTTGCGTCGCCTTTCTTCTGTTGCGTTGCCTTTCTTCCCTTGCGCCGCCTATCTTCCCATTCCAGCATTCCCTTGCATCGCCTTTCTTCCCTTGCGTCGCCTTTCGTCCCTTGCGTCGCCTTTCTTCCCATTCCTGCTTTCCCTTGCGTCGCATTTCATTCCCTTGCATCGCCTTTCTTACCATTCCTGCTTTCCCTCGCGTCGCCTTTCTTCCCCTGCGTCGCCTTTCTTCCCTTGCGTCACCTTTCTTACCGTTCCTGCATTCCCTTGCGTCGCCTTTCTTCTCGTTCCTGCTTTCCCGAGCGTCGCCTTTCTTCCTGTTCCTGCTTTCCCGTGCGTCGCCTTTCTTCCTGTTCCTGCTTTCCCTTGCGTCAGCTTTCTTCTCGTTCCTGCTTTCCCGTACGTCTCCTTTCTTCCTGTTCCTGCATTCCCTTGCGTCACCTTTCCACCCGTTCCTGCTTTACCTTGCGTCAGCTTTCTTCCCATGCATCTCCTTTCTTCCCGTTCCTGCTTTCCGTTGTGCCGCCTTTCTTCCCTTGCGTCTCCTTTCTTCCCTTTCCTACTTTCCCTTGCGTCGCCTTTCTTCTCTTGCGTCGCCTTTCTTCTCGTTCCTGCTTTCCCTTGCGTAGCCTTTCTACCCTTCCGTCGCCTTTCTTACCATTCCTGCTTTCCCTTGTGCCGTCTTTCTTCCCTTGCGTCGCCTTTCTTCTCGTTCCTGCTTTCCCTTGCGTAGCCTTTCCACCCTTCCGTCGCCTTTCTTCCCGTTCCTGCTTTCCCTTGCGTCGCGTTTCTTCCCTTGCGTCGCGTTATTACCCTTGCGTCGCCTTTCATCCCGTTCCTGCTTTCCCTTGCATCACCTTGCTTCCCTTGCGTCGCCTTTCTTCCCTTGCGAAGCCCTTCTTCCCTTGCGTCGCCTTTCTTCCCGTTCCTGCTTTTCCTTGCGCCGCCTTTCTTCCCTTGCGTCTCCTTTCTTCCCTTTCCTACTTAGCCTTGCATCGCCTTTCTTTCCTTGCGTCGCCTTTCTTCTCGTTCCTGCGATCCCTTGCGTCGCCTTTCTTTCCGTTCCTACTTTCCCTTGCTTCGCCTTACTTCCCTTGCGTCTCCTTTCTTCCCTTTCCTACTTTCCCTTGCATCGCCTTTCTTTCCTGACGTCGCCTTTCCTCCCGTTGCTGCTTTTCCTTGCGCCTCCTTTCTTCCCTTGCGTCTCCTTTCTTCCCTTTCCTACTTCCCCTTGCATTGCCTTTCTTTCCTTGCGTCGCCTTTCTTCTCGTTCCTGCGATTCCTTGCGGCGCCTTTCTTTCCGTTCCTACTTTCCCTTGCATCGCCTTTCTTCCCTTCCGTAGCATTTCTTTCCGTTCCTCCTTTCCCTTGCATCGCCATTCTTCCCGTTCCTCCTTTCCCTTGCATCGCCTTTCTTCCCATTCCTGCTTTCCCTTGCTTTGCCTATCTTCTCGATCCTACATTCCCTTCCGACGCCTTACTTCCCGTATCTGCTTTCTCTTGCGTCGCCTTTCTTTCCATGCATCGCCTTTCTTCACTTGCATCGCCTTTCTTCCCTTCCGTCGCCTTCCTTCCCGTGCGTCGCCATTCAAACCGTTACTGCTTTACCGTGCGTCGCCTTTCATCCCTTGCGTCGCATTTCTTCCCGTTCCTGCTTTCCCTTGCGTCGCCTTTCTTCCCGTTCCTGCATTCCCTACCGTCGCCTTTCTTCCCTTCCGTCGCCTTTCTTCCCGTTCGTGCGTTCCCTTGCGTCGCCTTACTTCTCTTGCGTTGCCTTTCATCTCTAGCGTCGCCTTGCTTCCCCTGCATCGCCTTTCTTCCCTTGCATCGCCTTTCTTCCCTTGCATCGCCTTTCTTCCCATTCCTGCTTTCCCTTGCATCGCCTTTCTTCCCTTGCGTCGCCTTTCTTACCTTTCCTGCTTTCGCTTGCGTCGCCTATCTTCCCTTGCATCGCCTTTCTTCCCGTTCCTACTTTCCCTTGCGTCGACTTTCTTTCCGCGCGTTGCCTTTCTTCTCGTTCCTGCTTTCCCTTGCGCTGCCTTTCTTCCCTTTCCGGCTTTCCCTTGCGTCGCCTTTATTACCATTCCTGCTTTCCCTCGCGTCGCCTTTCTTCCCATTCTTGCTTTCCCTCGCGTCGCCTTTCTTCCCCTGCGTCGCCTTTCTTCCCTTGCGTCGCCTTTCTTACCGTTCCTGCATTCCCTTGCGTCGCCTTTCTTCTCGTTCCTGCTTTCCCGTGCGTCGCCTTTCATAGAATCATAGAATCATAGAATCACAAGGTTGGAAACGACCTATAAGATCATCTAGTCCAACCGTCTTCACACTACCACTGCTACCACAAGCACTAAACCAGATCTCGCAGCTCCTCGTCCAGGCGCCTCTTGAACACTGCCAGAGATGGCGACTCCACCACCTCCCTTGACAGGCCATTCCAGTGCCTGACCACTCTCTGAGAGAAGAAGTTCTTCCTTAAGTCTAACCTAAACCTCTTCTGGTACAGCTTGTGGCCATTCCCCCGGGTCCTGTTCGTTGCCTGGGAGAAGAGGCCCAACCCCTCTTCTCCACAACCTCCCTTCAGGAAGTTGTAGAGTGCAATGAGGTCTCCCCTGAGCCTCAGGTCTCCCCTGAGCCTCAGGTCTCCCCTGAGCCGCATTTCTTCCCTTGCATCTCCTTTCTTCCCTTGCTTCGCCTTTCTTCCCTTTCCTGCTTTCCCTTGCCTCGCCTTTCTGCCCTTGCGTCGCCTTTCTTACCATTCTTGCTTTCCTTCCCGTCGCCTTTCTTCCCCTGCGTCGCCTTTCTTCCCTTGCGTTGCCTTTCTTCCCGTTCCTGCTTTCCCTTGCCACGCCTTTCTTCTTGTTTCTGCTTTCCCTTGCGCCGCCTTTCTTCCCCTGCGTCGCCTATCTTCCCTTGCATCGCCTTTTTTCCCCTACCTGCTTTCCCGTGCGTCGCCTTTCTTCCCTTGCGTCGCCTTTCTTCCCTTGCATCGCATTTCTTCCCGTTCCTCCTTTCCCTTGCATCGCCTTTCTTCCCTTCCGTCACCATTCTTCCCGTTCGTGCGTTCCCTTGCGTCGCCTTTCTTCTGTTGCGTTGCCTTTCTTCCCTTGCGCCGCCTTTCTTCCCATTCCAGCATTCCCTTGCATCGCCTTTCTTCCCTTGCATCGCCTTTCGTCCCTTGCGTCGCCTTTCTTCCCATTCCTGCTTTCCCTTGCGTCGCATTTCATTCCCTTGCATCGCCTTTCTTACCATTCCTGCTTTCCCTCGCGTCGCCTTTCTTCCCCTGCGTCGCCTTTCTTCCCTTGCGTCGCCTTTCTTACCGTTCCTGCATTCCCTTGCGTCGCCTTTCTTCTCGTTCCAGCTTTCCCGAGCGTCTCCTTTCTTCCTGTTCCTGCTTTCCCGTGCGTCGCCTTTCTTCCTGTTCCTGCTTTCCCTTGCGTCAGCTTTCTTCTCGTTCCTGCTTTCCCGTACGTCTCCTTTCTTCCTGTTCCTGCATTCCCTTGCGTCACCTTTCCACCCGTTCCTGCTTTACCTTGCGTCAGCTGTCTTCCCATGCATCTCCTTTCTTCCCGTTCCTGCTTTCCATTGCGCCGCCTTTCTTCCCTTGCGTCTCCTTTCTTCCCTTTCCTACTTTCCCTTGCGTCGCCTTTCTTCTCTTGCGTCGCCTTTCTTCTCGTTCCTGCTTTCCCTTGCGTAGCCTTTCTACCCTTCCGTCGCCTTTCTTACCATTCCTGCTTTCCCTTGTGTCGTCTTTCTTCCCTTGCGGAGCCTTTCTTAGCGTTCCTGCTTTCCCTTGCGTCACCGTCCTTCTCGTTCCTGCTTTCCCTTTAGTCAGCTTTCTTCACATTCCTGCTTTCCCGTGCGTCGCATTTCTTCCTGTTCCTGCTTTCCCTTGCGTCGCCTTGCTTCCCTGGTGTCGGCTTTCTTCACTTGCATCGCCTTTCTTCCCTTGCGTCGCCTTTCTTCCCGTTCCTGCTTTCCCTTGCGTCGCCATTCTACACTTCCGTCGCCTTTCTTACCATTCCTGCTTTCCCTTGTGTCGTCTTTCTTCCCTTGCGGAGCCTTTCTTCCCGCTCCTGCTTTCCCTTGCGTCACCTTTCTTCTCGTTCCTGCTTTCCCTTTAGTCAGCTTTCTTCACATTCCTGCTTTCCCGTGTGTCGCATTTCTTCCTGTTCCTGCTTTCCCTTGCGTCGCCTTGCTTCCCTGGTGTCGGCTTTCTTCCCTTGCATCGCCTTTCTTCCCTTGCGTCGCCTTTCTTCCCGTTCCTGCTTTCCCTTGCGTCGCCATTCTACCCTTCCGTCGCCTTTCTTCCCGTTCCTGCTTTCCCTTGCGTCGCCATTCTACCCTTCCGTCGCCTTTCTTACCATTCCTGCTTTCCCTTGCGTCGCCTATCTTCCCTTGCGTCGCCTTTCTTCCCTCTCCTGCTTTCCCTTGCGTCACCTTACTTCTCATTCCTGCTTTCCCTTGCGTCGCCTTTCCTCCCGTTCCTGCTTTCCCTTGCGTCAGCTTTCTTCCCATGCATCTCCTTTCTTCCCGTTCCTGCTTTCCCTTGCGCCGCCTTTCTTCCCTTGCTTCGCCTTCCTTCCCGTTCCTGCTTTCCCTTGCGTCGCCTTTCTACCCTTCCGTCGCTTTTCTTCTCGTTCCTGCGATCCCATGCGTCATCTTTCTTCTCGTTCCTACTTTCCCTTGCTTCGACTTTCTTTCCGTGCGTCGCCAAGCTTCTCGTCCCTGCTTTCCCTTGTGTCGCCTTTCTTCGCTTGCGTTGCCTTTCTTCCCTTGCATCGCCTTTCTTCCCGTTCCTGCTTACCCTTGTCACGCCTTTCTTCTTGTTCCTGCTTTCCCTTGCCACGCCTTTCTTCCCCTGCGTCGCCTTTCTTCCCTCGCATCGCCTTTTTTCCCCTTCCTGCTTCCCCGTGCGTCGCCTTTCTTCCCTTGCATATCGCCTTTCTTCCCTCGCGTCGCCTTTCTTCCCTTTCCTGCTTTCCCTTCCGTTGCCATTCTTCCCGTTCCTGCGTTCCCTTGCGTCGCCTATCTTCCCTTCCGTCGCCTTTCTTCCCGTTCCTGCTTTCCCTTCCATCGCCTTTCTTCCCTTGCGTCTCCTTTCTTCCCGTTCCTGATTTCCCTTGAGTCGCCTTGCTTCCCTTGCATCGCCTTTCTTCCCTTGCGTCGCCTTGCTTCCCTCGCTTCGCCTTTCTTCCCGTTCGTGCGTTCCCTTGCGTCGCCGTTCTACCCTTCCGACGCCTTTCTTACCATTCCTGCTTTCCCTTGCATCGCCTATCTTCCCTTGCGTCGCCTTTCTTCTCTTTCCTGCTTTCCCTTGCGTCGCCTTTCCTCCCGTTCCTGCTTTCCCTTGCGTCGACTTTCTTTCCGCCCGTCGCCTTTCTTCTCATTGCTGCTTTCCCTTGTGTTGCGTTTCTTCTCGTTCCTGCCTTCCTTTCCGTCGCCATTCTTCCCCTTCCTGCTTTACCGTGCGACGCCTTTCCTCCCTTCCGTCGCCTTTCTTCCCGTTCCTGCTTTCCCTTGCGTCGCGTTTCTTCCCTTGCGTCGCGTTATTACCCTTGCGTCGCCTTTCATCCCGTTCCTGCTTTTCCTTGCGCCGCCTTTCTTCCCTTGCGTCTCCTTTCTTCCCTTGCGAAGCCCTTCTTCCCTTGCGTCGCCTTTCTTCCCGTTCCTGCTTTTCCTTGCGCCGCCTTTCTTCCCTTGCGTCTCCTTTCTTCCCTTTCCTACTTAGCCTTGCATCGCCTTTCTTTCCTTGCGTCGCCTTTCTTCTCGTTCCTGCGATCTCTTGCGTCGCCTTTCTTTCCGTTCCTACTTTCCCTTGCTTCGCCTTACTTCCCTTGCGTCTCCTTTCTTCCCTTTCCTACTTTCCCTTGCATCGCCTTTCTTTCCTGACGTCGCCTTTCCTCCCGTTGCTGCTTTTCCTTGCGCCTCCTTTCTTCCCTTGCGTCTCCTTTCTTCCCTTTCCTACTTCCCCTTGCATTGCCTTTCTTTCCTTGCGTCGCCTTTCTTCTCGTTCCTGCGATCCCTTGCGGCGCCTTTCTTTCCTTTCCTACTTTCCCTTGCATCGCCTTTCTTCCCTTCCGTAGCATTTCTTTCCGTTCCTCCTTTCCCTTGCATCGCCATTCTTCCCGTTCCTCCTTTCCCTTGCATCGCCTTTCTTCCCATTCCTGCTTTCCCTTGCTTTGCCTATCTTCTCGATCCTACATTCCCTTCCGACGCCTTACTTCCCGTATCTGCTTTCTCTTGCGTCGCCTTTCTTTCCATGCATCGCCTTTCTTCCCTTGCATCGCCTTTCTTCCCTTCCGTTGCCTTCCTTCCCGTGCGTCGCCATTCAAACCGTTACTGCTTTACCGTGCGTCGCCTTTCATCCCTTGCGTCGCCTTTCTTCCCGTTCCTGCATTCCCTACCGTCGCCTTTCTTCCCTTCCGTCGCCTTTCTTCCCGTTCGTGCGTTCCCTTGCGTCGCCTTACTTCTCTTGCGTTGCCTTTCTTCTCTAGCGTCGCCTTGCTTCCCCTGCATCGCCTTTCTTCCCTTGCATCGCCTTTCTTCCCATTCCTGCTTTCCCTTGCATCGCCTTTCTTCCCTTGCGTCGCCTTTCTTGCCTTTCCTGCTTTCGCTTGCGTCGCCTATCTTCCCTTGCATCGCCTTTCTTCCCGTTCCTACTTTCCCTTGCGTCGACTTTCTTTCCGCGCGTTGCCTTTCTTCTCGTTCCTGCTTTCCCGTGCGCTGCCTTTCTTCCCTTTCCGGCTTTCCCTTGCGTCGCCTTTCTTACCATTCCTGCTTTCCCTCGCGTCGCCTTTCATACCATTCTTGCTTTCCCTCGCGTCGCCTTTCTTCCCCTTCATCGCCTTTCTTCCCTTGCGTCGCCTTTCTTCCCGTTCCTGCTTTTCCTTGCGCCGCCTTTCTTCCCTTGCGTCTCCTTTCTTCCCTTTCCTACTTAGCCTTGCATCGCCTTTCTTTCCTTGCGTCGCCTTTCTTCTCGTTCCTGCGATCTCTTGCGTCGCCTTTCTTTCCGTTCCTACTTTCCCTTGCTTCGCCTTACTTCCCTTGCGTCTCCTTTCTTCCCTTTCCTACTTTCCCTTGCATCGCCTTTCTTTCCTGACGTCGCCTTTCCTCCCGTTGCTGCTTTTCCTTGCGCCTCCTTTCTTCCCTTGCGTCTCCTTTCTTCCCTTTCCTACTTCCCCTTGCATTGCCTTTCTTTCCTTGCGTCGCCTTTCTTCTCGTTCCTGCGATCCCTTGCGGCGCCTTTCTTTCCGTTCCTACTTTCCCTTGCATCGCCTTTCTTCCCTTCCGTAGCATTTCTTTCCGTTCCTCCTTTCCCTTGCATCGCCATTCTTCCCGTTCCTCCTTTCCCTTGCATCGCCTTTCTTCCCATTCCTGCTTTCCCTTGCTTTGCCTATCTTCTCGATCCTACATTCCCTTCCGACGCCTTACTTCCCGTATCTGCTTTCTCTTGCGTCGCCTTTCTTTCCATGCATCGCCTTTCTTCCCTTGCATCGCCTTTCTTCCCTTCCGTTGCCTTCCTTCCCGTGCGTCGCCATTCAAACCGTTACTGCTTTACCGTGCGTCGCCTTTCTTCCCTTGCGTCGCCTTTCTTCCCGTTCCTGCATTCCCTACCGTCGCCTTTCTTCCCTTCCGTCGCCTTTCTTCCCGTTCGTGCGTTCCCTTGCGTCGCCTTACTTCTCTTGCGTTGCCTTTCTTCTCTAGCGTCGCCTTGCTTCCCCTGCATCGCCTTTCTTCCCTTGCATCGCCTTTCTTCCCATTCCTGCTTTCCCTTGCATCGCCTTTCTTCCCTTGCGTCGCCTTTCTTACCTTTCCTGCTTTCGCTTGCGTCGCCTATCTTCCCTTGCATCGCCTTTCTTCCCGTTCCTACTTTCTCTTGCGTCGACTTTCTTTCCTTGCATCGCCTTTCTTCTTCTTCCTGCGATCCCTTGCATCGCCTTTCTTCCCGTTCCTACTTTCCCTTGCTTCAACTTCCTTCCCTTGCGTCGCCTTTCTTCACTTGCGTAGCCTTTCTTCCCTTGCATCGCCTTTCTTACCGTTCCTCCTTTCCCTTGCATCACCTTTCTTTCCATGCGTCGCCTTTCTTGCAGTTCCTGCCTTCCTTTGCGTCGCCTTTCTTCCCTTGCGTTGCCTTTCTTCCCTTTCCTACTTTCCCTTGCATCGCCTTTCTTTCCATGCG
>JASCYN010000150.1:1474918-1503918 GCA_030408155.1 Lophura swinhoii
AGTGATATAATCAACCTGCCATGCCTCTCCGTATTTGTACTTTTGCCATCGCCCTTCCTCCCAGAGTGGTTTCATCCTCTTGGCTTGTTTGATTATGGCACATGTTTCACAGTCATGAATAACCTGTGCAATAGCATCCATAGTTAAGTCCACCCCTCGGTCTCTAGCCCACTTATATGTTGCATCTCTCCCCTGATGGCCCGAGGTCTCATGAGCCCACCGAGCTAGAAATAATTCACCCTTGTTCTGCCAGTCCAGGTCTATCTGAGCCACCTCAATTTTGGCAGCTCGGTCCACCTGGTGGTTATTTTGCTGTTCTTCAGTAGCCCGACTCTTGGGCACATGAGCATCTACATGGCGTACCTTCACGACCATATTCTTTATTCGGGCAGCAATATCTTTCCACAGTTCAGCAGCCCAAATAGGTTTACCCCTTCTTTGCCAGTTATTTTGCTCCCACTGCTGTAACCACCCCCATAGAGCATTTGCCACCATCCATGAGTCAGTGTAAAGATAAAGCATTGGCCACCTCTCCCGTTCAGCAACATCCAAGGCCAGTTGGACAGCCTTTACCTCTGCAAATTGGCTTGATTCTCCTTTCCCTTCGGTGGCCTCTGCAACTTGTCGTGTGGGGCTCCACACAGCAGATTTCCATCTGCGATGCTTTCCCACAATACGACACGATCCATCAGTGAACAGGGCATATTTTCTTTCATTTTCTGGTAATTCGTTGTATGGTGGGGCCTCTTTAGCTCGCGATACTTCTTCTGCTGGTGATGTTCCAAACTTTTTACCTTCAGGCCAGTCCATGATGACCTCTAGGATCCCAGGACGGCTGAGGTTCCCCATCCGCGCTCGTTGCGTAATCAACGCAATCCACTTACTCCAAGTGGCATCAGTTGCGTGATGGGTGGGGGGAACCTTTCCTTTAAACATCCAGTTCAGCACTGGTAGTCGAGGTGCCAGAAGAAGCTGTGTTTCAGTACCGACCACTTCAGAAGCAGCCCGAACCCCCTCATATGCGGCTAAGATCTCCTTTTCGGTTGGAGTGTAGCCTTCTTCCGACCCCCTGTAGGCCCGACTCCAGAATCCCAGGGGTCGGCCTCGGGTCTCTCCTGAGGCTCTTTGCCACAAACTCCAAGTGGGACCTTTCTCTCCAGCAGCAGTATAGAGGATGTTCTTCATATCCTGCCCTGTCCGTACTGGCCCTAAGGCCACGGCACGGGCTATCTCCTGTTTAATCTGTTCAAAAGCCTGCTGCTGCTCAGGGCCCCATGTAAACTCATTCTTCATTCGCGTCACATGATAAAGGGGGCTTACAATGAAGCTGTAGTTTGGAACATGCATTCTCCAAAAGCCCACTACACCCAAAAAAGATTGTGTCTCTTTCTTACTAGTGGGTGGAGACATAGCGGTGATTTTGTCGATCACATCTGTCGGGATGTGACGACGGCCATCTTGCCACTTTATACCCAGGAACTGAATCTCCTGAGCAGGTCCTTTCACTTTGCTCCGCTTAATAGCAAAACCAGCACGCAGAAGAATCTGGATTATTCGCTCTCCTTTTGTGAAGACTTCTTCTGCTGTATCGCCCCACACAACGATGTCATCAATATACTGCAAGTGCTCAGGGGCACTGCCCTGTTCCAGTGCAGTTTGGATCAACCCATGGCAAATGGTCGGGCTATGTTTCCACCCCTGGGGCAAACGGTTCCAAGTATACTGAACACCCCTCCAGGTGAAAGCGAACTGTGGCCTACATTCTTTGGCCAAAGGAATGGAGAAAAAGGCATTAGCAATGTCAATGGTGGCATACCATTTGGCTGCTTTTGACTCCAGTTCATACTGGAGTTCTAACATGTCCGGCACAGCAGCACTCAGTGGGGGTGTGACTTCATTCAGGCCACGGTAGTCCACCGTCAGCCTCCATTCTCCACTGGCTTTACGCACTGGCCATATGGGGCTGTTAAAAGGCGAGTGAGTTTTGCTAATCACTCCCTGACTCTCTAGTTGACGAATCAACTTATGAATGGGGAGCAAGGAATCCCTGTTGGTGCGGTACTGCCGTCTGTGCACCGTTTTTGTAGCAATTGGTACCTGTTGCTCTTTTACTTGTAGCAACCCCACAACAGACGGATCTTCTGACAGGCCAGGCAAAACAGACAGCTGCTTAATGTTGTTTGTGTCTACAGCAGCTATTCCAAAGGCCCATCGATACCCCTTAGGATCCTTGAAATGCCCCCTTCTGAGGTAATCAATACCAAGTATACATGGAGCCCCTGGACCAGTCACAATAGGGTGCTTTTGCCAGTTCCTACCAGTGAGGCTTATCTCGGCCTCCAACACAGTCAATTCTTGAGAGCCCCCAGTCACTCCAGAAATATGGATTGATTCTGTCCCTTCGTAAGTCGAGGGCATCAGAGTGCACTGTGCACCGGTATCCACCAATGCCTTATATTTCAGTGGTTCTGATGTGCCAGGCCATCGGATCCACACAGTCCAATAAACTCTATTATCCCTTTCCCCCCCCTGACTGAGGGCAGGGCCCCTCTATTCATTACCTGTGGTAACCGGAGCAACTGCACTGGCGGTTGGTCTGCTTTGTAATTCTCTCACCCGTGCTCGTAGTACGTGAGTAGCTTGGTCGTGCCATTTCCTCATGTCTTCTCCATGGTCACGTAAGTAACGCCACAAGGCAAGTCGCGATGTAGGATTCCTTCCTGGAGCTGGAGAGCGTTTGCCTCTAACAGCTGAGATTTTTGATTTTGCACCTGAGAAGGAGGGTTCGTCGTCTTTAGTTAGTTGGATCCACACTTGTTCTACTATCTCCTTCAGTAGACTCTTTTGACTATTCTGATCTTCACCAAGCGTTTCTGATACTTCTACAGGTTTGTCACGATTCATCAGTGAAGACACTTGCTCTTGCACTTTATTCAGTTGCTCCGTCATTTGTGAGATGGCGGCGATGGCGGCGCGAGTTGGGGGTAGCTGTTGTTCATAGCTTTGGAGCGTAAGAATCAATTCAAAAACTAAGGGGCTTCTCTGTTGGTCCTCGTATCTGTCAGATGCTGCCAATAGTGCAGGGGCGTATCTGGCTGGTGCTGTTGATGTGAGCTGTTGCCACATTTCACGCGTTGTCCTCACTTTCTCAGGATCATGGCTTTGTGGGTCGCTAAAAACACAGTTAGGGTCATACAACATTTCCACCACGGCCATTTCCCTCAAATACTGGATACCCTGTTCAACTGTATCCCATCTTTTCGTCACAGGCTTCAAGCCGCTTTTGAAGGGGTACCTTTCCTTCACGGCTGCTAATATTCGTTCCCAGAGGGAGGCAGCCTCATCCAGACATCGACTAATTGCTCTGTCAATAGCTGGATTTCTGGCAATGGCTCCTAGTTGGCGAGCTTCATTACCATCTAGAGACAAGCTACTGGCCCCGCTGTCCCAGCAGCGCACTAACCAGGAAACGATAGTTTCATTTGGGTGCCGCATGAATTCCTTTCTTGAGCCTTGGATTTCAGTCATCTTCAGAGGCCGACGAGTAGTAATAGAAACTTCCTCTTCATCACTCTCTTCTGCATGTCTCTTCGTTTTTCCTTTTGCCTTTCTTGATTTTGGTGGTTCCGAGGAGGGCCCCTCACCTGGATCTTCCTCCACCTCCTCCTCCTCTTCTTCTTTTTTTCGTTCTAGACGCGAGGACACTCGTTTCCATTTCTTGCCCTCCACAGGGGCAACTGATATTGTTACTGGTGTCTCCTGTAATTGATCAGATTTGACTCGGAGCCCTTTGGCTTGAACCTCAGCTCGGAAACTCTCTCTCTCCAAAACAGTATTATATATGGCACGGTAAGCACAAGCCAAACCCCAAATAAGTTGTACCTCCTTAGATTTACCTGAGCCGCACTGCCCCTGTCTCAAATACTGGCTAAGTTTCTGGGGATCCCACAGGTGCTCAAGAGTGAAATTCCATGACATTGCAGGTCCCCATGCTTCTAAGATTTGTCCTAAACCTCTCCATATTCCCTGCCAGTCAGCATTCTCTGGTTTTGGAGGAGACTCCTTCTGCTTAATTATAGTCCTTACAGTCCTGTATAGAAATACATTCAGGAAGACTGATATGAACAGGACTGTTATGCCCACAAACATGGAAATTAACTCAGCATTGGAGTAACGTCTGATAAACCGAAAGGAAAACCTGGAAACTGGTCTGAACATCGTGTGGTTTGTAAAATTAGGTATTCCATTTGGGATGTAGTTGCTTGTGAAATTAGCCATTCCATCCGGGATGCAAGTGTCAAAATTCATATTAAGCATTGCATTTAGGTACCAATATAGGTACCATACAGGCGTCTCCGTCAGTGCCCTTATTATATTATATATGTACACAATTCCACAACAAGTAATTATGGCACTGATGATTGGCCAGTAGTTCGCGAAGAACACCATAGCTTTGAATCCCCTCCTCAGCGCTCCCACGAAAAAGAGTGGGTTCATCGCTGGTTTCTGCTCAAAAAGGGTTAATGAATTGAAACTAACACGAGAGGGGGGGGAAAGAAAAAAAGAGGCACTACCCAGACTAAGCAGCGCTCAAAGTTTACAAATATCCCAGAATACTGGCAGTACGCCTGGTCTTTCAAGGTCAAGTTTTCCAGCACAAAAACCTGAACTACTGATAATGCTCCCTAACGAAGCTCTCTAAGAGCAGAGAGCGAGATTCGTTCTAAGAGCCAAAAACACACAAAAAAAGGCAGCTATGCCCGCATCCTCCACCAAAAATCTGTCACGGGATCAACCAGATCAGTTTATGCCCGTGACAGGGGGCAGTAGGCCCCTGCCCTCCCCACCCCCCGCCTGGCCCCACAATGGGAAGGAAGGGGGAAAAGGAAAAAAAACAGCGGCAACAATCTATGGAGGTAAACTTATTTTACTAACTATGATATCGGAATGCAAAATAATACAATATAATACAATCTAATTGAAATTGAGTCTAATAAATCAAATAAGATATGAGAGAGAGTTCCCGAGACCGAGTCAAACCTGAAAAAGCTTGGAACGGCTAGGAAAGCACCCTCCAGCACCCACTGCCAGGCAGTAAGAGACCGCCCCCCGCCCCCCGGAAGGGTCAGATCCCATGACTTCCGTAATGTATAGGGATAGGTATGTAGAATTAGAGCATTAACACTTTAATTCCAGTACATGATGTTTTGATGTGGAATATTGAAAATCAAAAAACCAAAACCATGACACCTGCTTACCCTTGCTTCGCCTTTCTTCTCGTTCCTGCTTTCCCTTCCGAAGCCTTATTTCCCATTTCTGCTTTCCCTTGCGTCGCCTTTCCTCCCGTTTCTGCATTCTCTTGCGTCGCCCTGCTTTCCCTTGCCACGCCTTTCTTCCCGTTCCTGCTTTCACGTGTGTCGCCATTCTTCCCTTGCGTCGCCTTTCTTCCCTTGCGTCGCTTTTCTTTCCGTTCCTGCTTTCCCTTGCGTCGCCTTTCTTCTCGTTCCTGCTTTCCCGTGCATCGCCTTTCTTCCTGTTCCTGCTTTCCCTTGCGTCGACTTTCTTTCCGCGCGTCGCCTTTCTTCTCGTTCCTGCTTTCCCTTGCGTTGCCTTTCTTCCCTTTCCTGCTTTCCCTTGCGTCGCCTTTCTTACCATTCCTGCTTTCCCTCGCGTCGCCTTTCTTACCATGCTTGCTTTCCCTCGCGTCGCCTTTCTTCCCCTGCGTTGCCTTTCTTCCCTTGCGTCGCTTTTCTTTCCGTTCCTGCTTTCCCGTGCGTCGCCTTTCTTCCTGTTCCTGCTTTCCGTCGCATCGCCTTTCTTCCCCTGCGTCGCCTTTCTTCCCTTGCATCGCCTTTCTTACCGTTCCTGCATTCCCTTGCGTCGCCTTTCTTCTCGTTCCTGCTTTCCCGTGCGTCGCCTTTCTTCCTGTTCCTGCTTTCCCTTGCGTCGCCTGGCCTCCCTTGTGTCGCCTTTCTTCCCCTGCATCGCCTTTCTTCCCTTGCGTCGCCTTTCTTACCATTCCTGCTTTCCCTTGCGTCGCCTTTCTACCCTTCCGTCGCCTTTCTTACCATTCCTGATTTCGCTTGCGTCGCCTATCTTCCCTTGCATCGCCTTTCTTCCTGTTCCTACTTTCCCTTGCGTCGACTTTCTTTCTGCGCGTCGCCTTTCTTCTCGTTCCTGCTTTCCCTTGCGTTGCCTTTCTTCCCTTTCCTGCTTTCCCTTGCGTCGCCTTTCTTACCATTCCTGCTTTCCCTTGCGTCGCCTTTCTTACCATTCCTGCTTTCCCTTGCGTCGCCTTTCTACCCTTCCGTCGCCTTTCTTACCATTCCTGATTTCGCTTGCGTCGCCTATCTTCCCTTGCATCGCCTTTCTTCCTGTTCCTACTTTCCCTTGCGTCGACTTTCTTTCCGCGCGTCGCCTTTCTTCTCGTTCCTGCTTTCCCTTGCGTTGCCTTTCTTCCCGTTCCTGCTTTCCCTTGCCACGCCTTTCTTCCCGTTTCTGCTTTCCCTTGCGCCGCCTTTCTTCCCCTGCGTCGCCTATCTTCCCTTGCATCGCCTTTTTTCCCCTACCCGCTTTCCCGTGCGTCGCCTTTCTTCCCTTGCGTCGCCTTTCTTCCCTTGCATCGCATTTCTTCCCGTTCCTGCTTTCTCTTGCGTCGCCTGTCTTCCCGTTCCTCCTTTCCCTTGCATCGTCTTTCTTCCCTTGCGTCGCCTTTCTTCCCTTTCCTGATTTCCCTTGCGTCGCCTTGCTTCCCTTGCATCGCCTATCTTCCCTTGCATCGCCTTTCTTCCCTTGCGTCGCCTTTCTTACCATTCCTGATTTCCCTTGCGTCGCCTTGCTTCCCTCGCGTCGCCTTTCTTCCCCTGCGTCGCCTTTCCTCCCTTGCGTCGCCTTTCTTACCGTTCCTGCATTCCCTTGCGTCGCCTTTCTTCTCGTTCCTGCTTTCCCGTGCGTCGCCTTTCTTCCTGTTCCTGCTTCCCCTTGCGTCGCCTGGCCACCCTTGCGTCGCCTTTCTTCCCTTGACTCGCCTTTCTACCCTTCCGTCGCCATTCTTACCATTCCTGCTTTCGCTTGCGTCAGCTTTCTTCCCATGCATCTCCTTTCTTCCCGTTCCTGCTTTCCCTGTCGCCGCCTTTCTTCCCTTGCGTCTCCTTTCTTCCCTTTCCTACTTTTCCTTGCATCGCCTTTCTTACCTTGCATCGCCTTTCTTCTTCTTCCTGCGATCCCTTGCGTCGCCTTTCTTCACTTGCGTAGCCATTCTTCCCTTGCATCGCCTTTCTTACCGTTCCTCCTTTCCCTTGCATCGCCTTTCTTCCCGTTCCTGCTTTCCCTTGCGTCGCCTTTCTTCCCATTCCAGCATTCCCTTGCATCGCCTCTCTACCCTTGCGTCGCCTTTCTTACCATTCCTGCTTACCCTTGCTTCGCCTTTCTTCTCGTTCCTGCTTTCCCTTCCGAAGCCTTATTTCCCATTTCTGCTTTCCCTTGCATCGCCTTTCTTCCCTTGCGTCGCCTTTCTTCCCCTTCCTGATTTCCCTTGCGTCGCCTTGCTTCCCTTGCATCGCCTTTCTTCCCTTGCATCGCCTTTCTTCCCGCTCCTGCTTTCCCTTGCGTCACCTTTCTTCTCGTTCCTGCTTTCCCTTGCGTCGCCTTTCCTCCCGTTCCTGATTTCCCTTGCGTCGCCTATCTTCCCTTGCGTCGCCTTTCTTCCCTTGCGTCGCCTTTCTTACCATTCCTGATTTCCCTTGCGTCGCCTTGCTTCCCTCGCGTCGCCTTTCTTCCCCTGCGTCGCCTTTCCTCCCTTGCGTCGCCTTTCTTACCGTTCCTGCATTCCCTTGCGTCGCCTTTCTTCTCGTTCCTGCTTTCCCGTGCGTCGCCTTTCTTCCTGTTCCTGCTTCCCCTTGCGTCGCCTGGCCTCCCTTGCGTCGCCTTTCTTCCCTTGACTCGCCTTTCTACCCTTCCGTCGCCATTCTTACCATTCCTGCTTTCGCTTGCGTCAGCTTTCTTCCCATGCATCTCCTTTCTTCCCGTTCCTGCTTTCCCTGTCGCCGCCTTTCTTCCCTTGCGTCTCCTTTCTTCCCTTTCCTACTTTTCCTTGCATCGCCTTTCTTACCTTGCATCGCCTTTCTTCTTCTTCCTGCGATCCCTTGCGTCGCCTTTCTTCACTTGCGTAGCCTTTCTTCCCTTGCATTGCCTTTCTTACCGTTCCACCTTTCCCTTGCATCGCCTTTCTTCCCGTTCCTGCTTTCCCTTGCGTCGCCTTTCTTCCCATTCCAGCATTCCCTTGCATCGCCTCTCTACCCTTGCGTCGCCTTTCTTACCATTCCTGCTTACCCTTGCTTCGCCTTTCTTCTCGTTCCTGCTTTCCCTTCCGAAGCCTTATTTCCCATTTCTGCTTTCCCTTGCATCGCCTTTCTTCCCTTGCGTCGCCTTTCTTCCCCTTCCTGATTTCCCTTGCGTCGCCTTGCTTCCCTTGCATCGCCTTTCTTCCCTTGCATCGCCTTTCTTCCCGCTCCTGCTTTCCCTTGCGTCACCTTTCTTCTCGTTCCTGCTTTCCCTTGCGTCGCCTTTCCTCCCGTTCCTGCTTTCCCTTGCGTCAGCTTTCTTCCCATGCATCTCCTTTCTTCCCGTTCCTGCTTTCCCTTGCGCCGCCTTTCTTCCCTTGTGTCTCCTTTCTTCCCTTTCCTACTTTCCCTTGCATCGCCTTTCATTCCTTGCGTCGCCTTTCTTCTCGTTCCTGCGATCCCTTGCGTCGCCTTTCTTTCCGTTCCTACTTTCCCTTGCTTCGACTTTCTTTCCGTGCGCCGCCTTTGTTCACGTTCCTGCTTACCCTTGCTTCGCTTTTCTTCTCGTTCCTGCTTTCCCTTCCGACGCCTTACTTCCCGGTTCTGCTTTATCTAGCGTCGCCATTCTTTTCCATGCGTCGCTTTTCTTCTCGTTCCTGCTTTCCCTTCCGACGCCTTACTTCCCGGTTCTGCTTTATCTAGCGTCGCCATTCTTTCCATGCGTCGCCTTTCTTCCCATTCCAGCATTCCCTTGCATCGCCTCTCTACCCTTGCGTCACCTTTATTACCATTCCTGCTTACCCTTGCTTCGCCTTTCTTCTCGTTCCTGCTTTCCCTTCCGAAGCCTTATTTCCCATTTCTGCTTTCCCTTGCGTCGCCTTTCCTCCCGTTTCTGCATTCTCTTGCGTCGCCCTGCTTTCCCTTGCCACGCCTTTCTTCCCGTTCCTGCTTTCACGTGTGTCGCCATTCTTCCCTTGCGTCGCCTTTCTTCCCTTGCGTCGCTTTTCTTTCCGTTCCTGCTTTCCCTTGCGTCGCCTTTCTTCTCGTTCCTGCTTTCCCGTGCATCGCCTTTCTTCCTGTTCCTGCTTTCCCTTGCGTCGACTTTCTTTCCGCGCGTCGCCTTTCTTCTCGTTCCTGCTTTCCCTTGCGTTGCCTTTCTTCCCTTTCCTGCTTTCCCTTGCGTCGCCTTTCTTACCATTCCTGCTTTCCCTCGCGTCGCCTTTCTTACCATGCTTGCTTTCCCTCGCGTCGCCTTTCTTCCCCTGCGTTGCCTTTCTTCCCTTGCGTCGCTTTTCTTTCCGTTCCTGCTTTACCTTGCGTCGCCTTTCTTCTCGTTCCTGCTTTCCCGTGCGTCGCCTTTCTTCCCTTGCGTCGCCTTTCTTCCCTTGCGTCGCTTTTCTTTCCGTTCCTGCTTTACCTTGCGTCGCCTTTCTTCTCGTTCCTGCTTTCCCGTGCGTCGCCTTCCTTCCCTTGCATCTCCTTTATTCCCTTGCTTCGCCTTTCTTCCCATTCCTGCCTTCCCTTGCATCGCCTTTCTTCCCTTGCGTCGCCTTTCTTCCCTTGCATCGCCTTTCTTACCGCTTCTGCTTTCCCTTGCGTCACCTTTCTTCTCGCTCCTGCTTTCCCTTGCGTCAGCTTTCTTCCAATGCATCTCCTTTCTTCCTGTTCCTGCTTTCCCTTGCGCCGCATTTCTTCCCTTGCATCTCCTTTCTTCCCTTTCCTACTTTCCCTTGCATCGCCTTTCTTTCCATGCGTCACCTTTCTTGCAGATCCTGCCTTCCCTTGTGTCGACTTTCTTCCCTTGCGTTGCCTTTCTTCCCGTTCCTGCTTTCCCTTGCCACGCCTTTCTTCCCGTTTCTGCTTTCCCTTGTGCCGCCTTTCTTCCCCTGCGTCGCCTATCTTCCCTTGCATCGCCTTTTTTCCCCTACCCGCTTTCCCGTGCGTCGCCTTTCTTCCCTTGCGTCGCCTTTCTTCCCTTGCATCGCATTTCTTCCCGTTCCTGCTTTCTCTTGCGTCGCCTGTCTTCCCGTTCCTCCTTTCCCTTGCATCGCCTTTCTTCCCTTGCGTCGCCTTTCTTCCCGTTCCTGATTTCCCTTGCGTCGCCTTGCTTCCCTTGCATCGCCTATCTTCCCTTGCATCGCCTTTCTTCCCTTGCGTCGCCTTTCTTACCATTCCTGATTTCCCTTGCGTCGCCTTGCTTCCCTCGCGTCGCCTTTCTTCCCCTGCGTCGCCTTTCCTCCCTTGCGTCGCCTTTCTTACCGTTCCTGCATTCCCTTGCGTCGCCTTTCTTCTCGTTCCTGCTTTCCCGTGCGTCGCCTTTCTTCCTGTTCCTGCTTCCCCTTGCGTCGCCTGGCCTCCCTTGCGTCGCCTTTCTTCCCTTGACTCGCCTTTCTACCCTTCCGTCGCCATTCTTACCATTCCTGCTTTCGCTTGCGTCAGCTTTCTTCCCATGCATCTCCTTTCTTCCCGTTCCTGCTTTCCCTGTCGCCGCCTTTCTTCCCTTGCGTCTCCTTTCTTCCCTTTCCTACTTTTCCTTGCATCGCCTTTCTTACCTTGCATCGCCTTTCTTCTTCTTCCTGCGATCCCTTGCGTCGCCTTTCTTCACTTGCGTAGCCATTCTTCCCTTGCATCGCCTTTCTTACCGTTCCTCCTTTCCCTTGCATCGCCTTTCTTCCCGTTCCTGCTTTCCCTTGCGTCGCCTTTCTTCCCATTCCAGCATTCCCTTGCATCGCCTCTCTACCCTTGCGTCGCCTTTCTTACCATTCCTGCTTACCCTTGCTTCGCCTTTCTTCTCGTTCCTGCTTTCCCTTCCGAAGCCTTATTTCCCATTTCTGCTTTCCCTTGCATCGCCTTTCTTCCCTTGCGTCGCCTTTCTTCCCCTTCCTGATTTCCCTTGCGTCGCCTTGCTTCCCTTGCATCGCCTTTCTTCCCTTGCATCGCCTTTCTTCCCGCTCCTGCTTTCCCTTGCGTCACCTTTCTTCTCGTTCCTGCTTTCCCTTGCGTCGCCTTTCCTCCCGTTCCTGATTTCCCTTGCGTCGCCTATCTTCCCTTGCGTCGCCTTTCTTCCCTTGCGTCGCCTTTCTTACCATTCCTGATTTCCCTTGCGTCGCCTTGCTTCCCTCGCGTCGCCTTTCTTCCCCTGCGTCGCCTTTCCTCCCTTGCGTCGCCTTTCTTACCGTTCCTGCATTCCCTTGCGTCGCCTTTCTTCTCGTTCCTGCTTTCCCGTGCGTCGCCTTTCTTCCTGTTCCTGCTTCCCCTTGCGTCGCCTGGCCTCCCTTGCGTCGCCTTTCTTCCCTTGACTCGCCTTTCTACCCTTCCGTCGCCATTCTTACCATTCCTGCTTTCGCTTGCGTCAGCTTTCTTCCCATGCATCTCCTTTCTTCCCGTTCCTGCTTTCCCTGTCGCCGCCTTTCTTCCCTTGCGTCTCCTTTCTTCCCTTTCCTACTTTTCCTTGCATCGCCTTTCTTACCTTGCATCGCCTTTCTTCTTCTTCCTGCGATCCCTTGCGTCGCCTTTCTTCACTTGCGTAGCCATTCTTCCCTTGCATCGCCTTTCTTACCGTTCCTCCTTTCCCTTGCATCGCCTTTCTTCCCGTTCCTGCTTTCCCTTGCGTCGCCTTTCTTCCCATTCCAGCATTCCCTTGCATCGCCTCTCTACCCTTGCGTCGCCTTTCTTACCATTCCTGCTTACCCTTGCTTCGCCTTTCTTCTCGTTCCTGCTTTCCCTTCCGAAGCCTTATTTCCCATTTCTGCTTTCCCTTGCATCGCCTTTCTTCCCTTGCGTCGCCTTTCTTCCCCTTCCTGATTTCCCTTGCGTCGCCTTGCTTCCCTTGCATCGCCTTTCTTCCCTTGCATCGCCTTTCTTCCCGCTCCTGCTTTCCCTTGCGTCACCTTTCTTCTCGTTCCTGCTTTCCCTTGCGTCGCCTTTCCTCCCGTTCCTGATTTCCCTTGCGTCGCCTATCTTCCCTTGCGTCGCCTTTCTTCCCTTGCGTCGCCTTTCTTACCATTCCTGATTTCCCTTGCGCCGCCTTGCTTCCCTCGCGTCGCCTTTCTTCCCCTGCGTCGCCTTTCCTCCCTTGCGTCGCCTTTCTTACCGTTCCTGCATTCCCTTGCGTCGCCTTTCTTCTCGTTCCTGCTTTCCCGTGCGTCGCCTTTCTTCCTGTTCCTGCTTCCCCTTGCGTCGCCTGGCCTCCCTTGCGTCGCCTTTCTTCCCTTGACTCGCCTTTCTACCCTTCCGTCGCCATTCTTACCATTCCTGCTTTCGCTTGCGTCAGCTTTCTTCCCATGCATCTCCTTTCTTCCCGTTCCTGCTTTCCCTGTCGCCGCCTTTCTTCCCTTGCGTCTCCTTTCTTCCCTTTCCTACTTTTCCTTGCATCGCCTTTCTTACCTTGCATCGCCTTTCTTCTTCTTCCTGCGATCCCTTGCGTCGCCTTTCTTCACTTGCGTAGCCTTTCTTCCCTTGCATTGCCTTTCTTACCGTTCCACCTTTCCCTTGCATCGCCTTTCTTCCCGTTCCTGCTTTCCCTTGCGTCGCCTTTCTTCCCATTCCAGCATTCCCTTGCATCGCCTCTCTACCCTTGCGTCGCCTTTCTTACCATTCCTGCTTACCCTTGCTTCGCCTTTCTTCTCGTTCCTGCTTTCCCTTCCGAAGCCTTATTTCCCATTTCTGCTTTCCCTTGCATGGCCTTTCTTCCCTTGCGTCGCCTTTCTTCCCCTTCCTGATTTCCCTTGCGTCGCCTTGCTTCCCTTGCATCGCCTTTCTTCCCTTGCATCGCCTTTCTTCCCGCTCCTGCTTTCCCTTGCGTCACCTTTCTTCTCGTTCCTGCTTTCCCTTGCGTCGCCTTTCCTCCCGTTCCTGCTTTCCCTTGCGTCAGCTTTCTTCCCATGCATCTCCTTTCTTCCCGTTCCTGCTTTCCCTTGCGCCGCCTTTCTTCCCTTGTGTCTCCTTTCTTCCCTTTCCTACTTTCCCTTGCATCGCCTTTCATTCCTTGCGTCGCCTTTCTTCTCGTTCCTGCGATCCCTTGCGTCGCCTTTCTTTCCGTTCCTACTTTCCCTTGCTTCGACTTTCTTTCCGTGCGCCGCCTTTGTTCACGTTCCTGCTTACCCTTGCTTCGCTTTTCTTCTCGTTCCTGCTTTCCCTTCCGACGCCTTACTTCCCGGTTCTGCTTTATCTAGCGTCGCCATTCTTTTCCATGCGTCGCTTTTCTTCTCGTTCCTGCTTTCCCTTCCGACGCCTTACTTCCCGGTTCTGCTTTATCTAGCGTCGCCATTCTTTCCATGCGTCGCCTTTCTTCCCATTCCAGCATTCCCTTGCATCGCCTCTCTACCCTTGCGTCACCTTTATTACCATTCCTGCTTACCCTTGCTTCGCCTTTCTTCTCGTTCCTGCTTTCCCTTCCGAAGCCTTATTTCCCATTTCTGCTTTCCCTTGCGTCGCCTTTCCTCCCGTTTCTGCATTCTCTTGCGTCGCCCTGCTTTCCCTTGCCACGCCTTTCTTCCCGTTCCTGCTTTCACGTGTGTCGCCATTCTTCCCTTGCGTCGCCTTTCTTCCCTTGCGTCGCTTTTCTTTCCGTTCCTGCTTTCCCTTGCGTCGCCTTTCTTCTCGTTCCTGCTTTCCCGTGCATCGCCTTTCTTCCTGTTCCTGCTTTCCCTTGCGTCGACTTTCTTTCCGCGCGTCGCCTTTCTTCTCGTTCCTGCTTTCCCTTGCGTTGCCTTTCTTCCCTTTCCTGCTTTCCCTTGCGTCGCCTTTCTTACCATTCCTGCTTTCCCTCGCGTCGCCTTTCTTACCATGCTTGCTTTCCCTCGCGTCGCCTTTCTTCCCCTGCGTTGCCTTTCTTCCCTTGCGTCGCTTTTCTTTCCGTTCCTGCTTTACCTTGCGTCGCCTTTCTTCTCGTTCCTGCTTTCCCGTGCGTCGCCTTTCTTCCCTTGCGTCGCCTTTCTTCCCTTGCGTCGCTTTTCTTTCCGTTCCTGCTTTACCTTGCGTCGCCTTTCTTCTCGTTCCTGCTTTCCCGTGCGTCGCCTTCCTTCCCTTGCATCTCCTTTATTCCCTTGCTTCGCCTTTCTTCCCATTCCTGCCTTCCCTTGCATCGCCTTTCTTCCCTTGCGTCGCCTTTCTTCCCTTGCATCGCCTTTCTTACCGCTTCTGCTTTCCCTTGCGTCACCTTTCTTCTCGCTCCTGCTTTCCCTTGCGTCAGCTTTCTTCCAATGCATCTCCTTTCTTCCTGTTCCTGCTTTCCCTTGCGCCGCATTTCTTCCCTTGCATCTCCTTTCTTCCCTTTCCTACTTTCCCTTGCATCGCCTTTCTTTCCATGCGTCACCTTTCTTGCAGATCCTGCCTTCCCTTGCGTCGACTTTCTTCCCTTGCGTTGCCTTTCTTCCCGTTCCTGCTTTCCCTTGCCACGCCTTTCTTCCCGTTTCTGCTTTCCCTTGCGCCGCCTTTCTTCCCCTGCGTCGCCTATCTTCCCTTGCATCGCCTTTTTTCCCCTACCCGCTTTCCCGTGCGTCGCCTTTCTTCCCTTGCGTCGCCTTTCTTCCCTTGCATCGCATTTCTTCCCGTTCCTGCTTTCTCTTGCGTCGCCTGTCTTCCCGTTCCTCCTTTCCCTTGCATCGCCTTTCTTCCCTTGCGTCGCCTTTCTTCCCGTTCCTGATTTCCCTTGCGTCGCCTTGCTTCCCTTGCATCGCCTATCTTCCCTTGCATCGCCTTTCTTCCCTTGCGTCGCCTTTCTTACCATTCCTGATTTCCCTTGCGTCGCCTTGCTTCCCTCGCGTCGCCTTTCTTCCCCTGCGTCGCCTTTCCTCCCTTGCGTCGCCTTTCTTACCGTTCCTGCATTCCCTTGCGTCGCCTTTCTTCTTGTTCCTGCTTTCCCGTGCGTCGCCTTTCTTCCTGTTCCTGCTTCCCCTTGCGTCGCCTGGCCTCCCTTGCGTTGCCTTTCTTCCCTTGACTCGCCTTTCTACCCTTCCGTCGCCATTCTTACCATTCCTGCTTTCGCTTGCGTCAGCTTTCTTCCCATGCATCTCCTTTCTTCCCGTTCCTGCTTTCCCTGTCGCCGCCTTTCTTCCCTTGCGTCTCCTTTCTTCCCTTTCCTACTTTTCCTTGCATCGCCTTTCTTACCTTGCATCGCCTTTCTTCTTCTTCCTGCGATCCCTTGCGTCGCCTTTCTTCACTTGCGTAGCCATTCTTCCCTTGCATCGCCTTTCTTACCGTTCCTCCTTTCCCTTGCATCGCCTTTCTTCCCGTTCCTGCTTTCCCTTGCGTCGCCTTTCTTCCCATTCCAGCATTCCCTTGCATCGCCTCTCTACCCTTGCGTCGCCTTTCTTACCATTCCTGCTTACCCTTGCTTCGCCTTTCTTCTCGTTCCTGCTTTCCCTTCCGAAGCCTTATTTCCCATTTCTGCTTTCCCTTGCATCGCCTTTCTTCCCTTGCGTCGCCTTTCTTCCCCTTCCTGATTTCCCTTGCGTCGCCTTGCTTCCCTTGCATCGCCTTTCTTCCCTTGCATCGCCTTTCTTCCCGCTCCTGCTTTCCCTTGCGTCACCTTTCTTCTCGTTCCTGCTTTCCCTTGCGTCGCCTTTCCTCCCGTTCCTGCTTTCCCTTGCGTCAGCTTTCTTCCCATGCATCTCCTTTCTTCCCGTTCCTGCTTTCCCTTGCGCCGCCTTTCTTCCCTTGTGTCTCCTTTCTTCCCTTTCCTACTTTCCCTTGCATCGCCTTTCATTCCTTGCGTCGCCTTTCTTCTCGTTCCTGCGATCCCTTGCGTCGCCTTTCTTTCCGTTCCTACTTTCCCTTGCTTCGACTTTCTTTCCGTGCGCCGCCTTTGTTCACGTTCCTGCTTACCCTTGCTTCGCTTTTCTTCTCGTTCCTGCTTTCCCTTCCGACGCCTTACTTCCCGGTTCTGCTTTATCTAGCGTCGCCATTCTTTTCCATGCGTCGCTTTTCTTCTCGTTCCTGCTTTCCCTTCCGACGCCTTACTTCCCGGTTCTGCTTTATCTAGCGTCGCCATTCTTTCCATGCGTCGCCTTTCTTCCCATTCCAGCATTCCCTTGCATCGCCTCTCTACCCTTGCGTCGCCTTTATTACCATTCCTGCTTACCCTTGCTTCGCCTTTCTTCTCGTTCCTGCTTTCCCTTCCGAAGCCTTATTTCCCATTTCTGCTTTCCCTTGCGTCGCCTTTCCTCCCGTTTCTGCATTCTCTTGCGTCGCCCTGCTTTCCCTTGGCACGCCTTTCTTCCCGTTCCTGCTTTCACGTGTGTCGCCATTCTTCCCTTGCGTCGCCTTTCTTCCCTTGCGTCGCTTTTCTTTCCGTTCCTGCTTTCCCTTGCGTCGCCTTTCTTCTCGTTCCTGCTTTCCCGTGCATCGCCTTTCTTCCTGTTCCTGCTTTCCCTTGCGTCGCCTTGCTTCCCTTGCGTCGCCTTTCTTCCCTTGCATCACTGTTCTTCCCTTGCGCCGCCTTTCTTCCCTTGCATCGCCTTTCTTACCGTTCCTGCATTCCCTTGCGTCGCCTTCTCGTTCCTGCTTTCCCGTGCGTCGCCTTGCTTCCTGTTCCTGCTTTCCCTTGCGTCGCCTGGCCTCCCTTGCGTCGCCTTTCTTCCCCTGCATCGCCTTTCTTCCCTTGCGTCGCCTTTCTTACCATTCCTGCTTTCCCTTGCGTCGCCTTTCTACCCTTCCGTCGCCTTTCTTACCATTCCTGATTTCCCTTGCGTCGCCTATCTTCCCTTGCATCGCCTTTCTTCCCGTTCCTACTTTCCCTTGCGTCGACTTTCTTTCCGCGCGTCACCTTTCTTCTCGTTCCTGCTTTCCCTTGCGTTGCCTTTCTTCCCTTTCCTGCTTTCCCTTGCGTCGCCTTTCTTACCATTCCTGCTTTCCCTCGCGTCGCCTTTCTTACCATGCTTGCTTTCCCTCGCGTCGCCTTTCTTCCCCTGCGTTGCCTTTCTTCCCTTGCGTCGCTTTTCTTTCCGTTCCTGCTTTACCTTGCGTCGCCTTTCTTCTCGTTCCTGCTTTCCCGTGCGTCGCCTTGCTTCCCTTGCGTCGCCTTTCTTCCCTTGCGTCGCCTTTCTTCCCTTGCGTCGCCTTTGTTACCGCTCCTGCTTTCCCTTTCGTCACCTTTCCTCTCGTTCCTGCTTTCCCTTGCGTCGCCTTTCCTCCCGTTCCTGCTTTCCCTTGCGTCAGCTTTCTTCCCATGCATCTCCTTTCTTCCCGTTCCTGCTTTCCCTTGCGCCGCCTTTCTTCCCTTGTGTCTCCTTTCTTCCCTTTCCTACTTTCCCTTGCATCGCCTTTCATTCCTTGCGTCGCCTTTCTTCTCGTTCCTGCGATCCCTTGCGTCGCCTTTCTTACCGTTCCTGCTTTCCCTTGCGTTGCATTTTATTCCCTTGCATCGCCTTTCTTACCATTCCTGCTTTCCCTCGCGTCGCCTTTCTTCCCCTGCGTCGCCTTTCTTCCCGTGCGTCGCCTTTCATACCGTTCCTGCATTCCCTTGCGTCGCCTTTCTTCTCGTTCCTGCTTTCCAGAGCGTCGCCTTTCTTCCTGTTCCTGCTTTCCCGTGCGTCGCCTTTCTTCCTGTTCCTGCTTTCACTCGCATCACCTTTCTTCCCTTCCGTCGCCTTTCTTCCCGTTCGTGCGTTCCCTTGCGTCGCCTTTCTTCTGTTGCGTTGCCTTTCTTCCCTTGCGCCGCCTTTCTTACCATTTCTGCTCTCCCTTGCGTCGCCTTTCTTCCCTTGCGTCGCCTTTCTTCCCATTCCAGCATTCCCTTGCATCGCCTTTCTTCCCTTGCATCTCCTTTCGTCCCTTGCGTCGCCTTTCTTCCCATTCCTGCTTTCCCTCGCGTCGCCTTTCTTCCTGTTCCTGCTTTCCCGTGCGTCGCCTTTCTTCCTGTTCCTGCTTTCCGTCGCATCGCCTTTCTTCTCCTGCGTCGCCTTTCTTCCCTTGCATCGCCTTTCTTACCGTTCCTGCATTCCCTTACGTCGCCTTTCTTCTCGTTCCTGCTTTCCCGTGCGTCTCCTTTCTTCCTGTTCCTGCTTTCCCTTGCGTCGCCTGGCCTCCCTTGTGTCGCCTTTCTTCCCCTGCATCGCCTTTCTTCCCTTGCGTCGCCTTTCTTACCATTCCTGCTTTCCCTTGCATCACCTTTCTACCCTTCCGTCGCCTTTCTTACCATTCCTGATTTCGCTTGCGTCGCCTATCTTCCCTTGCGTCGCCTTTCTTCCCTTGCGTCGCCTTTGTTACCGCTCCTGCTTTCCCTTTCGTCACCTTTCCTCTCGTTCCTGCTTTCCCTTGCGTCGCCTTTCCTCCCGTTCGTGCTTTCCCTTGCGTCAGCTTTCTTCCCATGCATCTCCTTTCTTTCCGTTCCTGCTTTCCCTTGCGTCGCCTTTCTTCTCGTTCCTGCTTTCCCGTGCATCGCCTTTCTTCCTGTTCCTGCTTTCCCTTGCGTCGCCTTGCTTCCCTTGCGTCGCCTTTCTTCCCTTGCATCTCTGTTCTTCCCTTGCGTCGCCTTTCTTCCCTTTCCTGCTTTCCCTTGCCTCGCCTTTCTACCCTTGCGTCGCCTTTCTTACCATTCCTGCTTTCCCTTGCGTCGCCTCTCTTCCCCTGCGTCGCCTTTCTTCCCTTGCGTCGCTTTTCTTCCCTTGCCTCGCCTTTCTACCCTTCCGTCGCCTTTCTTACCATTCCTGCTTTCGCTTGCGTCAGCTTTCTTCCCATGCATCTCCTTTCTTCCCGTTCCTGCTTTCCCTGTCGCCGCCTTTCTTCCCTTGCGTCTCCTTTCTTCCCTTTCCTACTTTTCCTTGCATCGCCTTTCTTACCTTGCGTCGCCTTTCTTCTCCTTCCAGCGATCCCTTGCGTCGCCTTTCTTCCCGTTCCTACTTTCCCTTGCTTCAACTTCCTTCCCTTGCGTCGCCTTTCTTCCAATTCCTCCTCTCCCTTGCGTCGCCTTTCTTCACTTGCGTAGCCTTTCTTCCCTTGCATCGCCTTTCTTACCGTTCCTCCTTTCCCTTGCATCGCCTTTCTTCCCGTTCCTGCTTTCCCTTGCGTCGCCTTTCTTCCCATTCCAGCATTCCCTTGCATCGCCTCTCTACCCTTGCGTCGCCTTTCTTACCATTCCTGCTTACCCCTGCTTCGCCTTTCTTCTCGTTCCTGCTTTCCCTTCCGAAGCCTTATTTCCCATTTCTGCTTTCCCTTGCATCGCCTTTCTTCCCTTGCGTCGCCTTTCTTCCCCTTCCTGATTTCCCTTGCGTCGCCTTGCTTCCCTTGCATCGCCTTTCTTCCCTTGCATCGCCTTTCTTCCCTTGCGTCGCCTTTCTTCCCGCTCCTGCTTTCCCTTGCGTCACCTTTCTTCTCGTTCCTGCTTTCCCTTGCGTCGCCTTTCCTCCCGTTCCTGCTTTCCCTTGCGTCAGCTTTCTTCCCATGCATCTCCTTTCTTCCCGTTCCTGCTTTCCCTTGCGCCGCCTTTCTTCCCTTGTGTCTCCTTTCTTCCCTTTCCTACTTTCCCTTGCATCGCCTTTCATTCCTTGCGTCGCCTTTCTTCTCGTTCCTGCGATCCCTTGCGTCGCCTTTCTTTCCGTTCCTACTTTCCCTTGCTTCGACTTGCTTTCCGTGCGCCGCATTTGTTCACGTACCTGCTTACCCTTGCTTCGCCTTTCTTCTCGTTCCTGCTTTCCCTTGCATCGCCTTTCTTCCCTTGCCTCTCCTTTCTTCCCGTTCCTGATTTCCCTTGAGTCGCCTTGGTTCCCTTGCATCGCCTTTCTTCCCTTGCGTCGCCTTGCTTCCCTTGTATCGCCATTCTTCCCTTGTGTCTCCTTTCATCCCATTCCTGCCTTCCCTTGCGTAGACTTCCTTCCTTTGCGTAGCCTTTCTTCCCGTTCCTGCTTTCCCTTTCCACGCCTTTCTTCCCGTTCCTGCTTTCCCTTGCGTCACCTTACTTCCTCTGCTTCGCCTTTCTTCCCTTGCATCGCCTTTTTTCCCCATCCAGCTTTCCCTTGCGTTGCCTTTCTGCCCTTGCGTCGCCTATCTTCCCTTGCATCGCCTTTCTTCCCATTCCTGCTTTCCCTTGCGTCGACTTTCTTTCTGTGCGTCGCCTTTCTTCTCGTTCCTGCTTTCCCTTGCGTTGCCTTTCTTCCCTTTCCTGCTTTCCCTTGCGTCGCCTTTCTTTCCGCGCGTCGCCTTTCTTCTCGTTCCTACTTTGCCTTGCGTCGACTTTCGTTCCGCGCGTCGCTTTTCTTCTCGTTCCTGCTTTCCCTTGCGTTGCCTTTCTTCTATTTCCTGCTGTCCCTTGCGTCAGTTTTCTTCCCATGCATCTCCTTTCTTCCCGTTCCTGCTTTTCCTTGCGCCGCCTTTCTTCCCTTGCGTTGCCTTTTTTCTCGTTCCTGCTTTCCCTTGCGTCGCCTTTCTTTCCTGGCGTCGCCTTTCTTCCCATTCCTGCGATCACTTGCGTCGCCTTTCTTCCCTTGCGTCTCCTTTCTTCCCTTTCCTACTTAGCCTTGCATTGCCTTTCTTTCCTTGCGTCGCCTTTCTTGTCGTTCCTGCGATCCCTTGCGTCGCCTTTCTTTCCGTTCCTACTTTCCCTTGCTTCGCCATACTTCCCTTGCGTCTCCTTTCTTCCCTTTCCTACTTTCCCTTGCATCGCCTTTCTTTCCAGACGTCGCCTTTCTTTCCGTTCCTACTTTCCCTTGCATCGCCTTTCTTCCCTTCCGTCGCATTTCTTCCTGTTCCTCCTTTCCCTTGCATCGCCATTCTTCCCGTTCCTCCTTTCCCTTGCATCGCCTTTCTTCCCATTCCTGCTTCCCCTTGCTTTGCCTATCTTCTCGTTCCTACATTCCCTTCCGACGCCTTACTTCCCGTATCTGCTTTCTCTTGCGTCGCCTTTCTTTCCATGCATCGCCTTTCTTCCCCTGAATCGCCTTTCTTCCCTTGCATCGCCTTTCTTCCCTTGCATCGCCTTTCTTACCATTCCTTCTTTCGCTTGCGTCGCCTATCTTCCCTTTCATCGCCTTTCTTCCCGTTTCTGCTTTCCCTTGCATCACCTTTCCTCCCGTTCCTGCTTTCCCTTGCATCGCCTTTCTTCCCTTGCGTCTCCTTTCTTCCCTTTCCTACTTTCCCTTGCATCGCCTTTCTTTCCTTGCATCGCCTTTCTTCCCTTGCGTCGCCTTTCTTACCGTTCCTGCTTTCCCTTGAGTCGCCTTTCTTCTCGTTCCTGCTTTCCCTTGCGTCGCCTTTCCTCCCGTTCCTGCTTTCCCTGGCGTCAGCTTTCTTCCCATGCATCTCCTTTCTTCCCGTTCCTGCTTTCCCTTGCGTCGCCTTTCTTCCCATTCCAGCATTCCCTTGCATCGCCTCTCTTCCCTTGCATCGCCTCTCTTCCCTTGCGTCGCCTTTCTTACCATTTCTGCTTACCCTTGCTTCGCCTTTCTTCTCGTTCCTGCTTTCCCTTCCGAAGCCTTATTTCCCATTTCTGCTTTCCCGTGCATCGCCTTTCTTCCCTTGCGTCGCCTTTCTTCCCCTTCCTGATTTCCCTTGCGTCGCCTTGCTTCCCTTGCATCGCCTTTGTTCCCTTGCGTCGCCTTTCTTCCCTTGCATCGCCTTTCTTACCGTTCCTGCTTTCCCTTGCGTCACCTTTCCTCCCGTTCCAGCTTTCCCTTGCGTCAGCTTTCTTCCCGTGCATCTCCTTTCTTCCCTTTCCTACTTTCCCTTGCATCGCCTTTCTTTTCATGCGTCACCTTTCTTGCAGATCCTGCCTTCCCTTGCTTCGACTTTCTTCCCTTGCGTTGCCTTTCTTACCATTCCTGCTTTCCCTTGCCACGCCTTTCTTCCCGTTCCTGCTTTCCCTTGCGTCGCCTTTCTTCCCCTGCGTCGCCTTTCTTCCCTTGCATCGCCTTTTTTCCCCTTCCTGCTTTCCCGTGCGTCGCCTTTCTTCCCTTGCGTCGCCTTTCTTCCCTTGCATCGCATTTCTTCCCGTTCCTGCTTTCTCCTGCGTCGCCTGTCTTCCCGTTCCTCCTTTCCCTTGCATAGCCTTTCTTCCCTTCCGTCGCCTTTCTTCCCGTTCATGCGTTCCCTTGCGTCGCCTTTCTTCTCTTGCGTTGTCTTTCTTCCCTTACGTCGCCTTTCTTCCCGTTCCTGATTTCCCTTGCGTCGCCTTGCTTCCCTTGCATCGCCTTTCTTCCCATGCATCGCCTTTCTTCCCTTGCATCGCCTTTCTTCCCTTGCATCGCCTTTCGTCCCTTGCGTCGCCTTTCTTCCCATTCCTGCTTTCCCTTGCGTCGCATTTTATACCCTTGCATAGCCTTTCTTACCATTCCCGCTTTCCCTCGCGTCGCCTTTCTTCCCCTGCGTCGCATTTCTTCCCTTGCGTCGCCTTTCTTCCTGTTCCTGCTTTCCCTTGCGTCGCCTGGCCATCCTTGCGTCGCCTTTCTTCCCTTGCATCGTCTTTCTTCCCTTGCATCGCCTTTCATTCCTTGCGTCGCCTTTCTTCTCGTTCCTGCGATCCCTTGCGTCGCCTTTCTTCCTGTTCCTGCTTTCCCTTGCGTCACCTTTCCTCCCGTTCCAGCTTTCCCTTGCGTCAGCTTTCTTCCCGTGCAACTCCTTTCTTCCCTGTCCTACTTTCCCTTGCATCGCCTTTCTTTCCATGCGTCACCTTTCTTGCAGATCCTGCCTTCCCTTGCTTCGACTTTCTTCCCTTGCGTTGCCTTTCTTACCGTTCCTGCTTTCCCTTGCATCACCTTTCCTCCCGTTCCTGCTTTCCCTTGCATAGCAATTCTTCCCTTGCGTCGCCTTTCTTCCCATTCCAGCATTCCCTTGCATCGCCTTTCTTCCCTTGCATCTCCTTTCATCCCTTGCGTCGCCTTTCTTCCCATTCCTGCTTTCCCTTGCGTCGCATTTCATTCCCTTGCATCGCCTTTCTTACCATTCCTGCTTTATCTCGCGTCGCCTTTCTTCCCCTGCGTCGCCATTCTTCCCTTGCGTCGCCTTTCTTCTCGTTCCTGCATTCCCTTGCGTCGCCTTTCTTCTCGTTCCTGCTTTGCAGAGCGTCGCCTTTCTTCCTGTTCCTGCTTTCCCGTGCGTCGCCTTTCTTCCTGTTCCTGCTTTCCGTCGCATCGCCTTTCTTCCCCTGCGTCGCCTTTCTTCCCTTGCGTCGCCTTTCTTACCGTTCCTGCTTTCCCTTGAGTCGCCTTTCTTCCCCTGCGTCGCCTTTCTTCCCTTGCGTCGCCTTTCTTCTCGTTCCTGCATTCCCTTGCGTCGCCTTTCTTCTCGTTCCTGCTTTGCAGAGCGTCGCCTTTCTTCCTGTTCCTGCTTTCCCGTGCGTCGCCTTTCTTCCTGTTCCTGCTTTCCGTCGCATCGCCTTTCTTCCCCTGCGTCGCCTTTCTTCCCTTGCGTCGCCTTTCTTACCGTTCCTGCTTTCCCTTGAGTCGCCTTTCTTCTCGTTCCTGCTTTCCCGTGCGTCGCCTTTCTTCCTGTTCCTGCTTTCCCTTGCGTCGCCTGGCCTCCCTTGTGTCGCCTTTCTTCCCCTGCATCGCCTTTCTTCCCTTGCATCGCCTTTCTTACCATTCCTGCTTTCCCTTGCGTCGCCTTTCTACCCTTGCGTCGCCTTTCTTACCATTCCTGATTTCGCTTGCGTCGCCTATCTTCCCTTGCATCGCCTTTCTTCCCGTTCCTACTTTCCCTTGCGTCGACTTTCTTTCCGCGCGTCGCCTTTCTTCTCGTTCCTGCTTTCCCTTGCGTTGCCTTTCTTCCCTTTCCTGCTTTCCCTTGCGTCGCCTTTCTTACCATTCCTGCTTTCCCTCGCGTCGCCTTTCTTACAATTCTTGCTTTCCCTCGCGTCGCCTTTCTTCCCCTGCGTCGCCTTTCTTCCCTTGCGTCGCCTTTCTTACCGTTCCTGCTTTACCTTGCGTCGCCTTTCTTCTCGTTCCTGCTTTCCCGTGCATCGCCTTTCTTCCTGTTCCTGCTTTCCCCTGCGTCGCATTGCTTCCATTGCGTCGCCTTTCTTCCCTTGCATCTCCTTTCCTCCCTTGCTTCGGCTTTCTTCCCTTTTCTGCTTTCCCTTGCCTCGCCTTTCTACCCTTGCGTCGCCTTTCTTACCATTCCTGCTTTTCCTTGCGTCGCCTTTCATCCCTTGCGTCGCCTTTCTTCCCTTGCGTCGCCTTTGTTACTGCTCCTGCTTTCCCTTGCGTAACCTTTCCTCTCGTTTCGGCTTTCCCTTGCGTCGCCTTACTTCCCTTGCGTCGCCTTTCTTCCCTTGCTTCGCCTTTCTTCTCGTTCCTGCTTTCCCTTGCGTCGCCTTTCCTCCCGTTCCTGCTTTCCCTTGTGTCAGCTTTCTACCCATGCATCTCCTTTCTTCCCGTTCCTGCTTTCCCTTGCGCCGCCTTTCTTCCCTTGCGTCGCCTTTCTTCCCATTCCTACTTTCCCTTGCATCGCCTTTCTTTACTTGCGTCGCTTTTCTTCTCGTTCCTGCGATCCCTTGCGTCATCTTTCTTCTCGTTCCTACTTTCCCTTGCTTCGACTTTCTTTCCGTGCGTTGCCTTGCTTCTCGTTCCTGCTTTCCCTTGGGTCGCCTTTCTTCGCTAGCGTTGCCTTTCTTCCCTTGCATAGCCTTTCTTCCCGTTCCTGCTTTCCCTTGCCACGCCTTTCTTCCCGTTCCTGCTTTCCCTGGCCACGCCTTTCTTCCCCTGCTTCGCCTTTCTTCCCTCGCATCGCCTTTTTTCCCCTTCCTGCTTTCCCGTGCATCGCCTTTCTTCCCTTGCATATCGCCTTTCTTCCCTCGCGTCGCCTTTCTTCCCGTTCCTGCTTTCCCTTCCATCGCCTTTCTTCCCGTTCCTGCGTTCCCTTGCGTCGCCTATCTTCCCTTGCGTCGCATTTCTTCCCGTTCCTGCTTTCTCTTGCGTCGCCTTTCTTCCCGTTCCTGCTTTCCCTTCCATCGCCTTTCTTCCCTTGCCTCTCCTTTCTTCCCGTTCCTGATTTCCCTTGCGTCGCCTTGCTTCCCTTGCATCCCCTTTCTTCCCTTGCGTCGCCTTGCTTCCCTTGTATTGCCTTTCTTCCCTTGCTTTGCAGAGCGTCGCCTTTCTTCCTACTTTCCCTTGCATCGCCTTTCTTTACTTGCGTCGCTTTTCTTCTCGTTCCTGCGATCCCTTGCGTCATCTTTCTTCTCGTTCCTACTTTCCCTTGCTTCGACTTTCTTTCCGTGCGTTGCCTTGCTTCTCTTTCCTGCTTTCCCTTGGGTCGCCTTTCTTCGCGTTCCTGCTTTCCCTTCCATCGCCTTTCTTCCCTTGCCTCTCCTTTCTTCCCGTTCCTGATTTCCCTTGAGTCGCCTTGCTTCCCTTGCATCGCCTTTCTTCCCTTGCGTCGCCTTGCTTCCCTTGTATTACCTTTCTTCCCTTGTGTCTCCTTTCTTCGCGTTCCTGCTTTCCCTTTCCACGCCTTTCTTCCCGTTCCTGCTTTCCCTTGCATCGACTTTCTTTCTTTCTGCGCGTCGCCATTCTTCTCGTTCCTGCTTTCCCTTGCGTTGCCTTTCTTCCCTTTCCTGCTTTCCCTTGCGTCGCCTTTCTTTCCGCGCGTCGCCTTTCTTCTCGTTCCTACTTTGCCTTGCGTCGACTTTCTTTCCGCGCGTCGCCTTTCTTCTCGTTCCTGCTTTCCCTTGCGTTGCCTTTCTTCCCTTTTCTGCTTTCCCTTGCGTCAGTTTTATTCCCATGCGTCGCCTTTCTTCCCGTTCCTGCTTTTCCTTGCGCCGCCTTTCTTCCCTTGCTTCTCCTTTATTCCCTTTCCGACTTAGCCTTGCATCGCCTTTCTTTCCTTGCGTCGCCTTTATTCTCGTTCCTGCGATCCCTTGCGTCGCCTTTCTTTCCGTTCCTACTTTCCCTTGCTTCGCCTTACTTCCCTTGCGTCTCCTTTCTTCCCTTTCCTACTTTCCCTTGCATCGCCTTTCTTTCCTGACGTCGCCTTTTCTCCCGTTGCTGCTTTTCCTTGCGTCGCCTTTCTTCGCCTTCCTGATTTCCCTTGCGTCGCCTTGCTTACCTTCCATCGCCTTTGTTCCCTTGCGTCGCCTTTCTTCCCTTGCATCGCATTTCTTCCCGTTCCTCCTTTCCCTTGCATCGCCTTTCTTCCCTTCCGTCACCATTCTTCCAGTTCGTGCTTTCCCTTGCGTTGCCTTTCTTCCCTTTCCTGCTTTCCCTTGCGTCGCCTTTCTTACCATTCCTGCTTTCCCTCGCGTCGCCTTTCTTACCATTCTTGCTTTCCCTCGCGTCGCCTTTCTTCCCCTGCGTCGCCTTTCTTCCCTTGCGTCGCCTTTCTTACCGTTCCTGCTTTACCTTGCGTCGCCTTTCTTCTCGTTCCTGCTTTCCCGTGCGTCGCCTTTCTTCCTGTTCCTGCTTTCCCTTGCGTCGCATTGCTTCCATTGCGTCGCCTTTCTTCCCTTGCATCTCCTTTCCTCCCTTGCTTCGGCTTTCTTCCCTTTTCTGCTTTCCCTTGCCTCGCCTTTCTACCCTTGCGTCGCCTTTCTTACCATTCCTGCTTTTCCTTGCGTCGCCTTTCATCCCTTGCGTCGCCTTTCTTCCCTTGCGTCGCCTTTGTTACTGCTCCTGCTTTCCCTTGCGTAACCTTTCCTCTCGTTCCGGCTTTCCCTTGCGTCTCCTTTATTCCCTTTCTGACTTAGCCTTGCATCGCCTTTCTTTCCTTGCGTCGCCTTTCCTCCCGTTCCTGCGATCCCTTGCGTCGCCTTTCTTTCCGTTCCTACTTTCCCTTGCTTCGCCTTACTTCCCTTGCGTCTCCTTTCTTCCCTTTCATACTTTCCCTTGCATCGCCTTTCTTTCCTGACGTCGCCTTTCCTCCCGTTGCTGCTTTTCCTTGCGTCGCCTTTCTTCCCCTTCCTGATTTCCCTTGCGTCGCCTTGCTTACCTTCCATCGCCTTTGTTCCCTTGCGTCGCCTTTCTTCCCTTGCATCGCATTTCTTCCCGTTCCTCCTTTCCATTGCATCGCCTTTCTTCCCTTCCGTCACCATTCTTACAGTTCGTGCTTTCCCTTGCGTCGCCTTTCTTCTGTTGCGTTGCCTTTCTTCCCTTGCGCCGCCTTTCTTCCCATTCCAGCATTCCCTTGCGTCGCCTTTCTTCCCTTGCGTCGCCTTTCTTCCCATTCCAGCATTCCCTTGCATCGCCTTTCTTCCCTTGCATCTCCTTTCGTTCCTTGCGTCGCCTTTCTTCCCATTCCTGCTTTCCCTTGCGTCGCATTTCATTCCCTTGCATCGCCTTTCTTACCATTCCTGCTTTCCCTCGCGTCGCCTTTCTTCCCCTGCGTCGCCTTTCTTCCCTTGCGTCGCCTTTTTTCTCGTTCCTGCATTCCCTTGCGTCGCCTTTCTTCTCGTTCCTGCTTTGCAGAGCGTCGCCTTTCTTCCTGTTCCTGCTTTCCCGTGCGTCGCCTTTCTTCCTGTTCCTGCTTTCCGTCGCATCGCCTTTCTTCCCCTGCGTCGCCTTTCTTCCCTTGCGTCGCCTTTCTTACCGTTCCTGCTTTCCCTTGAGTCGCCTTTCTTCTCGTTCCTGCTTTCCCGTGCGTCGCCTTTCTTCCTGTTCCTGCTTTCCCTTGCGTCGCCTGGCCTCCCTTGTGTCGCCTTTCTTCCCCTGCATCGCCTTTCTTCCCTTGCATCGCCTTTCTTACCATTCCTGCTTTCCCTTGCGTCACCTTTCTACCCTTGCGTCGCCTTTCTTACCATTCCTGATTTCGCTTGCGTCGCCTATCTTCCCTTGCATCGCCTTTCTTCCCGTTCCTACTTTCCCTTGCGTCGACTTTCTTTCCGCGCGTCGCCTTTCTTCTCGTTCCTGCTTTCCCTTGCGTTGCCTTTCTTCCCTTTCCTGCTTTCCCTTGCGTCGCCTTTCTTACCATTCCTGCTTTCCCTCGCGTCGCCTTTCTTCCCCTGCGTCGCCTTTCTTCCCTTGCGTCGCCTTTCTTACCGTTCCTGCTTTACCTTGCGTCGCCTTTCTTCTCGTTCCTGCTTTCCCGTGCGTCGCCTTTCTTCCCGTTCCTGATTTCCCTTGCGTCGCCTTGCTTCCCTTGCATGGCCTATCTTCCCTTGCATCGCCTTTCTTCCCTTGCGTCGCCTTTCTTCCCATTCCTGATTTCCCTTGCGTCGCCTTGCTTCCCTTGCATGGCCTATCTTCCCTTGCATCGCCTTTCCTCCCCTGCGTCGCCTTTCTTCCCTTGCTTCGCCTTTCTTACCGTTCCTGCATTCCCTTGCGTCGCCTTTCTTCTCGTTCCTGCTTTCCCTTGCGTTGCCTTTCTTCCCTTTCCTGCTTTCCCTTGCCTCGCCTTTCTACCCTTGCGTCGCCTTTGTTACCATTCCTGCTTTCCCTTGCATCGCCTTTCTTCCCCTGCGTCGCCTTTCTTCCCTTGCGTCGCTTTTCTTTCCGTTCCTGCTTCCCCTTGCGTCGCCTTTCTTCTCGTTCCTGCTTTCCCTTGCGTCGCCTTCCCTCCCGTTCCTGCTTTCCCTAGCGTCAGCTTTCTTCCCATGCATCTCCTTTCTTCCCGTTCCTGCTTTCCCTTGCGTCGCCTTTCTTCCCATTCCAGCATTCCCTTGCATTGCCTCTCTACCCTTGCGTCGCCTTTCTTCTCGTTCCTGCTTTCCCTTGCTTCGCCTTTCTTCTCGTTCCTGCTTTCCCTTCCGAAGCCTTATTTCCCATTTCTGCTTTCCCTTGCATCGCCTTTCTTCCCTTGCGTCGCCTTTCTTCCCCTTCCTGATTTCCCTTGCGTCGCCTTGCTTACCTTCCATCGCCT
>JASCYN010000150.1:1504018-1529018 GCA_030408155.1 Lophura swinhoii
GCACCAAAGGAGGTGTCCTGATCTGCCATAGGGACATGATGGGGGTCCCTTTAGCAATGAAGATCGGAGTGTTGACCACAATATCAGTAGGCCATGTACCTATTACTGGAGGGACTACTGAGCCTCCCACCTCCAACAATCTCCCCCAAGGTGCAAGTAGGCCACACCACTTGGGTCCTACCTGCACCTTCCAAGGCCATTTTATTCTATGGGTGCCTGGTTCTAAATTCTCAGGGGCAGGGAGCAGAAGATTATTTTCATTGCCAATCTGGGGTCTTACCTGATAATCAGTGCCCGTAATTTGGATCCTAAGTGGGGTGGCCCATGTTGTCTGCAGCATTCTCAGAGCACTGGGTCTGCCATCTCGGGGTCTTTCATTCAGGTCCCGCAAGGTTTCATACAGTCTTTTCGTCCACCCCTGCAGGGACTGGGAGTCTGTCTTCAGGGCAGCCTTAAGAATACCATTATAACGTTCAATGAGGCCTGCCCCCGTTGGATTATATGGCAAGTGGAATCGCCATTCGATGTTGTTTTCTTCTGCCCAGCGCTGTATCGTTGCACCAGTAAAATGAGTCCCTTGGTCGCTCTCAATGACTTGAGGTGTCCCATAGGCAGACATCAGTTTAGTCAGTGCCTTGATGGTATATGCCTGGTTTGCTTTTGGTACTGGATAGGCCTGCAGTAGCCCACTTGCAGTGTCGACGCAGGTCAGGGCATATCTCGCCCCCTCAGACCGAGGAAGGGGCCCAATGTAATCGACCTGCCATCGTTGGAGAGGATTGTGTCCTCTAGCAAGATGGGCTGTCGTTTCGGGCAATGATCTCGGTCTCATCTTAGAGCAAGCGTCGCAATCCTGGCATGCCTGGACGATGTCAGGTAGTTGTATGGGCAGTCCCCATGCTTTAGCAGCTGCCCACATTGTCTTTTGTCCCGCATGCCGTAGCTTCTGATGTAACCAACGGGCGATGTTCTCAGATGGTGAATTCTCAATCCATCGAACTCGGGCCAGCGTGTCAGCTTCATCATTTCCCGGTGACTGTAGGGGCTGATGACCAGAAACATGGTAGACACATATAGTCCTGTGTTTGACTGTATTCCATATGTCTAACCACATGTCTTTGCCCCAGATTGGTCGGGCGTGGATAGTCCATTCCTGGGTGGCCCACTGTGCAATCCAAAGAGTGAGTCCCCGGTAAACAGCCCAACTGTCTGTACAGATGTTCAGGATACCATCACCGGGTTCCTTGGTTATAACCATCCACACGGCTCGCAGTTCCGCCCATTGGCTGCTCTGACCATCCCCCTCGTCAAACCAGATTGTCTCGGTTGAAGGATGGTATGCTATCGCTCTCCACTTGCTCGGGTTGCCCTTGCTGGACCCATCTGTATACCAGGCATCTTCAGGGATAGGATATTTCCCCTCCTGAACGGGACTCTTCTCTGGTGGAGCGACCAGTGTTTCTTTTGGTGCATCACAGTGATAGGTCACTGGGCCTAGGATCTTCTGAAGCTCTTCTTTTAAGGGTGATGAAGACAGACTGCTCCTTTGGCTGAGGTAAGCGACCCATCGTGCCACTGTTTGTGCTTGGGCCACCCCTGTCTTAGGAAGGTGGGTCAGATCTTTCACCCACCCCTGAATTGGCAGAGTGGTCTTCACTATAACTTCAGCCGTCTGGGTTATTGGCTCTACTGCCTGTAATGCTGAATAGGCAGCCAATAACTGTTTTTCAATCATACTGTATCTTTCTTCTGCTCCATGCCAGACCTGAGACCAAAAACCAATGGGGGTCCGAACAGAACTCTGGCGTTGCCACAGGCCCCAACCAAAGCCATCTTGAGTAACATGAACATCCAATTCAGCTGGGAGGGTAGGATCGAATATACCCAATGCCTGGGTTTGTTTAACTGCCAGTTTTGCCTGTTGGAAAGCATCCTGTTCTGTTTTCCCCCAGTCCCATAGCTGCCCCTTTTTTGTGAGTCTATATAGTGGCCTCAGCAGCTGCTCTAGGTGAGGTATAAAGGAACGCCAGTAACCCAGTATACCTAGAAACTCTTGCAGCTGTTTCGATGTTGTAGGGACTGGGAACGCCTGAACCTTATCTATGACAGCACTGGGTAGTACTTGGGTCTTTCCTGACCAAACCACCCCCAGGAATTTTACAGACAGGCCCGGACCTTGCACCTTTTGGGGATTTATAGCCCATCCCCTCTGCTGTAAATAGGCGGTTAATGAATCTGCCGCCTGCCCTACTGCCTCCAGTGAGTCGGATGTCAGCAGGAGATCATCAATATAATGATACAAGTTAACATCATTAGGTTTTTTCCAATCAGCCAGGTCACGCGCCACTAGATTGTGACAATACGTTGGTGAATGCACGTACCCCTGTGGCAGGACCTGAAAGGTCCACTGCCTGCCTCCCCACGTAAACGCAAATTGATCTTGCGATTCCTCAGCAATTGGGATACTGAAGAATGCATTTGCTAGATCTAGGACACAATGATAGGTTTTTATCTCCCTACTCAACGTATCCATTAGGGAGGCAATATTGGGTACGGCCGCATGAATTGGCGGCGTGACCTTATTTAATTCTCTGTAATCCACTGTCATTCTCCACGTGCCATCCGACTTCCGCACTGGCCATATGGGGGAATTATATGGGCTGTGTGCAGGTCTTATAATGCCCACTTTTTCTAATTCCTGCACCGTTCTCGATATTTCATCTTGCCCACCCGGGAGTCTGTACTGTCTTACATTAGTAATCCGGCGCGGTTTCGGCAGGCAAATACGCCCATGTTTCGCATGGCCTCTTAGTATTGCCTGCACCGCCCGGATACTGATACATCTCTGTCCAAGTCTGAACTCTCCCACAGTTGTTTGGAGAGCCAGACCCCATAGAATATCTATGCCCAAGATGTACTCCTGGACTGGGGCAATAGATACCTTATACTCCCGGGGTGGGAGACGCCCAACCCCCAGTTTTAACCATGTTTGGGTGACAGGAATAGTCTGTCCCCCAAAGCCACCAATCATCATTCTGTCCCCATCAAATTTGGTTGGATCTCCATAAACAATTGATGTTTCCGCTCCAGTGTCTACTAATGCCATAACCCTTTGTATGTTTTTCCGGGACCAATAAATCGTTAATTCTACATAGGGCCTCCGGTCCCGTCTGGAGGCCCTAGGGGGACTAACATCCCTCGTCACGCCATGAATTGAGCTATGTCCAATTCTTTTGCTTCCGGTGGCTCAGGCATTGTAGCCCGAGACACCTGAGGCGGCTTTTTTTTCCTATTAGGAACAATGAAATCCTCTAAGTTCCATGTCATTGTTGGCATTCTTTCATTTATAACCCTTACCCTTGGTTTCTTAGGGTAGGTTTGAAATTTTTGGTTGTCCTTTAATTGTTTCCACAGTTGGAGGAGGACATGGTTGGGCTGGCCGTCAATCTTAGCAAATTGGACCCCAGCCCAAATTAAATCATTAAACATTTGTTTTCGGGAGACCCTTATGGGTCCCGATTGAGGAGCTCGAGTAGCCGGCATTTTGGTTTTAGTCACCGGCAAGACCTCGGCTTCTTCTAGTGTCCTCATGTTGCGCCTACTCCGCAGGCGTTCTGTCTCTCCTAGGTCAGCCACTAACTGTGCAGCCTGCTGGACAACTGCTTCTGAGGCCACCAGGGGATTTAATATAGAGACCAGAGTGCCATACAGATGGGAGGGGGCTTGTTGTAGAATTAGGTCTCTCATCCCCGCTGAGAATTTGACCAGATCAGGGCCATCAAAGGTATCTTCATAAATCGCTTCCCTTACACCTAGCTCACGGATGTAATTTTGAAGATCCTCCATGGAGGACCACAGCCCGGTATGTAAGGGAATATCAGATTTATTGGGCCATACCATACGGCAGGCCGCCATTAACCATTCGATTATAGAATGGTTTTCATCATTATATTGATTACCTGCATATAATCGCTGTCTAAGAGCAGGATGGATAGTCATTGTGGCCAATTTGGCTATTTCGGGGCCATTCACCAGAACGCTTTCTGCCCCAGAATCCCACAGTCTTAATAACCAAGCCGGCACACTTTCTCTAGGTTTTTGCCAGAATCGTTGGACTAAGTCCATTAGTTCTGTTGCCGTGTATGGTCGGGCAGTTACATGCAAGTGTGTTTGAACAGGGGGCCACTGATCAGGCGGCACCCCTGCCGGTCTGTCCTGTACCTTTTTCGTTTTTTGAGTTATAACAGGACGGACTTCTAGTGCATCCGTCAAAATTGGAGTTTCAAGATCCGATTTAGATTGTTTATTTTCCTGATCAACGAACTCCGTTGATTCAGGAGCCTGGTCATTGTTTATTGAAATACTACGAACTTGACCTATTGGAAGATGTAAAATTGGTTTTTTTCCTGTTAATAGGCCAAGTTCCTGTTCTAGCTTTTCGATACGAACTTTTAGAAGTTCATTTTCATTCACTAAAGTATTGTTCCGTATTTCGGCATTGTTCAAAGCATTTAATAGCGGCCATGCCACTGTAGAAGCCGCTAATTGTCTTTCTCTAGTAACTAATAAATATTTGCCTAGTCCCTGAAAGTATTCCGCTAGGCGATATGGGGAAACATTTCCCACAACACGTAGGGGACCCCATTTTTCAATGATAGTCGCTAATTCATAATAAGGGGATCCCGCAAATCCTGGGATCTGCCCTGGAATTATTTTATCGAGGGGGGTAGTGTTCTCCCCCTTGAACCATTTACAGAAATTCCAAAGAAAGGACATAGTGTAAGTTTTAGTATATTCGGCTTGCCTGCCTGGCTCGCCAAATGTACAATCAATGAAAATTATATAAAGGAATATTTTATAATTTAATAATATTAAGATGTTATAATAATGAAATAGCAAGACAGTTAGGCACAGTGAGAAAAGAGAATAAATAGGAGGCTTACCCGTGTCGTGGGCTCGCTCAAGAAACTCCAGTGGAGTGGAACTTCCAAAGAGAGAGAGCGATCCTTCCCCACTGGAAGTCAGCTCTTAAATGGGTCTAGGAGAGGTGGAGCCAGGCTCCACCCCTTCCTGCAGCACAGGTGAATTGCTTTCACCTGTGCTCCCAGGGCTGACTCATTGCTCACCTCAGCTGACTAATCAGAGGTTCAGGCCGTGACTCAGCAGTTCCCATACAGCGACGCAAGGGAAATAACGCGACGCAAGTGAAGAAAAGCGACGCAAGGGAAAGCAGGAACGGGAAGAAAGGCGACGCAAGGGAAGAAAGGCGACGCAAGGGAAGCAAGGCGACGCAAGAGAAAGCAGGAATGGTAAGAAAGGCTACGCAAGGGAAGAAATGCGACGCAAGGGAAAGCAGAAACGAGAAGAAAGGCGACGCAAGGGAAGAAAGGCGACGCAAGAGAAAGCAGGAACGAGATGTACGGCGACGCAAGGGAAAGCAGGAACGAGAAGAAAAGCGACGCAAGGGAAAATAGGAACGGGAAGAAAAGCGACGCAAGGGAAGAAAGGCGACATAAGGGAAGAAAGGCGACGCAAGAGAAAGCAGAAACGGGAAGTAAGGCGATGGAAGGGAAAGCAGGAACGGGAAGAAAGGCGACGCGAGGGAAGAAAGGCGACGCAAGGGAAAGCAGAAACGGGAAGAAAGGCAATGCAAGGGAAAGCAGAAACGGGAAGAAAGGCGACACAAGGGAAGAAAGGTGACGCAAGGGAAGAAAGGTTATGCAAGGGAAGCGAGGCGATGGAAGGGAATGCTGGAATGGCAAGAAAGGCAACGCATGGAAATAAAGGCGACTCAAGGGAAAGCAAGAATGGGAAGATAGGCGACACAAGGGAAGGAAGGCGACGCAAGGGATTGCAGGAACGAGAAGAAAGGCAATGCAAGGAAAGAAAGGCAATGCAAGGGAAAGCAGGAATGGGAAAAAAGGAGACGCAAGGGAAGAAAGGCAGCGCAAGGGAAAGCAGGAACAGGAAGAAAGGCGACGGAAGGGAAGAAAGGCGACGGAAGGGAAGAAAGGCGACGCAAGGGAAAGCAGGAACAGGAAGAAAGGCGACGCAAGGGAAGAAAGGCGATGCAAGTAAGGAAAGGCGACGCAAGTAAAGAAAGGCGACGCCAGGGAAAGCAGGAACGGGAAGCAAGGCGACGCAAGGGAAGCAAGGCGACGCAAGGGAAAGCAGCAACGGGAAGAAAGGCGACGCAAGGGAAGAAAGGCGACGCAAGGGAAGAAAGGCGACGCAAGGGAAAGCTTGAATGGGAAGAAAGGAGACGCAAGAGAAAGCAAGAATTGGAAGAAAGGCGACGCAAGGGAAAGCAGAAACGGGAAGTAAGGCGTCGGAAGGGAAAGCAGGAATGAGAAGAAAGGCGAAGCAAGGGTAAACAGGAACGGGAAGAAAGGTGATGCAAGGGAAAGGAGGAACGGTAAGAAAGGCGATGCAAGGATAGAAAGGCTACGCAAGCAAAGAAAGGCGACGCAAGGGAAAGCAGGAACGAGAAGAAAGGCGACACACAGAAAGAAAGTCAAAGAAAGGGAAAGTAGGAACGGGAAGAAAGGCGATGCAAGGGATGGCAGGAACGAGAAGAAAGGCGACGCACGGAAAGAAAGGCGACGCAAGGGAAAGTAGGAACCGGAAGAAAGGCAACGCAAGGGAAGAAAGGCGATGCAAGGGAAATTAGGAATGGGAAGAAAGGCGACGCAAGGAACGAAAGGCGATGCAAGGGACAGTAGGAATGGGGAGCAAGGTGATGCAAGGGAAGAAAGGCGGCGCAAGGGAAAACAGGAATGGGAAGAAAGGAGATGCATGGGAAGAAAGCTGACGCAAGGAAAAGCAGGAGCGGGAGGAAAGGCGACGCAAGGGAAAGCAGGAACGAGAAGAAAAGTGACGCAAGAGAAAGCAGGAACGGTAAGAAAGGCTACGCAAGGGAAGAAAGGCGACGCAAGGGAAGAAAGGCGACACAAGGGATCGCAGGAACGAGAAGAAAGGCAACGCAAGTAAAGAAAGGCGACGCCAGAGAAAGCAGGAACGGGAAGAAAGGCGACAAAAGGGAAGAAAGGCGATGCAAGAGAAGAAACGCGACGCAAGGGAAGCAAGGCGACGCAAGGGAAGAAATGCGACGCAAGGGAAGCAAGGCGACGCAAAGGAAAGCAGGAACGGTAAGAAAGGCGACGCAAGGGAAGAAAGGCGATGCAAGTGAAGAAAGGCGACGCAAGGGAAGCAAGGCGAGTAAAGGGAAAGCAGGAATGGGAAGAAAGGCGACGCAAAGGAAGAAAGGCGACGCAAGTGAAGAAAGGCGACACAAGAGAAGCAAGGCGACGCAAGGGAAAGCAGGAACGGGAAGAAAGGCGACGCAAGTGAAGAAAGGCGACGCAAGGGAAAGCAGGAACGGGAAGAAAGGTGACGCAAGTGAAGAATGGCGACGCAAGGGAAAGCAGGAACGGGAAGAAAGGCGACGCAAGGGAAGAAAGGCGATGCAAGTGAAGAAAGGCGACGCAAGGGAAGCAAGGCAAGGCAAGGGAAAGCAGGAATGGGAAGAAAGGCGACGCAAGGGAAGAAAGGCGATGCAAGTGAAGAAAGGCGATGCAAGGGAAGCAAGGCGACGCAAGGGAAAGCAGGAACGGGAAGAAAGGCGACGCAAGGGAAATAACGCGACGCAAGGGAAGAAAGACGAGGCAAGGGAAGAAAGGCAACGCAAGGGATCGCAGGAACGAGAAGAAAGGCAACGCAAGGAAAGAAAGGCAATGCAAGGGAAAGCAGGAATGGGAAAAAAGGTGATGCAAGGGAAGAAAGGCGACGCAGGGGAAGAAAGGTGACGCAAGGGAAAGCAGGAACAGGAAGAAAAGCGTGGCAAGGGAATGCAGGAACGGGAAGAAAGGCGACGCAAGGGAAGAAAGGCGACGCAAGGGAAAATAGGAACGGGAAGAAAGGCGACGCAAGGGAAGAAAGGCGACGCAAGGGAAGAAAGGCGATGCAAGAGAAAGCAGAAACGGGAAGTAAGGCGACGGAAGGGAAAGCAGGAACGGGAAAAAAGGCGACACGGGGAAAGAAAGGCGATGCAAGAAAAAGCAGAAACGGGAAGAAAGGCGACGCAAGGGAAGCGAGGCGACGCAAGGGAAGAAAGGCGACGCAAGGGAAGCGAGGGGACGGAAGGGAAAGTTGGAATGGCAAGAAAGGCGATGCATGGAAAGAAAGGCGACGCAAGGGAAGAAAGGCGACGCAAGGGAAGAAAGGCGACGCAAGGGAAAGCAGGAATGGTAAGAAAGGCTATGCAAGGGAAGAACGGCTACGCAAGCGAAGTAAGGTGACGCAAGGGAAAGTAGGAACGGGAGGAAAGGCGACACAAGGGAAGAAAGGCGACGCAAGGGAAAGCAGGAACGAGAAGAAAGGCGACGCAAGGGAAGCAAGGCGACGCAAGGGAAAGCAGGAACGGGAAGAAAAGCGACGCAAGGGAAAGCAGGAACGAGAAGAAGGGCAACGCACGGAAACAAAGTCGACGCAAGGGAAAGCAGGAACGGGAAGAAAGGCGACGCAAGGAAAGAAATTTGACGCATGGCAAAGTAGGAACGGAAAGAAAGGCGTCGCAAGGGAAGAAAGGGGACGCAAGGGAAAGCAGGAATGGGAAGAAAGGCGACAGAAGGGTAGAAAGGCGACGCAACTGAAAGCAGGAATGGTAAGAAAGGCGACGCAAGGGAAGAAAGGCGACGCAAGGGAAGCAAGGCGATGCAAGGGAAAGCAGGAACGGGATGATAGGCGACGCAAGGGTAGAAAGGCGTGGCAAGGGAGCGCAGGAACGGGAAGAAAGGAGACGCATGGGAAAGCAGGAACGGGAAGAAAGGCGACGCGAGGGAAGAAAGGCGACACACGGTAAAGCAATGATGGGATGAATGCCGACGCACGAGACGGAAGGCAACGCAAGGGAAGAAAGGCGACGCAAGGGAAAGCAGGATTGAGAAGAACGGCGATGCAAGAGAAAGCAGGAACGCAAAGAAAGGAAATGCATGGAAAGAAAGGCGACGAAAGGGAAAGCAGGAATGGGAAGAAAGGTGACGCAAGGGAAAGCTGGAACGGTAGGAAAGGTGACGCAAGAGTAAGCAGGAACGGTAAGAAAGGCTACGCAAGGGAAGAAAGGCGGCGCAAGTAATGAAAGGCGATGCAAGGGAAAGCAGGAATGGGAAGAAAGGCGATGCAAGGGAAGAAAGGCAATGCAAGCGAAGAAAGGCGACGCAAGGGAAGCAAGGCGACGCAAGTGAAAGCAGGAACGGGAAGAAAGGTGACGGAAGGGAAGAAAGGCGACGCAAGGGAAGAAAGGTGACGCAAGGGAAAGCAGGAACAGGAAGTAAGGCGACGCAAGGGAAAAATGCGACGCAAGGGAAGGCATGAACGGGAAGAAAGGCGACGCAAGGTAAGAAATAAGATCCACGGGAAGAAAGGCGTCGCAAGGGAAGCAAGGCGAGGCAAGGGTAAGCAGGATTGAGAAGAAAGGCGACGCAAGAGAAAGCAGGAATGCGAACAAAGGCGACGCAAGGGAAGAAAGATGACACAAGAGAAAGCAGGAACGGGACGTAAGGCGTCGGAAGGGAAAGGAGGAACGACAAGAAAGGCGAAGCAAGGTAAGCAGGAACGGGAATAAAGGCGATGCAAGGGAAAGGAGGAACGAGAAGAAAGGAGATGCAGGGGAAGAAAGGCTACGCAAGCGAAGATAGGCGACGCAAGGGAAAGCAGGAACGAGAAGAAAGGCGACGCAAGAGAAAGCAGGAACGGTAAGAAAAGCGACGCAAGGGAAGAAAAGCGACGCAAGGGAAGAAAGGCGACGCAAGGGAAGAAAGGCGACGCAAGGGAAGAAAGGCGACGCAAGGGAAGAAAGGCGGCGCAAGGAATGAAAGGCGATGCAAGGGAAAGCAGGAATGGAAAGAAAGGCGATGCAAGGGAAGAAAGGAAATGGAAGTGAAGAAAGGCGACGCAAGGGAGGCAAGGCGACGCAAGGGAAAGCAGGAAAGGTAAGAAAGGCGACGCAAGGGTAGAAAGGCGATGCAAGGGAAAGCAGGAATTGGAAGAAAGGCGATGCAAGGGAAGAAAGGCGATGCAAGAGAAAGCAGGAGGGGTAAGAAAGGCGACGCAAGGGTAGAATGACGAGGCAAGGGAAAGCAGGAATGGGAAGAAAGGCGACGAAAGGGAAGAAATGCGATGCAAGTGAAGAAAGGCGACGCAAGGGAAGGCATGAACGGGAAGAAAGGAGACGCAAGGTAAGAAATAAGATCCACAGGAAGAAAGGCGTCGCAAGGGAAGCAAGGCGAGGCAAGGGAAAGCAGGATTGAGAAGAAAGGCGACGCAAGAGAAAGCAGGAACGCGAAGAAAGGCGACACAAGGGAAGAAAGGTGACACAAGAGAAAGCAGAAACGGGAAGTAAGGCGTCGGAAGGGAAAGCAGGAATGGTAAGAAAAGCGAAGCAAGGGTAGAAAGGCGAGGCAAGGGAAAGCAGGAATGGGAAGAAAGGCGACGCAAGGGAAGAAAGGCGATGCAAGTGAAGAAAGGCGACGCAAGGGAAGCAAGGCGAGGCAAGGGAAAGCAGGAATGGGAAGAAAGGCGACGCAAGGGAAGAAAGGCGATAGAAGTGAAGAAAGGCGATGCAAGGGAAGCAATGCGACGCAAGGGTAAGCAGGAACGGGAAGAAAGGCGCCGCAAGGGAAATAACGCGGCAGAAGTGAAGAAACGCGACGCAAGGGAAAGCAGGAACGGGAAGAAAGGTGATGGAAGGGAAGAAAGGCGACGCAAGGGAAGAAAGGCGACGCAAGGGAAAGCAGGAACAGGAAGAAAGGCGACGCAAGTGAAAGCAAGAACGGGAAGAAAGGTGACGGAAGGGAAGAAAGGCGACGCAAGGGAAGAAAGGCGACGCAAGGGAAAGCAGGAACAGGAAGAAAGGCGACGCAAGTGTAAGCAGGAACGGGAAGAAAGGTGACGGAAGGGAAGAAAGGCACCGCAAGGGAAGATAGGCGACGGAAGGGAAGAAAGGCGACGCAAGGGAAAGCAGTAACGGGAAGAACGGCGACACAAGGGAAATAACGCGAAGCAAGTGAAGAAAGGCGACGCAAGGGAAGCAAGGCGACGCAAGGGAAAGCAGGAACGGGAAGAAAGGCGTCGCAAGGGAAATAACGCGACGCAAGTGAAGAAAGGCGACGCAAGGGAAAGCAGGAACGGGAAGCAAGGCGACGCAAGGGAAGCAAGGCGACGCAAGGGAAGCAAGGCGACGCAAGAGAAAGCAGGAATGGTATGAAAGGCTACGCAAGGGAAGAAATGCGACGCAAGGGAAAGCAGAAACGAGAAGAAAGGTGACGCAAGGGAAGAAAGGCGACGCAAGAGAAAGCAGGAACGAGATGTACGGCGACGCAAGGGAAAGCAGGAACGAGAAGAATGGCGACGCAAGGGAAAATAGGAACGGGAAGAAAAGCGACGCAAGGGAAGAAAGGCGACATAAGGGAAGAAAGGCGACGCAAGAGAAAGCAGAAACGGGAAGTAAGGCGACGGAAGGGAAAGCAGGAACGGGAAGAATGGCGACGCGAGGGAAGAAAGGCGATGCAAGGGAAAGCAGAAACAGGAGGAAAGGCAATGCAAGGGAAAGCAGAAACGGGAAGAAAGGCGATGCAAGGGAAGAAAGGTGACGCAAGGGAAGAAAGGTTATGCAAGGGAAGCGAGGCGACGGAAGGGAATGCTGGAATGGCAAGAAAGGCGACGCATGGAAATAAAGGCGACTCAAGGGAAAGCAAGAATGGGAAGATAGGCGACGCAAGGGAAGGAAGGCGACGCAAGGGATTGCAGGAATGAGAAGAAAGGCAACGCAAGGAAAGAAAGGCAATGCAAGGGAAAGCAGGAATGGGAAAAAAGGCGACGCAAGGGAAGAAAGGCGACGCAAGGGAAGAAAGGCGACGCAAGGGAAAGCAGGAACAGGAAAAAAAGGCGTGGCAAGGGAAAGCAGGAACGGGAAGAAAGGCGACGCAAGGGAAAGCAGGAACAGGAAAAAAGGCGTGGCAAGGGAAAGCAGGAACGGGAAGAAAGGCGACGCAAGGGAAGAAAGGCGACGCAAGGGAAAGAAGAACGAGAAGAAAGGCGAAGCAAGGGAAGAAATGGGATGCAAGAGAAAGCAGAAAGAGGAAGTAAGGCACCGGAGGGGAAAGCGGGAACGTGAAGAAAGGCGAAGCAAGGTAATCAGGAACGGGAATAAAGGCGATGCAAGGAAAGAAAGGCTACGCAAGCAAAGAAAGGCGACGCAAGGGAAAGCAGGAACGAGAAGAAAGGCGACGCACGGAAAGAAAGTCGAAGCAAGGGAAAGTAGGAACGAGAAGAATGGCGACGCAAGGAAAGAAAGGCGTTGCAAGGGAAAGTAGGAAAGGGAAGAAAGGCAACGCAAGGGAAGAAAGGCAGCGCAAGGGAAAGCAGGAACGGGAAGAAAGGAGATGCATGGGAAGAAAGCTGACACAAGGGAAAGCAGGAGCGGGAGGAAAGGCGACGCAAGGGAAGAAAGGCAACGCAAGGGAAGAATGGCGACACAAGGGATCGCAGGAACGAGAAGAAAGGCGACGCAAGGAAAGAAAGGCGATGCAAGTGAAAGGGGACGCAAGGGAAGCAAGGCGACGCAAGGGAAAACAGGAACGGGAAGAAAGGCGACGCAAGGGAAATAACGCGACGCAAGGGAAGAAAGGCGACGCAAGGGAAGCAAGGCGACGCAAGGGAAAGCAGGAATGGTAAGAAAGGCGACGCAAGGGAAGAAAGGCGATGCAAGTGAAGAAAAGCGATGCAAGGGAAGCAAGGCGACGCAAGGGAAAGCAGGAACGGGAAGAAAGGCAACGCAAGAGAAGAAAGGCAGCGCAAGGGAAAGCAGGAACAGGAAGAAAGGCGACGGAAGGGAAGAAAGGCGACGGAAGGGAAGAAACGTGACGCAAGGGAAAGCAGGAACAGGAAGAAAGGCGACGCAAGGGAAGAAAGGCGATGCAAGTGAGGAAAGGCGACGCAAGTAAAGAAAGGCGACGCCAGGGAAAGCAGGAATGGGAAGAAAGGCGACGCAAGGGAAGCAAGGCGACGCAAGGGAAAGCAGCAACGGGAACAAAGCCGACGCAAGGGAAATAACGCGACGCAAGGGAAGAAAGGCGACGCAAGGGAAAGCAGAAACGGGAAGTAAGGCGTCGGAAGGGAAAGCAGGAATGAGAAGAAAGGCGAAGCAAGGGTAAACAGGAACGGGAAGAAAGGTGATGCAAGGGAAAGGAGGAACGGTAAGAAAGGCGATGCAAGGGAAGAAAGGCTACGCAAGCAAAGAAAGGCGACGCATGGGAAAGCAGGAACGGGAAGAAAGGCGACACACAGAAAGAAAGTCAAAGAAAGGGAAAGTAGGAACGGGAAGAAAGGCGATGCAAGGGATGGCAGGAACGAGAAGAAAGGCGACGCACGGAAAGAAAGGCGATGCAAGGGAAAGTAGGAACCGGAAGAAAGGCAACGCAAGGGATGAAAGGCAATGCAAGGGAAATTAGGAATGGGAAGAAAGGCGATGCAAGGAACGAAAGGCGATGCAAGGGAAAGTAGGAAAGGGGAGCAAGGCGATGCAAGGGAAGAAAAGCGGCGCAAGGGAAAACAGGAACGGGAAGAAAGGAGATGCATGGGAAGAAAGCTGACGCAAGGAAAAGCAGGAGCGGGAGGAAAGGCGACGCAAGGGAAAGCAGGAACGAGAAGAAAAGTGACGCAAGAGAAAGCAGGAACGGTAAGAAAGGCTACGCAAGGGAAGAAAGGCGACGCAAGGGAAGAAAGGCGACACAAGGGATCGCAGGAACGAGAAGAAAGGCAACGCAAGTAAAGAAAGGCGACGCCCGGGAAAGCAGGAACGGTAAGAAAGGCGACGAAAGGGAAGAAAGGCGATGCAAGTGAAGAAAGGCGACGCAAGGGAAGCAAGGCGAGTAAAGGGAAAACAGGAATGGGAAGAAAGGCGACGCTAAGGAAGAAAGGCGACGCAAGTGAAGAAAGGCGACACAAGAGAAGCATGGCGACACAAGGGAAAGCAGGAACGGGAAGAAAGGCAACGCAAGTGAAGAAAGGCGACGCAAGGGAAAGCAGGAACGGGAAGAAAGGCGACGCAAGTGAAGAAAGGCGACGCAAGGGAAAGCAGGAACGGGAAGAAAGGCGACGCAAGGGAAGAAAGGCGATGCAAGTGAAGAAAGGCGACGCAAGGGAAGCAAGGCAAGGCAAGGGAAAGCAGGAATGGGAAGAAAGGCGACGCAAGGGAAATAACGCGACGCTAGGGAAGAAAGGTGGCACAAGTGAAAGCAGGAAAGGGATGAAAGGCGACAGAAGGGAAGAAAGGCGACGCAAGGGAAAGCAGGAACAGGAAGAAAGGAGATGCATGGGAAGAAAGCTGACGCAAGGGAAAGCAGGAACGAGAAGAAAAGTGACGCAAGAGAAAGCAGGAACGGTAAGAAAGGCTACACAAGGGAAGAAAGACAACGCAAGGGAAGAATGGCGACACAAGGGATCGCAGGAACGAGAAGAAAGGCGACGCAAGGGAAGCAAGGCGACGCAAGGGAAAGCTGGAACGGGAAGATAGGCGACGCAAGGGTAGAAAGGCGAGGCAAGGGAAAGCAGGAACGGGAAGAAAGGCGTCGGAAGGGAAGAAAGGCGACGCAAGAGAAAGCAGAAACGGGAAGTAAGGCGATGGAAGGGAAAGCAGGAACAGGAAGAAAGGCGACGCGAGTGAAGAAAGGCGATGCAAGGGAAAGCAGAAACGGGAAGAAAGGCAATGCAAGGGAAAGCAGAAACGGGAAGAAAGGCGATGCAAGGGAAGAAAGGTGACGCAAGGGAAGAAAGGTTATGCAAGGGAAGCGAGGCGACGGAAGGGAATGCTGGAATGGCAAGAAAGGCGACGCATGGAAATAAAGGCGACTCAAGGGAAAGCAAGAATGGGAAGATAGGCGACGCAAGGGTAGAAAGGCGACGCAAGGGATCGCCGGAACGAGAAGAAAGGCATCGCAAGGAAAGAAAGGCAATGCAAGGGAAAGCAGGAATGGGAAAAAAGGCGATGCAAGGGATAAAAGGCGACGCAGGGGAAGAAAGGCGACGCAAGGGAAAGCAGGAACGAGAAGAAAGGCGACGCACGGAAAGAAAGTCGAAGCAAGGGAAAGTAGGAACGGGAAGAAAGGCGACGCAAGGGAAGAAAGGCAGCGCAAGGGAAAGCAGGAACGGGAAAAAAGGAGATGCATGGGAAGAAAGCTGACACAAGGGAAAGCAGGAGCGGGAGGAAAGGCGGCGCAAGGGAAAGCAGGAACGAGAAGAAAAGTGATGCAAGAGAAAGCAGGAACGGTAAGAAAGGCTACACAAGGGAAGAAAGGCAACGCAAGGGAAGAATGGCGACACAAGGGATCGCAGGAACGAGAAGAAAGGCGACGCAAGGAAAGAAAGGCGATGCAAGTGAAAGGCGACGCAAGGGAAGAAAGGCGATGCAAGGGAAAGCAGGAATGGTACGAAAGGCTATGCAAGGGAAGAACGGCTACGCAAGCGAAGTAAGGTGACGCAAGGGAAAGCAGGAACGAGAAGAAAGGCGGCGCACGAAAAGAATGTCGACGCAAGGGAAAGTACGAACGGGAGGAAAGGCGACGCAAGAGAAGAAAGGCGACGCAAGGGAAAATAGGAACGGGAAGAAAGGCGACGCAAGGGAAGAAAGGCGACGCAAGGGAAGAAAGGCGACGCAAGGGAAGTACGGCTACGCAAGCGAAGCAAGGTGATGCAAGGGAAAGCAGGAACGAGAAGAAAGGCGACGCAAGGGAAGAAAGGCGACGCAAGGGAAGAAAGGAGACGCAAGGGAAGAAAGGCGACACAAGGGAAGTACGGCTCCGCAAGGGAAGTACGGCTACGCAAGCGAAGCAAGGTGATGCAAGGGAAAGCAGGAACGAGAAGAAAGGCGACGCAAGGGAAAGCAGAAACGTGATGAAAGGCGACGCAAGGGAAGAAAGGCGACGCAAGAGAAAGCAAGAACTGGATGTAAGGCAACGCAAGGGAAAGCAGGAACGAATAGAAGGGCAACGCACGGATACAAAGTCGACGCAAGGGAAAGCAGGAACGGGAAGAAAGGCGACGCAAGGAAAGAAATTTGACGCAAGGGAAAGTAGGAACGGGAAGAAAGGCGATGCAAGGGAAGAAAGGCAATGCAAGCGAAGAAAGGCGACGCAAGGGAAGCAAGGCGACGCAAGTGAAAGCAGGAACGGGAAGAAAGCTGACGGAAGGGAAGAAAGGCGACGCAAGGGAAGAAAGGTGACGCAAGGGAAAGCAGGAACAGGAAGAAAGGCGACGCAAGGGAAAAATGCGACGCAAGGGAAGGCATGAACGGGAAGAAAGGAGACGCAAGGTAAGAAATAAGATCCACGGGAAGAAAGGCGTCGCAAGGGAAGCAAGGCGAGGCAAGGGAAAGCAGGATTGAGAAGAAAAGCGACGCAAGAGAAAGCAGGAACGCGAACAAAGGCGACGCAAGGGAAGAAAGATGACACAAGAGAAAGCAGACACGGGAAGTAAGGCGTCGGAAGGGAAAGGAGGAACGACAGGAAAGGCGAAGCAAGGTAAGCAGGAACGGGAATAAAGGCGATGCAAGGGAAAGGAGGAAAGGTAAGAAAGGAGATGCAAGGGAAGAAAGGCTATGCAAGCGAAGAAAGGCGACGCAAGGGAAAGCAGGAACGAGAAGAAAGGCGACGCAAGAGAAAGCAGGAACGGTAAGAAAAGCGACGCAAGGGAAGAAAAGCGACGCAAGGGAAGAAAGGCAACGCAAGGGAAGAAAGGCGACGCAAGGGAAGAAAGGCGGCGCAAGGAATGAAAGGCGATGCAAGGGAAAGCAGGAATGGAAAGAAAGGCGATGCAAGGGAAGAAAGGCGATGCAAGGGAAAGCAGGAATGGGAAGAAAGGCGATGCAAGGGAAGAAAGGCGATGCAAGGGAAAGCAGGAATGGGAAGAAAGGCGATGCAAGGGAAGAAAGGCGATGCAAGAGAAAGCAGGAGGGGTAAGAAAGGCGACGCAAGGGTAGAATGACGAGGCAAGGGAAAGCAGGAATGGGAAGAAAGGCGACGCAAGGGAAGAAATGCGATGCAAGTGAAGAAAGGCGACACAAGGAAAGCAAGGCGACGCAATGGAACGCAGGAACGGGAAGAAAGCCGATGCAAGGCAAATAACGCGACGCAAGGGAAGGCATGAACGGGAAGAAAGGAGACGCAAGGTAAGAAATAAGATCCACGGGAAGAAAGGCGTTGCAAGGGAAGCAAGGCGACGCAAGGGAAAGCAGAATAGAGAAGAAAGGCGACGCAAGAGAAAGCAGGAACGCGAAGAAAGGCGACGCAAGGGATGAAAGGTGACACAAGAGAAAGCAGAAACGGGAAGTAAGGCGTCGGAAGGGAAAGCAGGAATGGTAAGAAAAGCGAAGCAAGGGTAGAAAGGCGAGGCAAGGGAAAGCAGGAATGGGAAGAAAGGCGACGCAAGGGAAGAAAGGCGATGCAAGTGAAGAAAGGCGACGCAAGGGAAGCAAGGCGAGGCAAGGGAAAGCAGGAATGGGAAGAAAGGCGACGCAAGGGAAGAAAGGCGATACAAGTGAAGAAAGGCGATGCAAGGGAAGCAATGCGACGCAAGGGAAAGCAGGAACGGGAAGAAAGGAGATGCATGGGAAGAAAGGCGACGCAAGGGAAGAAAGGCGACGCAAGAGAAAGCAGGAACAGGAAGAAAGGCGACGCAAGTGAAAGCAGGAACGGGAAGAAAGGTGACGGAAGGGAAGAAAGGCGACGCAAGGGAAGAAAGGCGACGCAAGGGAAAGCAGGAACAGGAAGAAAGGCGACGCAAGGGAAAGGAGGAACGGGAAGAAAGGCACCGCAAGGGAAGATAGGCGACGGAAGGGAAGAAAGGCGACGCAAGGGAAAGCAGTAACGGCAAGAACGGCGACACAAGGGAAATAACGCGAAGCAAGGGAAGAAAGGCGGCGCAAGGGAAGCAAGGTGATGCAAGTGAAGAAAGGTGACGCAAGGGAAGCAAGGCGACGCAAGGGAAAGCAGGAACGGGAAGAAAGGCGACGCAAGGGAAATAACGCGACGCTAGTGAAGAAAGGCGACGCAAGGGAAAGCAGGAACGGGAAGAAAGGCGACGCAAGGGAAATAACGCGACGCTAGTGAAGAAAGGCGACGCAAGGGAAAGCAGGAACGGGAAGAAAGGCTACGCAAGGGAAGAAATGCGACGCAAGGGAAAGCAGAAACGAGAAGAAAGGCGACGCAAGGGAAGAAATGCGACGCAAGGGAAAGCAGAAACGAGAAGAAAGGCGGCGCAAGGGAAAATAGGAACGGGAAGAAAAGCGACGCAAGGGAAGAAAGGCGACGTAAGGGAAGAAAGGCGACGCAAGAGAAAGCAGAAACGGGAAGTAAGGCGATGCAAGGGAAAGCAGAAAAGGGAAGAAAGGCGATGCAAGGGAAGAAAGGTGACGCAAGGGAAGAAAGGTTATGCAAGGGAGGCGAGGCGACGGAAGGGAATGCTGGAATGGCAAGAAAGGCGACGCATGGAAATAAAGGCGACTCAAGGGAAAGCAAGAACGGGAAGATAGGCGACGCAAGGGAAGAAAGGCGACGCAAGGGATCGCAGGAACGAGAAGAAAGGCAACGCAAGGAAAGAAAGGCAATGCAAGGGAAAGCAGGAATGGGAAAAAAGGCGATGCAAGGGAAGAAAGGCGACGCAGTGGAGGAAAGGCGACGCAAGGGAAAGCAGGAACAGGAAAAAAGGCGTGGCAAGGGAAAGCAGGAACGGGAAGAAAGGCGACGCAAGGGAAGAAAGGCGACGCAAGGGAAAGAAGAACGAGAAGAAAGGCGACGCAAGGGAAGAAATGTGATGCAAGAGAAAGCAGAAAGAGGAAGTAAGGCACCGGAGGGGAAAGCAGGAACGAGAAGAAAGGCGAAGCAAGTTAAGCAGGAACGGGAATAAAGGCGATGCAAGGGAAGAAAGGCTACGCAAGCAAAGAAAGGCGACGCAAGGGAAAGCAGGAACGAGAAGAAAGGCGACGCACGGAAAGAAAGTCGAAGCAAGGGAAAGTAGGAACGAGAAGAATGGCGACGCAAGGAAAGAAAGGCGATGCAAGGGAAAGCAGGAAAGGGAAGAAAGGAGATGCATGGGAAGAAAGCTGACACAAGGGAAAGCAGGAATGGGAAAAAAGGCGACGCAAGGGAAAGCAGGAACGAGAAGAAAAGTGATGCAAGAGAAAGCAGGAACGGTAAGAAAGGCTACACAAGGGAAGAAAGGCAACGCAAGGGAAGAATGGCGACACAAGGGATCGCAGGAACGAGAAGAAAGGCGACGCAAGGAAAGAAAGGCGATGCAAGTGAAAGGCGACGCAAGGGAAGAAAGGCGATGCAAGGGAAAGCAGGAATGGTAAGAAAGGCTATGCAAGGGAAGAACGGCTACGCAAGCGAAGTAAGGTGACGCAAGGGAAAGCAGGAACGAGAAGAAAGGCGACGCACGAAAAGAATGTCGACGCAAGGGAAAGTACGAACGGGAGGAAAGGCGACGCAAGGGAAGAAAGGCGACGCAAGGGAAAATAGGAACGGGAAGAAAGGCGACGCAAGAGAAGAAAGGAGACGCAAGGGAAGAAAGGCGACACAAGGGAAGTACGGCTCCGCAAGCGAAGCGAGGTGATGCAAGGGAAAGCAGGAACGAGAAGAAAGGCGACGCAAGGGAAAGCAGAAACGTGAAGAAAGGCGACGCAAGGGAAGAAAGGCGACGCAAGAGAAAGCAAGAACTGGATGTAAGGCGACGCAAGGGAAAGCAGGAACGAGAAGAAGGGCAACGCACGGAAACAAAGTCGATGCAAGGGAAAGCAGGAACGGGAAGAAAGGCGACGCAAGGAAAGAAATTTGACGCAAGGGAAAGTAGGAACGGGAAGAAAGGCGTCGCAAGGGAAGAAAGGGGACGCAAGGGAAGATAGGCGACGCAAGGGAAAGCAGGAATGGGAAGAAAGGCGACGGAAGGGTAGAAAGGCGACGCAAGGGAAAGCAGGAATGGTAAGAAAGGCGACGCAAGGGAAGAAAGGCGACGCAAGGGAAGCAAGGTGATGCAAGGGAAAGTAGGAATGGGAAGAAAGGCGATGCATGGGGAGAAAGGCGACGCAAGGGAAATCAGGAACGGGAAGATAGGCGACGCAAGGGTAGAAAGGCGACGCAAGGGAGCACAGGAACGGGAAGAAAGGAGACGCATGGGAAAGCAGGAACGGGAAGAAAGGCGACGCGAGGGAAGAAAGGCGACACACGGTAAAGCAATGATGGGATGAATGCCGGCGCACGGGACGGAAGGCAACGCAAGGGAAGAAAGGCGACGCAAGGGAAAGCAGGAACGGGAAGAAAGGCGACGCAAGGGAAATAACGCGACGCTAGTGAAGAAAGGCGACGCAAGGGAAAGCAGGAACGGGAAGAAAGGCTACGCAAGGGAAGAAATGCGACGCAAGGGAAAGCAGAAACGAGAAGAAAGGCGACGCAAGGGAAAGCAGGAACGAGAAGAAAGGCGGCGCAAGGGAAAATAGGAACGGGAAGAAAAGCGACGCAAGGGAAGAAAGGCGACGTAAGGGAAGAAAGGCGACGCAAGAGAAAGCAGAAACGGGAAGTAAGGCGATGCAAGGGAAAGCAGAAAAGGGAAGAAAGGCGATGCAAGGGAAGAAAGGTGACGCAAGGGAAGAAAGGTTATGCAAGGGAGGCGAGGCGACGGAAGGGAATGCTGGAATGGCAAGAAAGGCGACGCATGGAAATAAAGGCGACTCCAGGGAAAGCAAGAACGGGAAGATAGGCGACGCAAGGGAAGAAAGGCGACGCAAGGGATCGCAGGAACGAGAAGAAAGGCAACGCAAGGAAAGAAAGGCAATGCAAGGGAAAGCAGGAATGGGAAAAAAGGCGATGCAAGGGAAGAAAGGCGACGCAGTGGAGGAAAGGCGACGCAAGGGAAAGCAGGAACAGGAAAAAAGGCGTGGCAAGGGAAAGCAGGAACGGGAAGAAAGGCGACGCAAGGGAAGAAAGGCGACGCAAGGGAAAGAAGAACGAGAAGAAAGGCGACGCAAGGGAAGAAATGTGATGCAAGAGAAAGCAGAAAGAGGAAGTAAGGCGCCGGAGGGGAAAGCAGGAACGAGAAGAAAGGCGAAGCAAGTTAAGCAGGAACGGGAATAAAGGCGATGCAAGGGAAGAAAGGCTACGCAAGCAAAGAAAGGCGACGCAAGGGAAAGCAGGAACGAGAAGAAAGGCGACGCACGGAAAGAAAGTCGAAGCAAGGGAAAGTAGGAACGAGAAGAATGGCGACGCAAGGAAAGAAAGGCGATGCAAGGGAAAGCAGGAAAGGGAAGAAAGGAGATGCATGGGAAGAAAGCTGACACAAGGGAAAGCAGGAATGGGAAAAAAGGCGACGCAAGGGAAAGCAGGAACGAGAAGAAAAGTGATGCAAGAGAAAGCAGGAACGGTAAGAAAGGCTACACAAGGGAAGAAAGGCAACGCAAGGGAAGAATGGCGACACAAGGGATCGCAGGAACGAGAAGAAAGGCGACGCAAGGAAAGAAAGGCGATGCAAGTGAAAGGCGACGCAAGGGAAGAAAGGCGATGCAAGGGAAAGCAGGAATGGTACGAAAGGCTATGCAAGGGAAGAACGGCTACGCAAGCGAAGTAAGGTGACGCAAGGGAAAGCAGGAACGAGAAGAAAGGCGACGCACGGAAAGAAAGTCGAAGCAAGGGAAAGTAGGAACGAGAAGAATGGCGACGCAAGGAAAGAAAGGCGATGCAAGGTAAAGTAGGAACGGGAAGAAAGGCGACGCAAGGGAAGAAAGGCAGCGCAAGGGAAAGCAGGAAAGGGAAGAAAGGAGATGCATGGGAAGAAAGCTGACACAAGGGAAAGCAGGAATGGGAAAAAAGGCGACGCAAGGGAAAGCAGGAACGAGAAGAAAAGTGATGCAAGAGAAAGCAGGAACGGTAAGAAAGGCTACACACGGGAAGAAAGGCAACGCAAGGGAAGAATGGCGACACAAGGGATCGCAGGAACGAGAAGAAAGGCGACGCAAGGAAAGAAAGGCGATGCAAGTGAAAGGCGACGCAAGGGAAGAAAGGCGATGCAAGGGAAAGCAGGAATGGTAAGAAAGGCTATGCAAGGGAAGAACGGCTACGCAAGCGAAGTAAGGTGACGCAAGGGAAAGCAGGAACGAGAAGAAAGGCGACGCACGAAAAGAATGTCGACGCAAGGGAAAGTACGAACGGGAGGAAAGGCGACGCAAGGGAAGAAAGGCGACGCAAGGGAAAATAGGAACGGGAAGAAAGGCGACGCAAGAGAAGAAAGGAGACGCAAGGGAAGAAAGGCGACACAAGGGAAGTACGGCTACGCAAGCGAAGCGAGGTGATGCAAGGGAAAGCAGGAACGAGAAGAAAGGCGACGCAAGGGAAAGCAGAAACGTGAAGAAAGGCGACGCAAGGGAAGAAAGGCGACGCAAGAGAAAGCAAGAACTGGATGTAAGGCGACGCAAGGGAAAGCAGGAACGAGAAGAAGGGCAACGCACGGAAACAAAGTCGATGCAAGGGAAAGCAGGAACGGGAAGAAAGGCGACGCAAGGAAAGAAATTTGACGCAAGGGAAAGTAGGAACGGGAAGAAAGGCGTCGCAAGGGAAGAAAGGGGACGCAAGGGAAGATAGGCGACGCAAGGGAAAGCAGGAATGGGAAGAAAGGCGACGGAAGGGTAGAAAGGCGACGCAAGGGAAAGCAGGAATGGTAAGAAAGGCGACGCAAGGGAAGAAAGGCGACGCAAGGGAAGCAAGGCGACGCAAGGGAAAGCAGGAATGGTACGAAAGGCTATGCAAGGGAAGAACGGCTACGCAAGCGAAGTAAGGTGACGCAAGGGAAAGCAGGAACGAGAAGAAAGGCGGCGCACGAAAAGAATGTCGACGCAAGGGAAAGTACGAACGGGAGGAAAGGCGACGCAAGAGAAGAAAGGCGACGCAAGGGAAAATAGGAACGGGAAGAAAGGCGACGCAAGGGAAGAAAGGCGACGCAAGGGAAGAAAGGCGACGCAAGGGAAGTACGGCTACGCAAGCGAAGCAAGGTGATGCAAGGGAAAGCAGGAACGAGAAGAAAGGCGACGCAAGGGAAGAAAGGCGACGCAAGAGGAAGCAGAAACGGGAAGTAAGGCGTCGGAAGGGAAAGCAGGAATGGTAAGAAAAGCGAAGCAAGGGTAGAAAGGCGAGGCAAGGGAAAGCAGGAATGTGAAGAAAGGCGAGGCAAGTGAAGAAAGGCGACGCAAGGGAAAAATGCGACGCAAGGGAAGGCATGAACGGGAAGAAAGGAGACGCAAGGTAAGAAATAAGATCCACGGGAAGAAAGGCGTCGCAAGGGAAGCAAGGCGAGGCAAGGGAAAGCAGGATTGAGAAGAAAAGCGACGCAAGAGAAAGCAGGAACGCGAACAAAGGCGACGCAAGGGAAGAAAGATGACACAAGAGAAAGCAGACACGGGAAGTAAGGCGTCGGAAGGGAAAGGAGGAAGGACAGGAAAGGCGAAGCAAGGTAAGCAGGAACGGGAATAAAGGCGATGCAAGGGAAAGGAGGAACGGTAAGAAAGGAGATGCAAGGGAAGAAAGGCTACGCAAGCGAAGAAAGGCGACGCAAGGGAAAGCAGGAACGAGAAGAAAGGCGACGCAAGAGAAAGCAGGAACGGTAAGAAAGGCCACGCAAGGGAAGAAAAGCGACGCAAGGGAAGAAAGGCGACGCAAGGGAAGAAAGGCGACGCAAGGGAAGAAAGGCGGCGCAAGGAATGAAAGGCGATGCAAGGGAAAGCAGGAATGGAAAGAAAGGCGATGCAAGGGAAGAAAGGCGATGCAAGGGAAAGCAGGAATGGGAAGAAAGGCGATGCAAGGGAAGAAAGGCGATGCAAGAGAAAGCAGGAGGGGTAAGAAAGGCGACGCAAGGGTAGAATGACGAGGCAAGGGAAAGCAGGAATGGGAAGAAAGGCGACGCAAGGGAAGAAATGCGATGCAAGTGAAGAAAGGCGACACAAGGAAAGCAAGGCGACGCAATGGAACGCAGGAACGGGAAGAAAGCCGATGCAAGGCAAATAACGCGACGCAAGGGAAGGCATGAACGGGAAGAAAGGAGACGCAAGGTAAGAAATAAGATCCACGGGAAGAAAGGCGTTGCAAGGGAAGCAAGGCGACGCAAGGGAAAACAGAATAGAGAAGAAAGGCGACGCAAGAGAAAGCAGGAACGCGAAGAAAGGCGACGCAAGGGAAGAAAGGTGACACAAGAGAAAGCAGAAACGGGAAGTAAGGCGTCGGAAGGGAAAGCAGGAATGGTAAGAAAAGCGAAGCAAGGGTAGAAAGGCGAGGCAAGGGAAAGCAGGAATGGGAAGAAAGGCGACGCAAGGGAAGAAAGGCGATGCAAGTGAAGAAAGGGGACGCAAGGGAAGCAAGGCGAGGCAAGGGAAAGCAGGAATGGGAAGAAAGGCGACGCAAGGGAAGAAAGGCGATACAAGTGAAGAAAGGCGATGCAAGGGAAGCAATGCGACGCAAGGGAAAGCAGGAACGGGAAGAAAGGAGATGCATGGGAAGAAAGGCGACGCAAGGGAAGAAAGGCGACGCAAGGGAAAGCAGGAACAGGAAGAAAGGCGACGCAAGTGAAAGCAGGAACGGGAAGAATGGTGACGGAAGGGAAGAAAGGCGACGCAAGGGAAGAAAGGCGACGCAAGGGAAAGCAGGAACAGGAAGAAAGGCGACGCAAGGGAAAGGAGGAACGGGAAGAAAGGCACCGCAAGGGAAGATAGGCGACGGAAGGGAAGAAAGGCGACGCAAGGGAAAGCAGTAACGGCAAGAACGGCGACACAAGGGAAATAACGTGAAGCAAGGGAAGAAAGGCGGCGCAAGGGAAGCAAGGTGATGCAAGTGAAGAAAGGTGACGCAAGGGAAGCAAGGCGACGCAAGGGAAAGCAGGAACGGGAAGAAAGGAGATGCAAGGGAAATAACGCGAC
>JASCYN010000150.1:1529118-1546118 GCA_030408155.1 Lophura swinhoii
ATGCAAGGGAAAGCAGGAACGGGAAGAAAGGCGGCGCAAGGGAAAGCAGGAACGGGAAGAAAGGAGATGCATGGGAAGAAAGCTGAAGCAAGGGAAAGCAGGAACGGGAGGAAAGGTGACGCAAGGGAAAGCAGGAACGGTAAGAAAAGCGACGCAAGGGATCGCAGGAACGAGAAGAAAGGCGACGCAAGGAATGAAAGGCGATGCAAGGAAAAGTAGGAAAGGGAAGAAAGGAGACACAAGGGAAGAAAGGCGGCGCAAGGGAAAGCAGGAATGGTAAGAAAGACGACGGAAGGGTAGAAAGGCGTCGCAAGGGAAAGCAGGAATGGTAAGAACGGCGACGCAAGGGAAGAAAGGCGACGCAAGGGAGGCCAGGCGACGCAAGGGAAAGCACGAACAGGAAGAAAGGCGACGCACGGGAAAGCAGGAACTAGAAGAAAGGCGAAGCAAGGGAATGCAGGAACGGTAAGAAAGGTGACGCAAGGGAAGAAAGGCGATGCAAGGGAAGAAAGGCGACGCGAGGGAAAGCAGGAATGGTAAGAAAGGCGATGCAAGGGTATGAAATGCGACGCAAGGGAAAGCAGGAATGGGAAGTAAGGCGACGCAAGGGTAGAAAGGCGATGCAAGGGGAGAAAGGCGATGCAAGGGAAGCAAGGCGACGCAAGGGAAAGCAGGAACAGGAAGAAAGGCGACGCACGGGAATGGAGGAACGAGAAGAAAGGCGACGCAAGGGAAGAAAGGCGACAGAGGGGAAGAAAGGCGACGCGAGGGAAAGCAGGAATGGTAAGAAAGGCGATGCAAGGGTATGAAATGCGACGCAAGGTAAAGCAGGAATGGGAAGAAAGGCGATGCAAGGGAAGAAAGGCGATGCAAGGGAAGAAAGGCGATGCAAGGTAAGCAAGGCGATGCAAGGGAAAGCAGAAATGGGAAATAAGGCTTCGGAAGGGAAAGCAGGAACGAGAAGAAAGGCGAAGCAAGGGTAAGCAAGAATGGTAAGAAAGGCGACGCAAGGGTAGAGAGGCGACGCAAGGGAATGCTGGAATGGGAAGAAAGGCGACGCATGGAAAGAATGGTGACGCTAGAGAAAGCAGAAACGGGAAGTAAGGCGTCGGAAGGGAAAGCAGGAACGAGAAGAAAGGCGGCGCACGGAAAGAAAGTCGAAGCAAGGGAAAGTAGGAACGGAAAGAAAGATGACGCAAGGGATCGCAGGAACGAGAAGAAAGGCGACGCAAGGAATGAAAGGCGATGCAAGGGAAAGTAGGAAAGGGAAGAAAGGAGACACAAGGGAAGAAAGGCGGCGCAAGGGAAAGCAGGAACGGGAAGAAAGGAGATGCATGGGAAGAAAGCTGACGCAAGGGAAAGCAGGAACGGGAGGAAAGGCGACGCAAGGGAAAGCAGGAACGAGAAGAAAGGTGACGCAAGGGAAAGGAGGTACGGTAAGAAAGGCGACGCAAGGGAAGAAAGGCGAAGCAAGGGAAGAAAGGCGATGCAAGGGAAGCAAGGCGACGGAAGGGAAATCAGGAAGGGGAGGAAAGGCGACGCAAGGGAAGAAAGGCGACGCATGGAAAGAAAGGCGATGCAAGGGAACGCACGAACGGGAAAAAAGGCGACGGAAGGGAAGAAAGGCGATGCAAGGGAAAGGAGGAACGGGAAGACAGGCTACGCAAGAGAAAGCAGGAACGGGAAGAAATGCGATGCAAGGGAAGAAAGGCGATGCAAGGGTATGAAATGCGACGCAAGGGAAAGCAGGAATGGGAAGAAAGGCGACGCAAGGGTAGAAAGGCGATGCAAGGGGAGAAAGGCGATGCAAGGGAAGCAAGGCGACGCAAGGGAAAGCAGGAAGGGGAAGAAAGGCGACGCAAGGGAAGAAAGGCGATGCAAGGGAAAGCAGAAATGGGAAATAAGGCTTCGGAAGGGAAAGCAGGAACGAGAAGAAAGGCGAAGCAAGGGTAAGCAGGAATGGTAAGAAAGGCGACGCAAGGGTAGAGAGGCGATGCAAGGGAATGCTGGAATGGGAAGAAAGCCGGCGCATGGAAAGAATGGCGACGCTAGAGAAAGCAGAAACGGGAAGTAAGGCGTCGGAAGGGAAAGCAGGAACGAGAAGAAAGGCGAAGCAAGGGTAAGCAGGAACGAGAACAAAGGCGGCGCACGGATAGAAAGTCGAAGCAAGGGAAAGTAGGAACGGAAAAAAAGGCAACGCAAGGGATCGCAGGAACGAGAAGAAAGGCGACGCAAGGAATGAAAGGCAATGCAAGGGAAAGTAGGAAAGGGAAGAAAGGAGACACAAGGGAAGAAAGGCGACGCGAGGGAAAGCAGGAATGGTAAGAAAGGCGATGCAAGGGTATGAAATGCGACGCAAGGGAAAGCAGGAATGGGAAGAAAGGCGACGCAAGGATAGAAAGGCGATGCAAGGGAAGAAAGGCGATGCAAGGGAAGCAAGGCGACGCAAGGGAAAGCAGGAAGAGGAAGAAAGGCGACGCACGGGAATGGAGGAACGAGAAGAAAGGCGACGCAAGGGAAGAAAGGTGACGCAAGGGAAAGCAGGAACGGGAAGAAAGGCGTGGCAAGGGAAAGCAGGAACGGGAAGAAAGGCAACGCAAGGGAAGAAAGTCGACGCATGGGAAGGCAGGAACTGCAAGAAAGGCGACGCATGGAAAGAAAGGCGATGCAAGAGAAAGTAAGAAAGGGAAGAAAGGCGACGCAAGGGAAGAAAGGCGATGCAAGGGAAGAAAGGTTATGCAAGGGAAATCAGGAACGGTAAGAAAGGCTACGAAAGGAAAGAAAGGCGACGCACGGAAAGCAGGAACGGGAAGAAAGGCAACGCAAAGGAAAGCAGGAACGAGAAGAAAGGCGACGCACGGAAAGAAAGTCGACGCAAGGGAAAGTAGGAACGGGAAGAAAGGCGATGCAAGGGAAGAAAGGCGACGCACGGGAGGCCGGGCGATGCAAGGGAAAGTAGGAACAGGAAGAAAGGCGACGCACGGGAAAGCAGGAACGAGAAGAAAGGCGACGCAAGGGAATAAAGGCGACGCAGGGGAAGAAAGGCGACGCGAGGGAAAGCAGGAATGGTAAGAAAGGCGATGCAAGGGTATGAAATGCGACGCAAGGGAAAGCAGGAGTGGGAAGAAAGGCGACGCAAGCGAAGAAAGGCGACGCAAGGGAAGAAAGGCGATGCAAGGGAAGAAAGGCGATGCAAGGGAAGCAAGACGACGCAAGGGAAATCAGGAAGGGGAAGAAAGGCGACGCAAGGGAAGAAAGGCGATGCAAGGGAAAGCAGAAATGGGTAATAAGGCTTCGGACGGGAAAGCAGGAACGAGAAGAAAGGCAAAGCAAGGGTAAGCAGGAATGGTAAGAAAGGCGACGCAAGGGTAGAGAGGCGATGCAAGGGAATGCTGGAATGGGAAGAAAGGCGACGCATGGAAAGAATGGCGACGCTAGAGAAAGCAGAAACGGGAAGTAAGGCGTCGGAAGGGAAAGCAGGAACGTGAACAAAGGCGGCGCACAGAAAGAAAGACGAAGCAAGGGAAAGTAGGAACGGAAAGAAAGGCGACGCAAGGGATCGCAGGAACGAGAAGAAAGGCGACGCAAGGAATGAAAGGCGATGCAAGGGAAAGTAGGAAAGGGAAGAAAGGAGACACAAGGGAAGAAAGGCGGCGCAAGGGAAAGCAGGAACGGGAAGAAAGGAGATGCATGGGAAGAAAGCTGACGCAAGGGAAAGCAGTAACGGGAGGAAAGGCGACGCAAGGGAAAGCAGGAACGGGAAGAAAGGTGACGCTATTGAAAGCAGTAACGGTAAGAAAGGCGATGCAAGGGAAGGAAGGCGACGCAGGGGAACAAAGGCGATGCAGGGTAAGCAAGGCGACGCAAGGGAAATCAGGAAGGGGAAGAAAGGCGACGCAAGGGAAGATAGGCGACGCATGCGAAAGCAGGAATGGTAAGAAAGGCGACGCAAGGGAAGGAAGGCAACGCAAGAGAAGAAAGGCGACGCAAGGGAAAGCAGGAACGGGAAGAAAGGCGACTGAAGGGAAGAAAGGCGATGCAAGGGAAAAAAGGCGACGCAAGGGAAGAAAGGCGATGCAAGGGAAAGCAGAAATGGGAAATAAGGCTTCGGAAGGGAAAGCAGGAACGAGAAGAGAGGCGAAGCAAGGGTAAGCAGGAATGGTAAGAAAGGCGACGCAAGGGAAGAAAGGCGATGCAAGGAAAGAAAGGCGATGCAAGGGAAGCAAGGCGACGCAAGGGAATGCTGGAATGGGAAGAAAGGCGACGCATGGAAAGAATGGCGACGCTAGAGAAAGCAGAAACGCGAAGTAAAGCGTCGGAAGGGAAAGCAGGAACGAGAAGAAAGGCGGCGCACGGAATGAAAGGCGATGCAAGGGAAAGTAGGAAAGGGAAGAAAGGACACACAAGGGAAGAAAGGCGGCGCAAGGGAAAGCAGGAACGGGAAGAAAGGAGATGCATGGGAAGAAAGCTGACGCAAGGGAAAGCAGGAACGGGAGGAAAGGCGACGCAAGGGAAAGCAGGAACGAGAAGAAAGGTGACGCAAGGGAAAGCAGGAACGGTAAGAAAGGCGACGCAAGGGAAGAAAGGCGATGCAAGGGAAGAAAGGCGATGCAAGGGAAGCAAGGCGACGGAAGGGAAATCAGGAAGGGGAGGAAAGGCGACGCAAGGGAAGAAAGGCGATGCAAGGGAAAGCAGAAATGGGAAATAAGGCTTCGGAAGGGAAAGCAGGAACGAGAAGAAAGGCGAAGCAAGGGTAAGCAGGAATGGTAAGAAAGGCGACGCAAGGGAAGAAAGGCGATGCAAGGGAAGAAAGGCGATGCAAGGGAAGCAAGGCGACGCAAGGGAAATCAGGAAGGGGAGGAAAGGCGATGCAAGGGAAGAAAGGCGATACAAGGGAAGCAAGGCGACGCAAGGGAAATCAGGAACGGGAAGAAAGGCGACGCTAGGGAAGAAAGGCAACGCAAGAGAAGAAAGGCGATGCAAGGGAACGCACGAACGGGAAGAAAGGCGACGGAAGGGAAGAAAGGCGATGCAAGGGAAAGGAGGAACGGGAAGACAGGCTACGCAAGAGAAAGCAGGAACGGGAAGAAATGCGATGCAAGGGAAGAAAGGCGACGCAAGGGAAGCAAGGCGCCGCATGGGAAAGCAGGAACAGGAAGAAAGGCGTCGCACGGGAAGAAAGGCGACGCAGGGGAAGAAAGTCGACGCAAGGGAAGGCAGAAACTGCAAGAAAGGCGACGCATGGAAAGAAAGGCGATGCAAGGGAAGGCAGGAACTGCAAGAAAGGCGACGCATGGAAAGAAAGGCGATGCAAGAGAAAGTAGGAAAGGGAAGAAAGGCGACGCATGGAAAGAATGGCGACGCTAGAGAAAGCAGAAACGGAAGTAGGGCGTCGGAAGGGAAAGAAGGAACGAGAAGAAAGGCGGCGCACGGAAAGAAAGTCGAAGCAAGGGAAAGTAGGAACGGAAAGAGAGATGACGCAAGGGATCGCAGGAACGAGAAGAAAGGCGACGCACGGAATGAAAGGCGATGCAAGGGAAAGTAGGAAAGGGAAGAAAGGAGACACAAGGGATGAAAGGCGGCGCAAGGGAAAGCAGGAACGGGAAGAAAGGAGATGCATGGGAAGAAAGCTGACGCAGGGGAAAGCAGGAACGGGAGGAAAGGCGACGCAAGGGAAAGCAGGAACGAGAAGAAAGGCGACGCACGGGAAAGCAGGAACGAGAAGAAAGGCAACGCAAGGGAAAGCAGGAACGGAAAGAAAAGCGACGCAAGGGAAGAAAGGCGACGCAGCGGAAGAAAGGCGACGCGAGGGAAAGCAAGAATGGTAAGAAAGGCGACGCGAGGGAAAGCAGGAATGGTAAGAAAGGCGACGCAAGCAAAAACAGGAAAGGGAAGATAGGCAACCCAAGGGAAAACAGGAACGAGAAGAAAGGCGACGCGCGGAAAGAAAGTCGACGCAAGGGAAAGCAGGAACGGGTAGAAAGGCGATGCAAGGGAAGATAGGCGACGCAAGCGAAATCAGGAATGGTAAGAAAGGCGACGGAAGGGTAGAAAGGCGACGCAAGGGAAAGCAGGAATGGTAAGAAAGGCGACGCAAGGGAAGAAAGGCGATGCAAGGGAAGAAAGGCGACGCAAGGAAGGCCAGGCGACGCAAGGGAAAGCAGGAACAGGAAGAAAGGCGACGCACGAGAAAGCAGGAACGAAAAGAAAGGCGACGCAAGGGAATGCAGGAACGGTAAGAAAGGCGACGCAAGGGAGGAAAGGCGACGCAGGGGAAGAAAGGCGACGCAGGGGAAGCAAGGCGACGCAAAAGAAAGCAGGAATGGTAAGAAAGGCGACGGAAGTGTTGAAAGGCGACGCAAGGGAAAGCAGGAAAGGGAAGAAAGGCGAAGCAAGGGAAGAAAGGCGACGCAAGGGAAGAAAGGCGTTGCAAGGGATAGCAGAAATGGGAAATAAGGCTTCGGAAGGGAAAGCAGGAACGAGAAGAAAGGCGAAGCAAGGGTAAGCAGGAATGGTAAGAAAGGCGACGCAAGGGAAGAAAGGCGATGCAAGGGAAGAAAGGCGATGCAAGGGAAGCAAGGCGACGCAAGGTGAATCAGGAAGGGGAAGAAAGGTGACGCAAGGGAAGAAAGGCGATGCAAGGGAAAGCAGAAATGGGAAATAAGGCTTCGGAAGGGAAAGCAGGAAAGAGAAGAAAGGCGAAGCAAGGGTAAGCAGGAATGGTAAGAAAGGCGACGCAAGGGTAGAGAGGCGATGCAAGGGAATGCTGGAATGGGAAGAAAGGAGATGCATGGGAAGAAAGCTGACGCAAGGGAAAGCAGGAACGGGAGGAAAGGCGACGCAAGGGAAAGCAGGAACGAGAAGAAAGGTGACGCAAGGAAAGCAGGAACGGTAAGAAAGGCGACGCAAGGGAAGAAAGGCGACGCAAGGGAAGAAAGGCGACGCAAGGGAAAGCAGGAATGGTAAGAAAGGCGACGCAAGGGTAGAAAGGCGAGGCAAGGGAAAGCAGGAAAGGGAAGAAAGGCGACGCAAGGGAAGAAAGGAGATGCAAGGGAAGAAAGGCGACGCAAGGGAAGCAAGGCGACGCAAGGGAAAGCAGGAACGAGAAGAAAGGCGACGCAAGGGAAAGCAGGAACGGAAAGAAAAGCGACGCAAGGGAAGATAGGCGACGCAAGCGAAAGAAGGAATGGTAAGAAAGGCGACAGAAGGGTAGAAAGGCGACGCAAGGGAAAGCAGGAATGGTGAGAAAGGTGACGCAAGGGAAGAAAGGCGACGCAAGCGAAAGCAGGAATGGTAAGAAAGGCGACGCAAGGAAGGCCAGGCGACGCAAGGGAAAGCAGGAACAGGAAGAAAGGCGACGCATGGGAAAGCAGGAACGAGAAGTAAGGCGACGCAAGGGAATGCAGGAACGGTAAGAAAGGCGACGCAAGGGAAGAAAGGCGAGGTAAGGGAAGAAAGGCGACGCAATCGAAGCCAGGCGACGCAAGGGAAAGCAGGAACAGGAAGAAAGGCGACGCACGGGAAAGCAGGAACGATAAGAAAGGCGACGCAAGGTAAAGCAGGAACCAATAGAAAAGCGACGCGAGGGAAGAAAGGCGACGCAGGGGATGAAAGGCGACGCGAGGGAAAGCAAGAATGGTAAGAAAGGCGGCGCGAGGGAAAGCAGGAATGGTAAGAAAGGCGACGCAAGGGAAAGCAGTAAAGGGAAGAAAGGCAACGCAAGGGAAAGCAGGAACGGGAAGAAAGGAGATGCATGAGAAGAAAGCTGACGCTAGGGAAAGCAGGAACGGGAGGAAAGGCGACGCAAGGGAAAGCAGGAACGAGAAGAAAGGTGACGCAAGGGAAAGCAGGAACGGTAAGAAAGGCGACGCAGGGGAAGAAAGGCGACGCAAGGGAAAGCAGGAATGGTAAGAAAGGCGATGCAAGGGTAGAAAGGCGAGGCAAGGGAAAGCAGGAAAGGGAAGAAAGGCGATGCAAGGGAAGAACAGAGATGCAAGGGAAGAAAAGCGACGCAAGGGAAGCAAGGCGACGCAAGGGAAAGCAGGAACAGGAAGAAAGGCGACGCACGGGAAAGCAGGAACGAGAAGAAAGGCGGCGCAAGGGAAAGCAGGAACGGTAAGAAAAGCGACGCAAGGGAAGAAAGGCGACGCAGCGGTAGAAAGGCGACGCGAGGGAAAGCAAGAATGGTAAGAAAGGCGACGCGAGGGAAAGCAGGAATGGTAAGAAAGGCGACGCAAGCAAAAACAGGAAAGGGAAGAAAGGCAACGCAAGGGAAAACAGGAACGGGTAGAAAGGCGATGCAAGGGAAGATAGGCGACGCAAGCGAAATCAGGAATGGTAAGAAAGGCGACGGAAGGGTAGAAAGGCGACGCAAGGGAAAGCAGGAATGGTAAGAAAGGCGACGCAAGGGAAGAAAGGCGATGCAAGGGAAGAAAGGCGACGCAAGGAAGGCCAGGCGACGCAAGGGAAGGCAGGAACAGGAAGAAAGGCGACGCACGAGAAAGCAGGAACGCAAAGAAAGGCGACGCAAGGGAATGCAGGAACGGTAAGAAAGGCGACGCAAGGGAGGAAAGGCGACGCAGGGGAAGAAAGGCGACGCAGGGGAATCAAGGCGACGCAAGGGAAAGCAGGAATGGTAAGAAAGGCGACGGAAGTGTTGAAAGGCGACGCAAGGGAAAGCAGGAATGGTAAGAAAGGCGACGCAAGGGTAGAAAGGCGACGCAAGGGAAAGCAGGAACGAGAAGAAAGGCGAAGCAAGGGAATGCAGGAACGGTAAGAAAGGTGACGCAAGGGAAGAAAGGCGAAGCAAGGGAAGAAAGGCAACGAAAGGGAAGAAAGGCGATGCAAGGGATAGCAGAAATGGGAAATAAGGCTTCGGAAGGGAAAGCAGGAACGAGAAGAAAGGCGAAGCAAGGAAAGAAAGGCGATGCAAGGGAAGCAAGGCGACGCAAGGGAAATCAGGAACGGGAAGAAAGGCGACGCTAGGGAAGAAAGGCAACGCAAGAGAAGAAAGGCGATGCAAGGGAACGCACGAACGGGAAGAAAGGCGACGGAAGGGAAGAAAGGCGATGCAAGGGAAAGGAGGAACGGGAAGACAGGCTACGCAAGAGAAAGCAGGAACGGGAAGAAATGCGTTGCAAGGGAAGAAAGGCGACGCAAGGGAAGATAGGCGACGCACGGGAAAGCAGGAAGGGGAAAAAAGACGATGCAAGGGAAGAAAGGCGACGCAGGGGAAGAAAGGTGACGCAAGGGAAAGCAGGAACGGGAAGAAAGGCGGCGCAAGGGAAAGCAGGAACGGGAAGAAAGGAGATGCATGGGAAGAAAGCTGACGCAAGGGAAAGCAGGAACGGGAGGAAAGGTGACGCAAGGGAAAGCAGGAACGGTAAGAAAAGCGACGCAAGGGATCGCAGGAACGAGAAGAAAGGCGACGCAAGGAATGAAAGGCGATGCAAGGAAAAGTAGGAAAGGGAAGAAAGGAGACACAAGGGAAGAAAGGCGGCGCAAGGGAAAGCAGGAATGGTAAGAAAGACGACGGAAGGGTAGAAAGGCGTCGCAAGGGAAAGCAGGAATGGTAAGAACGGCGACGCAAGGGAAGAAAGGCGACGCAAGGGAGGCCAGGCGACGCAAGGGAAAGCACGAACAGGAAGAAAGGCGACGCACGGGAAAGCAGGAACTAGAAGAAAGGCGAAGCAAGGGAATGCAGGAACGGTAAGAAAGGTGACGCAAGGGAAGAAAGGCGATGCAAGGGAAGAAAGGCGACGCGAGGGAAAGCAGGAATGGTAAGAAAGGCGATGCAAGGGTATGAAATGCGACGCAAGGGAAAGCAGGAATGGGAAGTAAGGCGACGCAAGGGTAGAAAGGCGATGCAAGGGGAGAAAGGCGACGCAAGGGAAGCAAGGCGACGCAAGGGAAAGCAGGAACAGGAAGAAAGGCGACGCACGGGAATGGAGGAACGAGAAGAAAGGCGACGCAAGGGAAGAAAGGCGACGCAGGGGAAGAAAGGCGACGCGAGGGAAAGCAGGAATGGTAAGAAAGGCGATGCAAGGGTATGAAATGCGACGCAAGGTAAAGCAGGAATGGGAAGAAAGGCGACGCAAGGGAAGAAAGGAGACGCAAGGGAAGAAAGGAGATGCAAGGGAAGAAAGGCGACGCAAGGGAAGCAAGGCGACGCAAGGGAAAGCAGGAACGAGAAGAAAGGCGACGCAAGGGAAAGCAGGAACGGAAAGAAAAGCGACGCAAGGGAAGATAGGCGACGCAAGCGAAAGAAGGAATGGTAAGAAAGGCGACAGAAGGGTAGAAAGGCGACGCAAGGGAAAGCAGGAATGGTGAGAAAGGTGACGCAAGGGAAGAAAGGCGACGCAAGCGAAAGCAGGAATGGTAAGAAAGGCGACGCAAGGAAGGCCAGGCGACGCAAGGGAAAGCAGGAACAGGAAGAAAGGCGACGCATGGGAAAGCAGGAACGAGAAGTAAGGCGACGCACGGGAAAGCAGGAACGATAAGAAAGGCGACGCAAGGTAAAGCAGGAACCAATAGAAAAGCGACGCGAGGGAAGAAAGGCGACGCAGGGGATGAAAGGCGACGCGAGGGAAAGCAAGAATGGTAAGAAAGGCGGCGCGAGGGAAAGCAGGAATGGTAAGAAAGGCGACGCAAGGGAAAGCAGTAAAGGGAAGAAAGGCAACGCAAGGGAAAGCAGGAACGGGAAGAAAGGAGATGCATGAGAAGAAAGCTGACGCTAGGGAAAGCAGGAACGGGAGGAAAGGCGACGCAAGGGAAAGCAGGAACGAGAAGAAAGGTGACGCAAGGGAAAGCAGGAACGGTAAGAAAGGCGACGCAGGGGAAGAAAGGCGACGCAAGGGAAAGCAGGAATGGTAAGAAAGGCGATGCAAGGGTAGAAAGGCGAGGCAAGGGAAAGCAGGAAAGGGAAGAAAGGCGATGCAAGGGAAGAACAGAGATGCAAGGGAAGAAAAGCGACGCAAGGGAAGCAAGGCGACGCAAGGGAAAGCAGGAACAGGAAGAAAGGCGACGCACGGGAAAGCAGGAACGAGAAGAAAGGCGGCGCAAGGGAAAGCAGGAACGGTAAGAAAAGCGACGCAAGGGAAGAAAGGCGACGCAGCGGTAGAAAGGCGACGCGAGGGAAAGCAAGAATGGTAAGAAAGGCGACGCGAGGGAAAGCAGGAATGGTAAGAAAGGCGACGCAAGCAAAAACAGGAAAGGGAAGAAAGGCAACGCAAGGGAAAACAGGAACGGGTAGAAAGGCGATGCAAGGGAAGATAGGCGACGCAAGCGAAATCAGGAATGGTAAGAAAGGCGACGGAAGGGTAGAAAGGCGACGCAAGGGAAAGCAGGAATGGTAAGAAAGGCGACGCAAGGGAAGAAAGGCGATGCAAGGGAAGAAAGGCGACGCAAGGAAGGCCAGGCGACGCAAGGGAAGGCAGGAACAGGAAGAAAGGCGACGCACGAGAAAGCAGGAACGCAAAGAAAGGCGACGCAAGGGAATGCAGGAACGGTAAGAAAGGCGACGCAAGGGAGGAAAGGCGACGCAGGGGAAGAAAGGCGACGCAGGGGAAGCAAGGCGACGCAAGGGAAAGCAGGAATGGTTAGAAAGGCGACGGAAGTGTTGAAAGGCGACGCAAGGGAATGCAGGAACGGTAAGAAAGGTGACGCAAGGGAAGAAAGGCGAAGCAAGGGAAGAAAGGCAACGAAAGGGAAGAAAGGCGATGCAAGGGATAGCAGAAATGGGAAATAAGGCTTCGGAAGGGAAAGCAGGAACGAGAAGAAAGGCGAAGCAAGGAAAGAAAGGCGATGCAAGGGAAGCAAGGCGACGCAAGGGAAATCAGGAACGGGAAGAAAGGCGACGCTAGGGAAGAAAGGCAACGCAAGAGAAGAAAGGCGATGCAAGGGAACGCACGAACGGGAAGAAAGGCGACGGAAGGGAAGAAAGGCGATGCAAGGGAAAGGAGGAACGGGAAGACAGGCTACGCAAGAGAAAGCAGGAACGGGAAGAAATGCGTTGCAAGGGAAGAAAGGCGACGCAAGGGAAGATAGGCGACGCACGGGAAAGCAGGAAGGGGAAAAAAGGCGATGCAAGGGAAGAAAGGCGACGCAGGGGAAGAAAGGTGACGCAAGGGAAAGCAGGAACGGGAAGAAAGGCGGCGCAAGGGAAAGCAGGAACGGGAAGAAAGGAGATGCATGGGAAGAAAGCTGAAGCAAGGGAAAGCAGGAACGGGAGGAAAGGTGACGCAAGGGAAAGCAGGAACGGTAAGAAAAGCGACGCAAGGGATCGCAGGAACGAGAAGAAAGGCGACGCAAGGAATGAAAGGCGATGCAAGGAAAAGTAGGAAAGGGAAGAAAGGAGACACAAGGGAAGAAAGGCGGCGCAAGGGAAAGCAGGAATGGTAAGAAAGACGACGGAAGGGTAGAAAGGCGTCGCAAGGGAAAGCAGGAATGGTAAGAACGGCGACGCAAGGGAAGAAAGGCGACGCAAGGGAGGCCAGGCGACGCAAGGGAAAGCACGAACAGGAAGAAAGGCGACGCACGGGAAAGCAGGAACTAGAAGAAAGGCGAAGCAAGGGAATGCAGGAACGGTAAGAAAGGTGACGCAAGGGAAGAAAGGCGATGCAAGGGAAGAAAGGCGACGCGAGGGAAAGCAGGAATGGTAAGAAAGGCGATGCAAGGGTATGAAATGCGACGCAAGGGAAAGCAGGAATGGGAAGTAAGGCGACGCAAGGGTAGAAAGGCGATGCAAGGGGAGAAAGGCGATGCAAGGGAAGCAAGGCGACGCAAGGGAAAGCAGGAACAGGAAGAAAGGCGACGCACGGGAATGGAGGAACGAGAAGAAAGGCGACGCAAGGGAAGAAAGGCGACAGAGGGGAAGAAAGGCGACGCGAGGGAAAGCAGGAATGGTAAGAAAGGCGATGCAAGGGTATGAAATGCGACGCAAGGTAAAGCAGGAATGGGAAGAAAGGCGATGCAAGGGAAGAAAGGCGATGCAAGGGAAGAAAGGCGATGCAAGGTAAGCAAGGCGATGCAAGGGAAAGCAGAAATGGGAAATAAGGCTTCGGAAGGGAAAGCAGGAACGAGAAGAAAGGCGAAGCAAGGGTAAGCAAGAATGGTAAGAAAGGCGACGCAAGGGTAGAGAGGCGACGCAAGGGAATGCTGGAATGGGAAGAAAGGCGACGCATGGAAAGAATGGTGACACTAGAGAAAGCAGAAACGGGAAGTAAGGCGTCGGAAGGGAAAGCAGGAACGGGAAGAAAGGAGATGCATGGGAAGAAAGCTGACGCAAGGGAAAGCAGGAACGGGAGGAAAGGCGACGCAAGGGAAAGCAGGAACGAGAAGAAAGGTGACGCAAGGGAAAGGAGGTACGGTAAGAAAGGCGACGCAAGGGAAGAAAGGCGAAGCAAGGGAAGAAAGGCGATGCAAGGGAAGCAAGGCGACGGAAGGGAAATCAGGAAGGGGAGGAAAGGCGACGCAAGGGAAGAAAGGCGACGCATGGAAAGAAAGGCGATGCAAGGGAACGCACGAACGGGAAAAAAGGCGACGGAAGGGAAGAAAGGCGATGCAAGGGAAAGGAGGAACGGGAAGACAGGCTACGCAAGAGAAAGCAGGAACGGGAAGAAATGCGATGCAAGGGAAGAAAGGCGATGCAAGGGAAGAACAGAGATGCAAGGGAAGAAAAGCGACGCAAGGGAAGCAAGGCGACGCAAGGGAAAGCAGGAACAGGAAGAAAGGCGACGCACGGGAAAGCAGGAACGAGAAGAAAGGCGGCGCAAGGGAAAGCAGGAACGGTAAGAAAAGCGACGCAAGGGAAGAAAGGCGACGCAGCGGTAGAAAGGCGACGCGAGGGAAAGCAAGAATGGTAAGAAAGGCGACGCGAGGGAAAGCAGGAATGGTAAGAAAGGCGACGCAAGCAAAAACAGGAAAGGGAAGAAAGGCAACGCAAGGGAAAACAGGAACGGGTAGAAAGGCGATGCAAGGGAAGATAGGCGACGCAAGCGAAATCAGGAATGGTAAGAAAGGCGACGGAAGGGTAGAAAGGCGACGCAAGGGAAAGCAGGAATGGTAAGAAAGGCGACGCAAGGGAAGAAAGGCGATGCAAGGGAAGAAAGGCGACGCAAGGAAGGCCAGGCGACGCAAGGGAAGGCAGGAACAGGAAGAAAGGCGACGCACGAGAAAGCAGGAACGCAAAGAAAGGCGACGCAAGGGAATGCAGGAACGGTAAGAAAGGCGACGCAAGGGAGGAAAGGCGACGCAGGGGAAGAAAGGCGACGCAGGGGAAGCAAGGCGACGCAAGGGAAAGCAGGAATGGTTAGAAAGGCGACGGAAGTGTTGAAAGGCGACGCAAGGGAAAGCAGGAATGGTAAGAAAGGCGACGCAAGGGTAGAAAGGCGACGCAAGGGAAAGCAGGAACGAGAAGAAAGGCGAAGCAAGGGAATGCAGGAACGGTAAGAAAGGTGACGCAAGGGAAGAAAGGCGAAGCAAGGGAAGAAAGGCAACGAAAGGGAAGAAAGGCGATGCAAGGGATAGCAGAAATGGGAAATAAGGCTTCGGAAGGGAAAGCAGGAACGAGAAGAAAGGCGAAGCAAGGAAAGAAAGGCGATGCAAGGGAAGCAAGGCGACGCAAGGGAAATCAGGAACGGGAAGAAAGGCGACGCTAGGGAAGAAAGGCAACGCAAGAGAAGAAAGGCGATGCAAGGGAACGCACGAACGGGAAGAAAGGCGACGGAAGGGAAGAAAGGCGATGCAAGGGAAAGGAGGAACGGGAAGACAGGCTACGCAAGAGAAAGCAGGAACGGGAAGAAATGCGTTGCAAGGGAAGAAAGGCGACGCAAGGGAAGATAGGCGACGCACGGGAAAGCAGGAAGGGGAAAAAAGGCGATGCAAGGGAAGAAAGGCGACGCAGGGGAAGAAAGGTGACGCAAGGGAAAGCAGGAACGGGAAGAAAGGCGGCGCAAGGGAAAGCAGGAACGGGAAGAAAGGAGATGCATGGGAAGAAAGCTGAAGCAAGGGAAAGCAGGAACGGGAGGAAAGGTGACGCAAGGGAAAGCAGGAACGGTAAGAAAAGCGACGCAAGGGATCGCAGGAACGAGAAGAAAGGCGACGCAAGGAATGAAAGGCGATGCAAGGAAAAGTAGGAAAGGGAAGAAAGGAGACACAAGGGAAGAAAGGCGGCGCAAGGGAAAGCAGGAATGGTAAGAAAGACGACGGAAGGGTAGAAAGGCGTCGCAAGGGAAAGCAGGAATGGTAAGAACGGCGACGCAAGGGAAGAAAGGCGACGCAAGGGAGGCCAGGCGACGCAAGGGAAAGCACGAACAGGAAGAAAGGCGACGCACGGGAAAGCAGGAACTAGAAGAAAGGCGAAGCAAGGGAATGCAGGAACGGTAAGAAAGGTGACGCAAGGGAAGAAAGGCGATGCAAGGGAAGAAAGGCGACGCGAGGGAAAGCAGGAATGGTAAGAAAGGCGATGCAAGGGTATGAAATGCGACGCAAGGGAAAGCAGGAATGGGAAGTAAGGCGACGCAAGGGTAGAAAGGCGATGCAAGGGGAGAAAGGCGATGCAAGGGAAGCAAGGCGACGCAAGGGAAAGCAGGAACAGGAAGAAAGGCGACGCACGGGAATGGAGGAACGAGAAGAAAGGCGACGCAAGGGAAGAAAGGCGACAGAGGGGAAGAAAGGCGACGCGAGGGAAAGCAGGAATGGTAAGAAAGGCGATGCAAGGGTATGAAATGCGACGCAAGGTAAAGCAGGAATGGGAAGAAAGGCGATGCAAGGGAAGAAAGGCGATGCAAGGGAAGAAAGGCGATGCAAGGTAAGCAAGGCGATGCAAGGGAAAGCAGAAATGGGAAATAAGGCTTCGGAAGGGAAAGCAGGAACGAGAAGAAAGGCGAAGCAAGGGTAAGCAAGAATGGTAAGAAAGGCGACGCAAGGGTAGAGAGGCGACGCAAGGGAATGCTGGAATGGGAAGAAAGGCGACGCATGGAAAGAATGGTGACGCTAGAGAAAGCAGAAACGGGAAGTAAGGCGTCGGAAGGGAAAGCAGGAACGAGAAGAAAGGCGGCGCACGGAAAGAAAGTCGAAGCAAGGGAAAGTAGGAACGGAAAGAAAGATGACGCAAGGGATCGCAGGAACGAGAAGAAAGGCGACGCAAGGAATGAAAGGCGATGCAAGGGAAAGTAGGAAAGGGAAGAAAGGAGACACAAGGGAAGAAAGGCGGCGCAAGGGAAAGCAGGAACGGGAAGAAAGGAGATGCATGGGAAGAAAGCTGACGCAAGGGAAAGCAGGAACGGGAGGAAAGGCGACGCAAGGGAAAGCAGGAACGAGAAGAAAGGTGACGCAAGGGAAAGGAGGTACGGTAAGAAAGGCGACGCAAGGGAAGAAAGGCGAAGCAAGGGAAGAAAGGCGATGCAAGGGAAGCAAGGCGACGGAAGGGAAATCAGGAAGGGGAGGAAAGGCGACGCAAGGGAAGAAAGGCGACGCATGGAAAGAAAGGCGATGCAAGGGAACGCACGAACGGGAAAAAAGGCGACGGAAGGGAAGAAAGGCGATGCAAGGGAAAGGAGGAACGGGAAGACAGGCTACGCAAGAGAAAGCAGGAACGGGAAGAAATGCGATGCAAGGGAAGAAAGGCGATGCAAGGGTATGAAATGCGACGCAAGGGAAAGCAGGAATGGGAAGAAAGGCGACGCAAGGGTAGAAAGGCGATGCAAGGGGAGAAAGGCGATGCAAGGGAAGCAAGGCGACGCAAGGGAAAGCAGGAACAGGAAGAAAGGCGACGCACGGGAATGGAGGTACGAGAAGAAAGGCGACGCAAGGGAAGAAAGGCGACGCAGGGGAAGAAAGGCGACGCGAGGGAAAGCAGGAATGGTAAGAAAGGCGATGCAAGGGTATGAAATGCGACGCAAGGTAAAGCAGGAATGGGAAGAAAGGCGATGCAAGGGAAGAATGGCGATGCAAGGGAAGAAAGGCGATGCAAGGTAAGCAAGGCGATGCAAGGGAAAGCA
>JASCYN010000150.1:1546218-1561218 GCA_030408155.1 Lophura swinhoii
AGTTCCTGCTTTCACTTGCGTCGCCTTTCTTCCTGTTCCGGCTTTCCCTTGCGTCGCCTTTCTTCCCCTGCGTCGCCTTTCTTCCCATGCATCTCCTTTCTTCCCGTTCCTGCTTTCCCTTGCGTCGCCTTTCTTCACTTCCGTCGCGTTATTTCCCTTGCGGCGCCTTTCTTCCCGTTCCTGCTTTCCCTTGCGTCGCCTTGCTTCCCTTGCATCGCCTTACTTCACTTGTATCGCCTTTCTTTCCTTGTGTCGCCTTTCTTCCCATTCCTGCTTTCCCTTGCATCGCCTTTCTTCCCTTGCGTCTCCTTTCTTCCCATTCCTGCTTTCCCTTGCCTCGCCTTTCTACCCTTGCGTCGCTTTTCTTCCCATTACTGCTTTCCCTTGCCTCGCCTTTCTTCCCTTGCATCGCCTTTCTTCCCATTCCTGCTTTCCCTTGCATCGCCTTTCATTCCTTGCGCCGCCTTTCTTCCCTTGCGTAGCCTTTCTTACCGTTCCTGCTTACTCTTGCGTCACCTTTCCTCACTTGCGTCGCGTTATTTCCCTTGCGTCGCCTTTCTTCCCGTTCCTGCTTTCCCTTGCGTCGCCTTGCTTCCCTTGCGTCGCCTTTCTTCACTTGCATCGGCTTTCTCCCCTTGCGTCGCCTTTCTTACCATTCCTGCTTTCCCTTGCGTCGCCTATCATCCCTTGCGTCCCCATTCTTCCCTTGCGACGCCTTTCTTTCCGTTACTACTTTACCTTGCGTCGAATTTCTTTCTTTGCGTCGCCTTTCTTCCCGTTCCTGCTTTCCCTTGCGTCGACTTTGTTTCCGAGCGTTGCCCTTCTTCTCGTTCCTGCTTTCCCTTGCGTCGCCTTACATCCCGTTCTTGCTTTCTCTTGCGTCGCCTTTCTTCCCTTGCGTCGCCTTTCTTCTCAATCCTGCTTTCCCTTGCGTCGCCTTTCTTCCCTCGTGCCGCCTTTCTTCCCGTTCCTGCTTTCCCTTGCATCGCCTTACTTCCCGTTCCAGCTTTCCCTGGCGTCGCCATTCTTCTCCTTCCTGCTTTCCCTTGCGTCGCCTTGCTTCCCTTGCAACGCCTTTCTTCCCTTGCGTCGCCTTTCTTCTCTTGCATCGCCTTTCTTCCCTTGCGTCGCCTTTCTTCCCATTCCTGCTTTCCCTTGCATCGCATTTCTTCCCTTGCGTCGCCTTCCTTACCATTCCTGCTTTCTCTTGCGTCGCCTTGCTTCCCTTGCGTCGCCTTTCTTCCCTTCCGTCGCCTTTCTTCCCGTTCCTGCTTTCCCTTGCGTCGCCTTTCCTCACTTGCGTCGCGTTATTTCCCTTGCGTCGCCTTTCTTCCCGTTCCTGCTTTCCCTTGCGTCGCCTTGCTTCCCTTGCGTCGCCTTTCTTCACTTGCATCGGCTTTCTCCCCTTGCGTCGCCTTTCTTACCATTCCTGCTTTCCCTTGCATCGCATTTCTTCCCTTGCGTCGCCTTCCTTACCATTCCTGCTTTCTCTTGCGTCGCCTTGCTTCCCTTGCGTCGCCTTTCTTCCCTTCCATCGCCTTTCTTCCCGTTCATGCTTTCCCTAGCGTCGCCTTTCTTCACTTGCGTCGCGTTATTTCCCTTGCGTCGCCTATCTTCCCGTTCCTCATTTCCCTTGCGTCGCCTTTCTTCCATTGCATCACCTTACTTCCCTTGCATCGCCTTTCTTCCCTTGCGTCGCCTTTCTTCCCATTTCTGCTTTCCTTTGCGTCCCCTTTCTCCCCATGCATCGCCTTTCTTCCCATTCCTGCTTTCCCTTGCGTCGCCATTCTTCCCTTGCGTCGCATTTCTTCCCGTTCCTGCTTTCTCTTGCGTCGCCTTTCTTCTCAATCCTGCTTTCCCTTGCGCCGCCTTGCTTCCCTTGCAACGCGTTTCTTCCCTTGCATCATCTTTCTTCCCTTGCATCGGCTTTCTTCCCGTTCCTGTTTTCCCTTGCGTCGCCTTACATCCCGTTCTTGCTTTCTCTTGCATCGCCGTTCTTCCCTTGCGTCGCCTTTCTTCACGTTTCTGCTATCCCTTGCGTCGCTTTTCTTCCCTTGCGTCGCCTTACATCCCGTTCTTGCTTTCTCTTGCAACGCCTTTCTTCCCTTGCGTCGCCTTTCTTCTCTTGCATCGCCTTTCTTCCCTTGCGTCGCCTTTCTTCCCATTCCTGCTTTCCCTTGCCTCGTTATTCTACCCTTGCCTCGCCTTTCTTACCCCTCCTGCTTTATCCTGCGTCGCCTTGCTTCCCTTGCGTCGCCTTTCTTCACTTGTATCGCCTTTCTTCCCTTGCGTCGCCTTTCTTTATATTCCTGCTTTCCCTTGCATCGCATTTCTTTCCTTGCGTCGCCTTCCTTACCATTCCTGCTTTCTCTTGCGTCGCCTTGCTTCCCTTGCGTCGCCTTTCTTCCCTTCCGTCGCCTTTCTTCCCGTTCCTGCTTTCCCTTGCGTCGCCTTTCTTCACTTGCGTCTCGTTATTTCCCTTGCGTCGCCTTTCTTCCCGTTCCTGCTTTCCCTTGCGTCGCCTTGCTTCCCTTGCGTCGCCTTTCTTCACTTGCATCGGCTTTCTTCCCTTGCGTCGCCTTTCTTACCATTCCTGCTTTCCCTTGCGTCGCCTTTCTTCACTTCCGTCGCGTTATTTCCCTTGCGGCGCCTTTCTTCCCATTCCTACTTTCCCTTGCGTCGCCTTGCTTCCCTTGCATCGCCTTACTTCACTTGTATCGCCTTTCTTTCCTTGTGTCGCCTTTCTTCCCATTCCTGCTTTCCCTTGCATCGCCTTTCTTCCCTTGCGTCTCCTTTCTTCCCATTCCTGCTTTCCCTTGCCTCGCCTTTCTACCCTTGCGTCGCATTTCTTCCCGTTCCTGCTTTCCCTTGCCTCGCCTTTCTTCCCTTGCATCGCCTTTCTTCCCAGTCCTGCTTTCCCTTGCATCGCCTTTCATTCCTTGCGCCGCCTTTCTTCCCTTGCGTAGCCTTTCTTACCGTTCCTGCTTACTCTTGCGTCACCTTTCCTACCGTTCCAGCTTTCCCTTGCGTCGCCTTTCTTCTCGTACTTGCTTTCCCTTGCGTCGCCATTCTTCCCGTTTCTGCTTTCCCTTTCGTCGCCTTTCTTTCCATGCGTTTCCTTTCTTCGCGTTCCTGCTTTCCCTTGCGTCGCCTTTCTTCTCAATCCTGCTTTCCCTTGCGTCGCCTTTCTCCCCTCGCGTCGCCTTTCTTCCCGTTCCTGCTTTCCCATGCGTCTCCTTTCTTCCCGGTCCTGCGCTCCCTTGCGTCGCCTTTCTACCCTTGCGTCGCCTATCTTCCCGTTCCTCATTTCCCTTGCGTCGCCTTTCTTCCATTGCATCACCTTACTTCCCTTGCATCGCCTTTCTTCCCTTGCGTCGCCTTTCTTCCCATTTCTGCTTTCCTTTGCGTCCCCTTTCTCCCCATGCATCGCCTTTCTTCCCATTCCTGCTTTCCCTTGCGTCGCCATTCTTCCCTTGTGTCGCATTTCTTCCCGTTCCTGCTTTCTCTTGCGTCGCCTTTCTTCTCAATCCTGCTTTCCCATGCGCCGCCTTGCTTCCCTTGCAACGCGTTTCTTCCCTTGCATCGTCTTTCTTCCCTTGCATCGGCTTTCTTCCCGTTCCTGTTTTCCCTTGCGTCGCCTTACATCCCGTTCTTGCTTTCTCTTGCATCGCCTTTCTTCCCTTGCGTCGCCTTTCTTCACGTTTCTGCTATCCCTTGCGTCGCCTTTCTTCCCTTGCGTCGCATTTCTTCCCGTTCCTGCTTTCTCTTGCGTCGCCTTTCTTCTCAATCCTGCTTTGCCTTGCGCCGCCTTGCTTCCCTTGCAACGCGTTTCTTCCCTTGCGTCGTCTTTCTTCCCTTGCATCGGCTTTCTTCCCGTTCCTGCTTTCCCTTGCGTCGCCTTGCTTCCCTTGCAACGCCTTTCTTCCCTTGCGTCGCCTTTCTTCTCTTGCATCGCCTTTCTTCCCTTGCGTCGCCTTTCTTCCCATTCCTGCTTTCCCTTGCCTCGTTATTCTACCCTTGCCTCGCCTTTCTTACCCCTCCTGCTTTCTCCTGCGTCGCCTTGCTTCCCTTGCGTCGCCTTTCTTCACTTGCATCGGCTTTCTTCCCTTGCGTCGCCTTTCTTCATATTCCTGCTTTGCCTTGCATCGCATTTCTTTCCTTGCGTCGCCTTCCTTACCATTCCTGCTTTCTCTTGCGTCGCCTTGCTTCCCTTGCGTCGCCTTTCTTCCCTTCCGTCGCCTTTCTTCCCGTTCCTGCTTTCCCTTGCGTCGCCTTTCTTCACTTCCGTCGCGTTATTTCCCTTGCGTCGCCTTTCTTCCCGTTCCTGCTTTCCCTTGCGTCGCCTTGCTTCCCTTGCGTCGCATTTCTTCACTTGTATCGCCTTTCTTCCCTTGCGTCGCCTTTCTTCCCATTCCTGCTTTCCCTTGCATCGCCTTGCTTCCCTTGCGTCGCATTTCTTCACTTGCATCGCCTTTCTTCCCTTGCGTCGCCTTTCTTCCCATTCCTGCTTTCCCTTGCCTCTCCTTTCTACCCTTTCATCGCTTTTCTTACCATTCCTGCTTTACCTTGCGTCGCCTTGCTTCCCTTGCGTCGCCTTTCTTCCCTTGCTTCGCGTTATTTCCCTTGCGTCGGCTTTCTTCCCGTTCCTGCGTTCCCTTGTGTCGCCTTGCTTCCCTTGCGTCGCCTTTCTTCTCTTGCATCGCCTTTCTTCCCTTGCGTCACCTTTCTTCCCATTCCTGCTTTCCCTTGCCTCGTCATTCTACCCTTGCCTCGCCTTTCTTACCATTCCTGCTTTCTCTTGCGTCGCCTTGCTTCCCTTGCGTCGCCTTTCTTCACTTGCATCAGCTTTCTTCCCTTGCGTCGCCTTTCTTCCCGTTCCTGCTTTCCCATGCGTCTCCTTTCTTCCCGGTCCTGCGCTCCCTTGCGTCGCCTTTCTACCCTTGCGTCGCCTATTTCCCGTTCCTCATTTCCCTTGCGTTGCCTTTCTTCCATTGCATCACCTTACTTCCCTTGCATCGCCTTTCTTCCCTTGCGTCGCGTTTCTTCCCATTTCTGCTTTCCTTTGCGTCCCCTTTCTCCCCATGCATCGCCTTTCTTCCCATTCCTGCTTTCCCTTGCGTCGCCATTCTTCCCTTGCGTCGCATTTCTTCCCGTTCCTGCTTTCTCTTGCGTCGCCTTTCTTCTCAATCCTGCTTTCCCTTGCGCCGCCTTGCTTCCCTTGCAACGCGTTTCTTCCCTTGCATCGTCTTTCTTCCCTTGCATCGGCTTTCTTCCCGTTCCTGTTTTCCCTTGCGTCGCCTTACATCCCGTTCTTGCTTTCTCTTGCATCGCCTTTCTTCCCTTGCGTCGCCTTTCTTCACGTTTCTGCTATCCCTTGCGTCGCCTTTCTTCCCTTGCGTCGCATTTCTTCCCGTTCTTGCTTTCTCTTGCGTCGCCTTTCTTCCCGTTTCTGCTTTCCCTTGCGTCGCCTTGCTTCCCTTGCGTCGCCTTTCTTCACTTGCATCGGCTTTCTTCCCTTGCGTCGCCTTTCTTACCATTCCTGCTTTCCCTTGCGTCGCCTTTCTTCACTTCCGTCGCGTTATTTCCCTTGCGGCGCCTTTCTTCCCGTTCCTGCTTTCTCTTGCGTCGCCTTGCTTCCCTTGCATCGCCTTTCTTCACTTGTATCGCCTTTCTTCCCTAGCGTCGCCTATCTTCCCTTGCGGTACCTTTCTTCCTGTTCCTCCTTTCCCTTGCATCGCCTTTCTTCCCGTTCCTGCTTACCTTGCTTCGCCTTTCTTCTCGTTCCTCCTTTCCCTTCCGACGCCTTACTTCCCGTTTCTGCTTTCTCTTGTGTCACCTTTCTTCCCTTGCGTCGCCTTTCTTCGCGTTCCTGTTTTCTCTTGCGTCACCTTTCTTCTCAATCCTGCTTTCCCTTGCGTCGCCTTGCTTCCCTTGCGACGCCTTTCTTCCCGTGGATCTTATTTCTTACCTTGCGTCTCCTTTCTTCCCGTTCATACCTTCCCTTGCGTCGCATTTTTCCCTTGCGTCGCCTTTCTTCCTGTTCCTGCTATCCCTTGCGTCGCCTTTCTTCCCTTGCGTCGCCTTTCTTCCCTTCCGTCACCTTTCTTCCCGTCCCTGCTTTCACTTGCGTCGCCTTTCTTCCTGTTCCTGCTTTCCCTTGCCTCGCCTTTCTTCACTTCCGTCGCGTTATTTCCCTTGCGGCGCCTTTCTTCCCGTTCCTACTTTCCCTTGCGTCGCCTTGCTTCCCTTGCATCGCCTTTCTTCTCTTGTATCGCCTTTCTTTCCTTGTGTTGCCTTTCTTCCCATTCCTGCTTTCCCTTGCATCGCCTTTCTTCCCTTGCGTCTCCTTTCTTCCCATTCCTGCTTTCCCTTGCCTCGCCTTTCTGCCCTTGCGTCGCTTTTCTTCCCATTCCTGCTTTCCCTTGCCTCGCCTTTCTTCCCTTGCATCGCCTTTCTTCCCATTCCTGCTTTCCCTTGCATCGCCTTTCATTCCTTGCGCCGCCTTTCTTCCCTTGCGTAGCCTTTCTTACCGTTCCTGCTTACTCTTGCGTCACCTTTCCTACCGTTCCAGCTTTCCCTTGCGTCGCCTTTCTTCTCGTACTTGCTTTCCCTTGCGTCGCCATTCTTCCCGTTCCTGCTTTCCCTTTCGTCGCCTTTCTTTCCATGCGTTTCCTTTCTTCGCGTTCCTGCTTTCCCTTGCGTCGCCTTTCTTCTCAATCCTGCTTTCCCTTGCGTCGCCTTTCTTCCCTCACGTCGCCTTTCTTCCCGTTCCTGCTTTCCCATGCGTCTCCTTTCTTCCCGGTCCTGCGCTCCCTTGCGTCGCCTTTCTACCCTTGCGTCGCCTATCTTCCCGTTCCTGATTTCCCTTGCATCGCCTTGCTTCCATTGCATCACCTTACTTCCCTTGCATCGCCTTTCTTCCCTTGCGTCGCCTTTCTTCCCATTTCTGCTTTCCTTTGCGTCCCCTTTCTCCCCATGCATCGCCTTTCTTCCCAATCCTGCTTTCCCTTGCGTCGCCTTTCTTCCCTTGCGTCGCCTTTCTTCCCATTCCTGCTTTCCCTTGCGTCGCCTATCATCCCTTGCGTCCCCTTTCTTCCCTTGCGACGCCTTTCTTTCCGTTCCTACTTTACCTTGCGTCGTATTTCTTTCTTTGCGTCGCCTTTCTTCCCGTTCCTGCTTTCCCTTGCGTCGACTTTGTTACCGAGCGTTGCCCTTCTTCTCGTTCCTGCTTTCCCTTGCGTCGCCTTACATCCCGTTCTTGCTTTCTCATGCGTTGCCTTTCTTCCCTTGCATCGCCTTTCTTCTCGTTCCTGCTATCCCTTGCGTCGCCTTTCTTCCCCTGCGTCGCATTTCTTCCCGTTCCTGCTTTCTCTTGCGTCGCCTTTCTTCTCAATCCTGCTTTCCCTTGCTTCGCCTTTCTTCCCTCGTGCCGCCTTTCTTCCCGTTCCTGCTTTCCCTTGCATCGCCTTACTTCGCGTTCCAGCTTTCCCTGGCGTCGCCATTCTTCTCCTTCCTGCTTTCCCTTGCGTCGCCTTGCTTCCCTTGCAACGCCTTTCTTCCCTTGCGTCGCCTTTCTTCTCTTGCGTCGCCTTGCTTCCCTTGCGTCGCCTTTCTTCCCTTGCGTCGCCTTTCTTCCCGTTCCTGATTTCCCTTGCGTCGCCTTTCCTCACTTGCGTCGCGTTATTTCCCTTGCGTCGCCTTTCTTCCCGTTCCTGCTTTCCCTTGCGTCGCCTTGCTTCCCTTGCGTCGCCTTTCTTCACTTGCATCGGCTTTCTCCCCTTGCGTCGCCTTTCTTACCATTCCTGCTTTCCCTTGCATCGCATTTCTTCCCTTGCGTCGCCTTCCTTACCATTCCTGCTTTCTCTTGCGTCGCCTTGCTTCCCTTGCGTCGCCTTTCTTCCCTTCCGTCGCCTTTCTTCCCGTTCATGCTTTCCCTTGCGTCGCCTTTCCTCACTTGCGTCGCGTTATTTCCCTTGCGTCGCCTTTCCTCCCGTTCCAGCTTTCCCTTGTGTCGCCTTGCCTCCCTTGCGTCGCCTTTCTTCACTTGCATCGCCTTTCTTCCCTTGTGTCGCCTTTCTTACCATTCCTGCTTTCCCATGCGCCGCCTTGCTTCCCTTGCGTCGCCTTTCTTCACTTGCATCGCCTTTCTTCCCTTGTGTCGCCTTTCTTACCATTCCTGCTCTCCCTTGCGTCGCTTTGCTTCCCTTGCGTCGCCTTTCTGCCCTTGCTTCGCATTATTTCCCTTGTGTCGCCTTTCTTCCCGTTACTGCTTTCCCTTGCGTCGCCTTTCTTCCCTTGCGTCGCCTTTCTTCCCTTGCATCGCCTATCTTCCCTTGCGGTGCCTTTCTTCCTGTTCCTCCTTTCCCTTTCATCGTCTTTCTTCCCGTTCCTGCTTACCTTGCTTCGCCGTTCTTCTCGTTCCTCCTTTCCCTTCCGACGCCTTACTTCCCGTTTCTGCTTTCTCTTGTGTCACCTTTCTTCCCTTGCGTCGCCTTTCTTCGCGTTCCTGCTTTCTCTTGCGTCGCCTTTCTTCTCAATCCTGCTTTCCCTTGCGTCGCCTTGCTTCCCTTGCGACGCCTTTCTTCCCGTGGATCTTATTTCTTACCTTGCGTCTCCTTTCTTCCCGTTCATGCCTTCCCTTGCGTCGCATTTTTCCCTTGCGTCGCCTTTCTTCCTGTTCCTGCTTTCCCTTGCGTTGCCTTTCTTCCCCTGCGTCGCCTTTCTTCCCATGCATCTCCTTTCTTCCCGTTCCTGCTTTCCCTTGCGTCGCCTTTCTTCACTTCCGTCGCGTTATTTCCCTTGCGTCTCCTTTCTTCCCATTCCTGCTTTCCCTTGCCTCGCCTTTCTTCCCTTGCATCGCCTTTCTTCCCATTCCTGCTTTCCCATGCATCGCCTTTCATTCCTTGTGCCGCCTTTCTTCCCTTGCGTAGCCTTTCTTACCGTTCCTGCTTACTCTTGCGTCACCTTTCCTACCGTTCCAGCTTTCCCTTGCGTCGCCTTTCTTCTCGTACTTGCTTTCCCTTGCGTCGCCATTCTTCCCGTTCCTGCTTTCCCTTTCGTCGCCTTTCTTTCCATGCGTTTCCTTTCTTCGCTTTCCTGCTTTCCCTTGCGTCGCCTTTCTTCTCAATCCTGCTTTCCCTTGCGTCGCCTTTCTCCCCTCGCGTCGCCTTTCTTCCCGTTCCTGCTTTCCCATGCGTCTCCTTTCTTCCCGATCCTGCGCTCCCTTGCGTCGCCTTTCTACCCTTGCGTCGCCTATCTTCCCGTTCCTCATTTCCCCTGTGTCACGGGATCAACCAGATCAGTTTATGCCCGTGACAGGGGGCAGTAGGCCCCTGCCCTCCCCACCCCCCACCTGGCCCCACAATGGGAAGGAAGGGGGAAAAGGAAAAAAACAGCGGCAACAATCTATGGAGGTAAACTTATTTTACTAACTATGATATCGGAATGCAAAATAATACAATATAATACAATCTAATTGAAATTGAGTCTAATAAATCAAATGAGATATGAGAGAGAGTTCCCGAGACCGAGTCAAACCTGAAAAAGCTTGGAACGGCTAGGAAAGCACCCTCCAGCACCCACTGCCAGGCAGTAAGAGACCGCCCCCCGCCCCCCGGAAGGGTCAGATCCCATGACTTCCGTAATGTATAGGGATAGGTACGTAGAATTAGACCATTAACACTTTAATTCCAGTACATGATGTTTTGATGTGGAATATTGAAAATCAAAAAACCAAAACCATGACATTCCACCCCTTATTCTACATCACTACATCATGCTTAATATATATATATACATACATACATATACAAACAAAACAAAGATTAAAAAATGCATCACACACACACGTCTATATACATATACATAGAATTACTGTCTGCACTCCCCCAGCATCAAATTTCCTTGTGGTACACATTGAACATCCCCATTCTTCTGCATTACCCACCAAGTGGACCCAGGTCCCTGGGCAAAAACCGTACCGCGGAGAGGTTTGCCCTTTCCAGAAGCTGGAAGAACCCAAACTGCTTTTCCCAACATGCTCTTTACATGTACAACAGGGACCTTATCTCCCTCTACGGTATGTAGGGAGCTGGATTGGGTAGGACCATCACGATTGATAGATCCTCTGGTATTGACTAACCAGGTGGCTTCTGCCAAATGCTTCTCCCAGTGCTTAAATGTTCCGCCACCCATTGCTTTCAGCATAGTTTTTAACAACCCATTGTATCGTTCAATTTTACCAGAGGCTGGTGCATGGTAGGGAATATGGTAAATCCACTCAATGCCATGATCTTTGGCCCAAGTATTTACAAGAGAATTTTTGAAATGAGTCCCATTATCCGACTCAATTCTTTCTGGGGTGCCATGTCGCCAAAGGACTTGTTTCTCAAGACCTAGTATGGTGTTTCGGGCGGTAGCATGGGGTACTGCATATGTTTCAAGCCACCCAGTGGTTGCCTCCACCATGGTAAGCACATAACACTTACCACTGTGGGATCGTGGCAAAGTGATATAATCAACCTGCCATGCCTCTCCGTATTTGTACTTTTGCCATCGCCCTTCCTCCCAGAGTGGTTTCATCCTCTTGGCTTGTTTGATTATGGCGCACGTGTCACAGTCATGAATAACCTGTGCAATAGCATCCATAGTTAAGTCCACCCCTCGGTCTCTAGCCCACTTATATGTTGCATCTCTCCCCTGATGGCCCGAGGTCTCATGAGCCCACCGAGCTAGAAATAATTCACCCTTGTTCTGCCAGTCCAGGTCTATCTGAGCCACCTCAATTTTGGCAGCTCGGTCCACCTGGTGGTTATTTTGCTGTTCTTCAGTAGCCCGACTCTTGGGCACATGAGCATCTACATGGCGTACCTTCACGACCATATTCTTTATTCGGGCAGCAATATCTTTCCACAGTTCAGCAGCCCAAATAGGTTTACCCCTTCTTTGCCAGTTATTTTGCTCCCACTGCTGTAACCACCCCCATAGAGCATTTGCCACCATCCATGAGTCAGTGTAAAGATAAAGCATTGGCCACCTCTCCCGTTCAGCAACATCCAAGGCTAGTTGGACAGCCTTTACCTCTGCAAATTGGCTTGATTCTCCTTTCCCTTCGGTGGCCTCTGCAACTTGTCGTGTGGGGCTCCACACAGCAGATTTCCATCTGCGATGCTTTCCCACAATACGACACGATCCATCAGTGAACAGGGCATATTTTCTTTCATTTTCTGGTAATTCGTTGTATGGTGGGGCCTCTTTAGCTCGTGATACTTCTTCTGCTGGTGATGTTCCAAACTTTTTACCTTCAGGCCAGTCCATGATGACCTCCAGGATCCCCGGACGGCTGAGGTTCCCCATCCGCGCTCGTTGCGTAATCAACGCAATCCACTTACTCCAAGTGGCATCAGTTGCGTGATGGGTGGGGGGAACCTTTCCTTTAAACATCCAGTTCAGCACTGGTAGTCGAGGTGCCAGGAGAAGCTGTGTTTCAGTACCGACCACTTCAGAAGCAGCCCGAACCCCCTCATATGCGGCTAAGATCTCCTTTTCGGTTGGAGTGTAGCCTTCTTCCGACCCCCTGTAGGCCCGACTCCAGAATCCCAGGGGTCGGCCTCGGGTCTCTCCTGAGGCTCTTTGCCACAAACTCCAAGTGGGACCTTTCTCTCCAGCAGCAGTATAGAGGATGTTCTTTACATCCTGCCCTGTCCGTACTGGCCCTAAGGCCACGGCACGGGCTATCTCCTGTTTAATCTGTTCAAAAGCCTGCTGCTGCTCAGGGCCCCATGTAAACTCATTCTTCATTCGCGTCACATGATAAAGGGGGCTTACAATGAAGCTATAGTTTGGAACATGCATTCTCCAAAAGCCCACTACACCCAAAAAAGATTGTGTCTCTTTCTTACTAGTGGGTGGAGACATAGCGGTGATTTTGTCGATCACATCTGTCGGGATGTGACGACGGCCATCTTGCCACTTTATACCCAGGAACTGAATCTCCTGAGCAGGTCCTTTCACTTTGCTCCGCTTAATAGCAAAACCAGCACGCAGAAGAATCTGGATTATTCGCTCTCCTTTTGTGAAGACTTCTTCTGCTGTATCGCCCCACACAACGATGTCATCAATATACTGCAAGTGCTCAGGGGCACTGCCCTGTTCCAGTGCAGTTTGAATCAACCCATGGCAAATGGTCGGGCTGTGTTTCCACCCCTGGGGCAAACGGTTCCAAGTATACTGAACACCCCTCCAGGTGAAAGCGAACTGTGGCCTACATTCTTTGGCCAAAGGAATGGAGAAAAAAGCATTAGCAATGTCAATGGTGGCATACCATTTGGCTGCTTTTGACTCCAGTTCATACTGGAGTTCTAACATGTCCGGCACAGCAGCACTCAGTGGGGGTGTGACTTCATTCAGGCCACGGTAGTCCACCGTCAGCCTCCATTCTCCACTGGCTTTACGCACTGGCCATATGGGGCTGTTAAAAGGCGAGTGAGTTTTGCTGATCACTCCCTGACTCTCTAGTTGACGAATCAACTTATGAATGGGGAGCAAGGAATCCCTGTTGGTGCGGTACTGCCGTCTGTGCACCGTTTTTGTAGCAATTGGTACCTGTTGCTCTTTTACTTGTAGCAACCCCACAACAGACGGATCTTCTGACAGGCCAGGCAAAACAGACAGCTGCTTAATGTTGTTTGTGTCTACAGCAGCTATTCCAAAGGCCCATCGATACCCCTTAGGATCCTTGAAATGCCCCCTTCTGAGGTAATCAATACCAAGTATACATGGAGCCCCTGGACCAGTCACAATAGGGTGCTTTTGCCAGTTCCTACCAGTGAGGCTTATCTCGGCCTCCAACACAGTCAATTCTTGAGAGCCCCCAGTCACTCCAGAAATATGGATTGATTCTGTCCCTTCATAAGTCGAGGGCATCAGAGTGCACTGTGCACCGGTATCCACCAATGCCTTATATTTCAGTGGTTCTGATGTGCCAGGCCATCGGATCCACACAGTCCAATAAACTCTATTATCCCTTTCCCCCCCCTGACTGAGGGCAGGGCCCCTCTATTCATTACCTGTGGTAACCGGAGCAACTGCACTGGCGGTTGGTCTGCTTTGTAATTCTCTCACCCGTGCTCGTAGTACGTGAGTAGCTTGGTCGTGCCACTTCCTCATGTCTTCTCCATGGTCACGTAAGTAACGCCACAAGGCAAGTCGCGATGTAGGATTCCTTCCTGGAGCTGGAGAGCGTTTGCCTCTAACAGCTGAGATTTTTGATTTTGCACCTGAGAAGGAGGGTTCGTCGTCTTTAGTTAGTTGGATCCACACTTGTTCTACTATCTCCTTCAGTAGACTCTTTTGACTATTCTGATCTTCACCAAGCGTTTCTGATACTTCTACAGGTTTGTCACGATTTATCAGTGAAGACACTTGCTCTTGCACTTTATTCAGTTGCTCCGTCATTTGTGAGATGGCGGCGATGGCGGCGCGAGTTGGAGGTAGCTGTTGTTCATAGCTTTGGAGCGTAAGAATCAATTCAAAAACTAAGGGGCTTCTCTGTTGGTCCTCGTATCTGTCAGATGCTGCCAATAGTGCAGGGGCGTATCTGGCTGGTGCTGTTGATGTGAGCTGTTGCCACATTTCACGCGTTGTCCTCACTTTCTCAGGATCATGGCTTTGTGGGTCGCTAAAAACACAGTTAGGGTCATACAACATTTCCACCACGGCCATTTCCCTCAAATACTGGATACCCTGTTCAACTGTATCCCATCTTTTCGTCACAGGTTTCAAGCCGCTTTTGAAGGGGTACCTTTCCTTCACGGCTGCTAATATTCGTTCCCAGAGGGAGGCAGCCTCATCCAGACATCGACTAATTGCTCTGTCAATAGCTGGATTTCTGGCAATGGCTCCTAGTTGGCGAGCTTCATTACCATCTAGAGACAAGCTACTGGCCCCGCTGTCCCAGCAGCGCACTAACCAGGAAACGATAGTTTCATTTGGGTGCCGTATGAATTCCTTTCTTGAGCCTTGGATTTCAGTCATCTTCAGAGGCCGACGAGTAGTAATAGAAACTTCCTCTTCATCACTCTCTTCTGCATGTCTCTTCGTTTTTCCTTTTGCCTTTCTTGATCTTGGTGGTTCCGAGGAGGGCCCCTCACCTGGATCTTCCTCCACCTCCTCCTCCTCTTCTTCTTTTTTTCGTTCTAGACGCGAGGACACTCGTTTCCATTTCTTGCCCTCCACAGGGGCAACTGATATTGTTACTGGTGTCTCCTGTAATTGATCAGATTTGACTCGGAGATCCTCCCCTTTGGCTTGAACCTCAGCTCGGAAACTCTCTCTCTCCAAAACAGTATTATATATGGCACGGTAAGCACAAGCCAAACCCCAAATAAGTTGTACCTCCTTAGATTTACCTGAGCCGCACTGCCCCTGTCTCAAATACTGGCTAAGTTTCTGGGGATCCCACAGGTGCTCAAGAGTGAAATCCCATGACATTGCGGGTCCCCATGCTTCTAAGATCTGTCCTAAACCTCCCCATATTCCCTGCCAGTCAGCATTCTCTGGCTTTGGAGGAGACTCCTTCCGCTTACTATTCCTGTATTGGAATATATTCATGAAAAGTGATATGAGCAGGACCAGTGCGACCACAAGCATGAAAATTAACTCAGCATTGGAAAAACGTCTGATAAACCGAGAGGAAAACCTGGAAACTGGTTTGAACATCGTGTGGTTTGTAAAATTAGGTATTCCATTTGGGATGTAGTTGCTTGTGAAATTAGCCATTCCATCCGGGATGCAAGTGTCAAAATTCATATTAGACATTGCATTTAGGTACCAATATAGGTACCATACAGGCGTCTCCGTCAGTGCCCTTATTATATTATATATGTACACAATTCCACAACAAGTAATTATGGCATTGATGATTGGCCAGTAGTTCGCGAAGAACACCATAGCTTTGAATCCCCTCCTCAGCGCTCCCACGAAAAAGAGTGGGTTCATCGC
>JASCYN010000150.1:1561318-1650318 GCA_030408155.1 Lophura swinhoii
TCGCCTTTCTTAGCCTCCTGTTTTCCCTTGCGTCGCCTTTCTTCCCTTGCGTCGCCTTTCTTACCATTCCTGCTTTCCCTTGCGTTGCCTTTCTTCCCTTGCGTCGCCTTCCTTACCATTCGTGCTTTCTCTTGCGTCGCCTTGCTTCCCTTGCGTCGCCTTTCTTCCCTTCCATCGCCTTTCTTCCCATTCCTGCTTTCCCTTGCGTCGCCTATCTACCCTTCCGTCGCCTTTCTTACCATTCATGCTTTCCCTTGCGTCGCCTATCTTCCCTTGCATCCCCTTTCTTCCCTTGCGACGCCTTTCTTTCCGTTCCTACTTTACCTTGCATTGCCTTTCTTCCCTTGCGTTGCCTTTCTTCCCATTCGTGCTTTCCCTTGCTTCGCCTTGCTTCCCTTGCGTCGCCTTTCTTCTCTTGCATCGCCTTTCTTCCCTTGCGTCGCCTTTCTTCCCATTCCTGCTTTCCCTTGCCTCTCCTTTCTACCCTTTCGTCGCTTTTCTTACCATTCCTGCTTTCCCTTGCGTCGCCTTGCTTCCCTTGCGTCACCTTTCTTCCCTTGCTTCGCGTTATTTCCCTTGCGTCGGCTTTCTTCCCGTTCCTGCGTTACCTTGCGTCGCCTTGCTTCCCCTGCGTCGCCTTTATTCTCTTGCATCGCCTTTCTTCCCTTGCGTCACCTTTCTTCCCATTCCTGCTTTCCCTTGCCTCGTCATTCTACCCTTGCCTCGCCTTTCTTACCCCTCCTGCTTTCTCCTGCGTCGCCTTGCTTCCCTTGCGTCGCCTTTCTTCACTTGCATCCCCTTTCTTCCCTAGCGACACCTTTCTTTCCGTTCCTACTTTACCTTGCATCGCCTTTCTTTCCTTGCGTCGCCTTTCTGCTTGTTCCTGCTTTCCCTTGCATCGACTTTGTTTCCGTGCGTTGCCCTTCTTCTCGTTCCTGCATTCCCTTGCGTCGCCTTACATCCCGTTCTTGCTTTCTCTTGCGTCGCCTTTCTTCCCTTACGTCGCCTTTCTTCAAGTTTCTGCTTTCCCTTGCGTCGCCTTTCTTCCCTTGCGTCGCATTTCTTCCTGTTCCTGTTTTCTCTTGCGTCGCCTTTCTTCTCAATCCTGCTTTCCCTTGCGCCGCCTTGCTTCCCTTGCAACGCGTTTCTTCCCTTGCGTCGTCTTTCTTCCCTTACATCTGCTTTCTTCCCGTTCCTGTTTTCCCTTGCGTCGCCTTTCTTCCCTTGCGTCGCCTTTCTTACCATTCCTGCTTTCCCTTGCGTTGCCTTTCTTCCCTTGCGTCGCCTTCCTTACCATTCGTGCTTTCTCTTGCGTCGCCTTGCTTCCCTTGCGTCGCCTTTCTTCCCTTCCATCGCTTTTCTTCCCGTTCCTGCTTTCCCTTGCGTCGCCTTTCTTCACTTGCATCGCCTTTCTTCCCTTGCGTCGCCTTTCTTACCATTCCTGCTCTCCCTTGCGTCGCCTTGCTTCCCTTGCGTCGCCTTTCTGGCCTTGCTTTGCGTTATTTCCCTTGTGTCGCCTTTCTTCCCGTTTCTGCTTTCCCTTGCATCGCCTTTCTTCCCTTGCGTCGCCTATCTTCCCTTGCGGTGCCTTTCTTCCTGTTCCTCCTTTCCCTGGCATCGCCTTTCTTCCCGTTCCTGCTTACCTTGCTTCGCCTTTCTTCTCGTTCCTCCTTTCCCTTCCGACGCCTTACTTCCCGTTTCTGCTTTCTCTTGTGTCACCTTTCTTCCCTTGCGTCGCCTTTCTTCGCGTTCCTGCTTTCTCATGCGTCACCTTTCTTCTCAATCCTGCTTTCCCTTGCGTCTCCTTTCTTCCCGTTCATGCCTTCCCTTGCGTCACATTTTTCCCTTGCGTCGCCTTTCTTCCTGTTCCTGCTTTCCCTTGCGTCGCCTTTCTTCCCTTGCGTCGCCTTTCTTCCCTTCCGTCACCTTTCTTCCCGTTCCTGCTTTCACTTGCGTCGCCTTTCTTCCTGTTCCTGCTTTCCCTTGCGTCGCCTTTCTTCCCTTGCGTCGCCTTTCTTCCCATGCATCTCCTTTCTTCCCGTTCCTGCTTTCCCTTGCGTCGCCTTTCTTCACTTCCGTCGCGTTATTTCCCTTGCGGCGCCTTTCTTCCCGTTCCTACTTTCCCTTGCGTCGCCTTGCTTCCCTTGCATCGCCTTTCTTCACTTGTATCGCCTTTCTTCCCTTGTGTCGCCTTTCTTCCCATTCCTGCTTTCCCTTGCATCGCCTTTCTTCCCTTGCGTCTCCTTTCTTCCCATTCCTGCTTTCTCTTGCGTCGCCTTGCTTCCCTTGCGTCGCCTTTCTTCCCTTCCATCGCTTTTCTTCCCGTTCCTGCTTTCCCTTGCGTCGCCTTTCTTCACTTGCGTCGCGTTATTTCCCTTGCGTCGCCTTTCTTCCCGTTCCTGATTTCCCTTGCGTCGCCTTGCTTCCCTTGCGTCGCCTTTCTTCACTTGCATCGCCTTTCTTCCCTTGTGTCGCCTTTCTTACCATTCCTGCTTTCCCTTGCGCCGCCTTGCTTCCCTTGCGTCGCCTTTCTTCACTTGCATCGCCTTTCTTCCCTTGCGTCGCCTTTCTTCCCGGTCCTGCTCTCCCTTGCGTCGCCTTGCTTCCCTTGCGTCGCCTTTCTGGCCTTGCTTCGCGTTATTTCCCTTGTGTCGCCTTTCTTCCCGTTACTGCTTTCCCTTGCGTCGCCTTTCTTCCCTTGCGTTGCCTATCTTCCCTTGCGGTGCCTTTCTTCCTGTTCCTCCTTTCCGTGGCATCGCCTTTCTTCCCGTTCCTGCTTACCTTGCTTCGCCTTTCTTCTCGTTCCTCCTTTCCCTTCCGAAGCCTTACTTCCCGTTTCTGCTTTCTCTTGTGTCACCTTTCTTCCCTTGCGTCGCCTTTCTTCGCGTTCCTGCTTTCTCTTGCGTCACCTTTCTTCTCAATCCTGCTTTCCCTTGCGTCGCCTTGCTTCCCTTGCGACGCCTTTCGTCCCGTGGATCTTATTTCTTACATTGCGTCTCCTTTCCTCCCGTTCATGCCTTCCCTTGCGTCGCATTTTTCCCTTGCGTCGCCTTTCTTCCTGTTCCTGCTTTCCCTTGCGTCGCCTTTCTTCCCTTGCGTCGCCTTTCTTCCCTTCCGTCACCTTTCTTCCCGTTCCTGCTTTCACTTGCGTCGCCTTTCTTCCTGTTCCTGCTTTCCCTTGCGTCGCCTTTCTTCCCTTGCGTCGCCTTTCTTCCCATGCATCTCCTTTCTTCCCGTTCCTGCTTTCCCTTGCGTCGCCTTTCTTCACTTCCGTCGCGTTATTTCCCTTGCGGCGCCTTCCTTCCCGTTCCTACTTTCCCTTGCGTCGCCTTGCTTCCCTTGCATCGCCTTTCTTCACTTGTATCGCCTTTCTACCCTTGCGTCTTCTTTCTTCCCATTCCTGCTTTCCCTTTCCTCGCCTTTCTACCCTTGCGTCGCTTTTCTTCCCATTCCTGCTTTCCCTTGCCTCGCCTTTCTACCCTTGCGTCGCCTTTCTTCCCATTCCTGCTTTCCCTTGCATCGCCTTTCATTCCTTGCGCCACCTTTCTTCCCTTGCGTAGCCTTTCTTACCGTTCCTGCTTACTCTTGCGTCACCTTTCCTACCGTTCCAGCTTTCCCTTGCGTCGCCTTTCTTCTCGTACTTGCTTTCCCTTGCGTCGCCATTCTTCCCGTTCCTGCTTTCCCTTTTGTCGCCTTTCTTTCCATGCGTTTCCTTTCTTCGCGTTCCTGCTTTCCCTTGCGTCGCCTTTCTTCTCAATCCTGCTTTCCCTTGCGTCGCCTTTCTTCCCTCACGTCGCTTTTCTTCCCGTTCCTGCTTTCCCATGCGTCTCCTTTCTTCCCGGTCCTGCGCTCCCTTGCGTCGCCTTTCTACCCTTGCGTCGCCTATCTTCCCGTTCCTGATTTCCCTTGCGTCGCCTTGCTTCCATTGCATCACCTTACTTCCCTTGCATCGCCTTTCTTCCCTTGCGTCGCCTTTCTTCCCATTTCTGCTTTCCTTTGCGTCCCCTTTCTCCCCATGCATCGCCTTTCTTCCCATTCCTGCTTACCCTTGCATCGCCTTTCTTCCCTTGCGTCGCCTTTCTTCCCATTCTTGCTTTCCCTTGCGTCGCCTATCATCCCTTGCGTCCCCTTTCTTCCCTTGCGACGCCTTTCTTTCCGTTACTACTTTACCATGCGTCGAATTTCTTTCTTTGCGTCGCCTTTCTTCCCGTTCCTGCTTTCCCTTGCGTTGACTTTGTTTCCGAGCGTTGCCCTTCTTCTCGTTCCTGCTTTCCCTTGCGTCGCCTTACATCCCGTTCTTGCTTACTCTTGTTTCGCCTTTCTTCCCTTGCGTCGCCTTTCTTCTCTTGCATCGCCTTTCTTCCCTTGCGTTGCCTTTCTTCACTTCCATCGGCTTTCTTCCCTTGCGTCGCCTTTCTTCCCATTCCTGCTTTCCCTTGCATCGCATTTCTTTCCTTGCGTCGCCTTCCTTACCATTCCTGCTTTCTCTTGCGTCGCCTTGCTTCCCTTGCATCGCCTTTCTTCCCTTCCGTCGCCTTTCTTCCCGTTCCTGCTTTCCCTTGCGTCGCCTTTCTTCACTTGCGTCGCGTTATTTCCCTTGCGTTGCCTTTCTTCCCGTTCCTGCTTTCCCTTGCTTCGCCTTTCTTCACTTGCATCGGCTTTCTTCCCTTGCGTCGCCTTTCTTACCATTCCTGCTTTCCCTTGCGTCGCCTTTCTTCACTTCCGTCGCGTTATTTCCTTTGCGGCGCCTTTCTTCCCGTTCCTGCTTTCCCTTGAGTCGCCTTTCTTCCCTCACGTCGCCTTTCTTCCCGTTCCTGCTTTCCCATGCGTCTCCTTTCTTCCCGGTCCTGCGCTCCCTTGCGTCGCCTTTCTACCCTTGCGTCGCCTATCTTCCCGTTCCTGATTTTCCTTGCGTCGCCTTGCTTCCATTGCATCACCATACTTCCCTTGCATCGCCTTTCTTCCCTTGCGTCGCCTTTCTTCCCATTTCTGCTTTCCTTTGCTTCCCCTTTCTCCCCATGCATCGCCTTTCTTCCCATTCCTGCTTACCCTTGCATCGCCTTTCTTCCCTTGCGTCGCCTTTCTTCCCATTCTTGCTTTCCCTTGCGTCGCCTATCATCCCTTGCGTCCCCTTTCTTCCCTTGCGACGCCTTTCTTTCCGTTACTAATTTACCGTGCGTCGAATTTCTTTCTTTGCGTCGCCTTTCTTCCCGTTCCTGCTTTCCCTTGCGTCGCCTTTCTTCACTTCCGTCGCGTTATTTCCCTTGCGTCGCCTTTCTTCCTGTTCCTGCTTTCCCTTGCGTCGCCTTTCTTCCCTTGCGTCGCCTTTCTTCCCATGCATCTCCTTTCTTCCCGTTCCTGCTTTCCCTTGCATCGCCTTTCTTCACTTGTATCGCCTTTCTTCCCTTGTGTCGCCTTTCTTCCCATTCCTGCTTTCCCTTGCATCGCCTTTCTTCCCTTGCGCCTCCGTTCTTCCCATTCCTGCTTTCCCTTGCCTCGCCTTTCTACCCTTGCGTCGCTTTTCCTCCCATTCCTGCTTTCCCTTGCGTCGCCTTTCTAGCCTTGCGTCGCCTTTCTTCCCATTCCTGCTTTCCCTTGCATCGCCTTTCATTCCTTGCGCCGCCTTTCTTCCCTTGCGTAGCCTTTCTTACCGTTCCTGCTTACTCTTGCGTCACCTTTCCTACCGTTCCAGCTTTCCCTTGCGTCGCCTTTCTTCTCGTACTTGCTTTCCCTTGCGTCGCCATTCTTCCCGTTCCTGCTTTCCCTTTCGTCGCCTTTCTTTCCATGCGTTTCCTTTCTTCGCGTTCCTGCTTTCCCTTGCGTCGCCTTCCTTCTCAATCCTGCTTTCCCTTGCGTCGCCTTTCTTCTCGTACTTGCTTTCCCTCACGTCGCCTTTCTTCCCGTTCCTGCTTTCCCTTTCGTCGCCTTTCTTTCCATGCGTTTCCTTTCTTCGCGTTTCTGCTTTCCCTTGAGTCGCCTTTCTTCTCAATCCTGATTTCCCTTGCGTCGCCTTTCTCCCCTCGCGTCGCCTTTCTTCCCGTTCCTGCTTTCCCATGCGTCTCCTTTCTTCCCGGTCCTGCGCTCCCTTGCGTCGCCTTTCTACCCTTGCGTCGCCTATCTTCCCGTTCCTCATTTCCCTTGCGTTGCCTTTCTTCCATTGCATCACCTTACTTCCCTTGCATCGCCTTTCTTCCCTTGCGTCGCCTTTCTTCCCATTTCTGCTTTCCTTTGCGTCCCCTTTCTCCCCATGCATCGCCTTTCTTCCCATTCCTTCTTTCCCTTGCGTCGCCATTCTTCCCTTGCGTCGCATTTCTTCCCGTTCCTGCTTTCTCTTGCGTCGCCTTTCTTCTCAATCCTGCTTTCCCTTGCGCCGCCTTGCTTCCCTTGCAACGCGTTTCTTCCCTTGCATCGTCTTTCTTCCCTTGCATCGGCTTTCTTCCCGTTCCTGTTTTCCCTTGCGTCGCCTTACATCCCGTTCTTGCTTTCTCTTGCATCGCCTTTCTTCCCTTGCGTCGCCTTTCTTCACGTTTCTGCTATCCCTTGCGTCGCCTTTCTTCCCTTGCGTCGCATTTCTTCCCGTTCCTGCTTTCTCTTGCGTCGCCTTTCTTCTCAATCCTGCTTTGCCTTGCGCCGCCTTGCTTCCCTTGCAACGCGTTTCTTCCCTTGCATCGTCTTTCTTCCCTTGCATCGGCTTTCTTCCCGTTCCTGCTTTCCCTTGCGTCGCCTTGCTTCCCTTGCAACGCCTTTCTTCCCTTGCGTCGCCTTTCTTCTCTTGCATCGCCTTTCTTCCCTTGCGTCGCCTTTCTTCCCATTCCTGCTTTCCCTTTGCCTCGTTATTCTACCCTTGCCTCGCCTTTCTTACCCCTCCTGCTTTCTCCTGCGTCGCCTTGCTTCCCTTGCGTCGCCTTTCTTCACTTGCATCGGCTTTCTTCCCTTGCGTCGCCTTTCTTTATATTCCTGCTTTCCCTTGCATCGCATTTCTTTCCTTGCGTCGCCTTCCTTACCATTCCTGCTTTCTCTTGCGTCGCCTTGCTTCCCTTGCGTCGTCGTTCTTCCCTTCCGTCGCCTTTCTTCCCGTTCCTGCTTTCCCTTGCGTCGCCTTTCTTCACTTGCGTCGCGTTATTTCCCTTGCGTCGCCTTTCTTCCCGTTCCTGCTTTCCCTTGCGTCGCCTTGCTTCCCTTGCGTCGCCTTTCTTCACTTGCATCGGCTTTCTTCCCTTGCGTCGCCTTTCTTACCATTCCTGCTTTCCCTTGCGTCGCCTTTCTTCACTTCCGTCGCGTTATTTCCCTTGCGGCGCCTTTCTTCCCGTTCCTACTTTCCCTTGCGTCGCCTTGCTTCCCTTGCATCGCCTTACTTCACTTGTATCACCTTTCTTTCCTTGTGTCGCCTTTCTTCCCATTCCTGCTTTCCCTTGCATCGCCTTTCTTCCCTTGCGCCTCCTTTCTTCCCATTCCTGCTTTCCCTTGCCTCGCCTTTCTACCCTTGCGTCGCTTTTCTTCCCATTCCTGCTTTCCCTTGCCTCGCCTTTCTTCCCTTGCATCGCCTTTCTTCCCATTCCTGCTTACCCTTGCATCGCCTTTCATTCCTTGCGCCGCCTTTCTTCCCTTGCGTAGCCTTTCTTACCGTTCCTGCTTACTCTTGCGTCACCTTTCCTGCCGTTCCAGCTTTCCCTTGCGTCGCCTTTCTTCTCGTACTTGCTTTCCCTTGCGTCGCCATTCTTCCCGTTCCTGCTTTCCCTTTCGTCGCCTTTCTTTCCATGCGTTTCCTTTCTTCGCGTTCCTGCTTTCCGTTGCATCGCCTTTCTTTTCAATCCTGCTTTCCCTTGCGTCGCCTTTCTTCACTTGCATCGGCTTTCTTCCCTTGCGTCGCCTTTCTTCCCATTCCTGCTTTCCCTTGCATCGCATTTCTTCCCTTGCGTCGCCTTCCTTACCATTCCTGCTTTCTCTTGCGTCGCCTTGCTTCCCTTGCGTCGCCTTACTTCCCTTCCGTCGCATTTCTTCCCATTCCTGCTTTCCCTTGCGTCGCCTTTCTTCACTTGCGTCGCGTTATTTCCCTTGCGCCGCCTTTCTTCCCGTTCCTGCTTTCCCTTGCGTCGCCTTGCTTCCCTTGCGTCGCCTTTCTTCACTTGCATCGCCTTCCCTTGTGTCGCCTTTCTTCTCAATCCTGCTTTGCCTTGCGCCGCCTTGCTTCCCTTGCAACGCCTTGCTTCCCTTGCGTCGCCTTTCTTCACTTGCATCGCCTTTCTTCCCTTGCGTCGCCTTTCTTACCATTCCTGCTCTCCCTTGCGTCGCCTTGCTTCCCTTGCGTCGCCTTTCTGCCCTTGCTTCGCGTTATTTCCCTTGCGTCGCCTTTCTTCCCTTGCGTCGCCTATCTTCCCTTGCGGTACCTTTCTTCCTGTTCCTCCTTTCCCTTGCATCGCCTTTCTTCCCGTTCCTGCTTACCTTGCTTCGCCTTTCTTCTCGTTCCTCCTTTCCCTTCCGACGCCTTACTTCCCGTTTCTGCTTTCTCTTGTGTCACCTTTCTTCCCTTGCGTCGCCTTTCTTCGCGTTCCTGTTTTCTCTTGCGTCACCTTTCTTCTCAATCCTGCTTTCCCTTGCGTCGCCTTGCTTCCCTTGCGACGCCTTTCTTCCCGTGGATCTTATTTCTTACCTTGCGTCTCCTTTCTACCCGTTCATACCTTCCCTTGCGTCGCATTTTTCCCTTGCGTCGCCTTTCTTCCTGTTCCTGCTTTCCCTTGCGTCGCCTTTCTTCCCTTGCGTCGCCTTTCTTCCCTTCCGTCACCTTTCTTCCTGTTCCTGCTTTCCCTTGCCTCGCCTTTCTTCACTTCCGTCGCATTATTTCCCTTGCGGCGCCTTTCTTCCCGTTCCTACTTTCCCTTGCGTCGCCTTGCTTCCCTTGCATCGCCTTTCTTCACTTGTATCGCCTTTCTTTCCTTGTGTTTCCTTTCTTCCCATTCCTGCTTTCCCTTGCATCGCCTTTCTTCCCTTGCGTCTCCTTTCTTCCCATTCCTGCTTTCCCTTGCCTCGCCTTTCTGCCCTTGCGTCGCTTTTCTTCCCATTCCTGCTTTCCCTTGCCTCGCCTTTCTTCCCTTGCATCGCCTTTCTTCCCATTCCTGCTTTCCCTTGCATCGCCTTTCATTCCTTGCGCCGCCTTTCTTCCCTTGCGTAGCCTTTCTTACCGTTCCTGCTTACTCTTGTGTCACCTTTCCTACCGTTCCAGCTTTCCCTTGCGTCGCCTTTCTTCTCGTACTTGCTTTCCCTTGCGTCGCCATTCTTCCCGTTCCTGCTTTCCCTTTCGTCGCCTTTCTTTCCATGCGTTTCCTTTCTTCGCGTTCCTGCTTTCCCTTGCGTCGCCTTTCTTCTCAATCCTGCTTTCCCTTGCGTCGCCTTTCTTCCCTCACGTCGCCTTTCTTCCCGTTCCTGCTTTCCCATGCGTCTCCTTTCTTCCCGGTCCTGCGCTCCCTTGCGTCGCCTTTCTACCCTTGCGTCGCCTATCTTCCCGTTCCTGATTTCCCTTGCGTCGCCTTGCTTCCATTGCATCACCTTACTTCCCTTGCATCGCCTTTCTTCCCTTGCGTCGCCTTTCTTCCCATTTCTGCTTTCCTTTGCGTCCCCTTTCTCCCCATGCATCGCCTTTCTTCCCAATCCTGCTTTCCCTTGCGTCGCCTTTCTTCCCTTGCGTCACCTTTCTTCCCATTCCTGCTTTCCCTTGCGTCGCCTATCATCCCTTGCGTCCCCTTTCTTCCCTTGCGACGCCTTTCTTTCCGTTACTACTTTACCTTGCGTCGAATTTCTTTCTTTGCGTCGCCTTTCTTCCCGTTCCTGCTTTCCCTTGCGTCGACTTTGTTACCGAGCGTTGCCCTTCTTCTCGTTCCTGCTTTCCCTTGCATCGCCTTTCTTCCCTTGCGTCGCATTTCTTCCCGTTCCTGCTTTCTCTTGCGTCGCCTTTCTTCTCAATCCTGCTTTCCCTTGCGTCGCCTTTCTTCCCTCGTGCCGCCTTTCTTCCCGTTCCTGCTTTCCCTTGCATCGCCTTACTTCCCGTTCCAGCTTTCCCTGGCGTCGCCATTCTTCTCCTTCCTGCTTTCCCTTGCGTCGCCTTGCTTCCCTTGCAACGCCATTCTTCCCTTGCGTCGCCTTTCTTCTCTTGCATCGCCTTTCTTCCCTTGCGTCGCCTTTCTTCCCATTCCTGCTTTCCCTTGCCTTGTTATTCTACCCTTGCCTCGCCTTTCTTACCCCTCCGGCTTTCTCTTGCGTCGCCTTGCTTCCCTTGCGTCGCCTTTCTTCACTTGCATCGGCTTTGTTCCCTTGCGTCGCCTTTCTTCCCATTCCTGCTTTCCCTTGCATCGCATTTCTTCCCTTGCGTCGCCTTCCTTCCCGTTCATGCTTTCTCTTGCGTCGCCTTGCATCCCTTGCATCGCCTTTCTTCCCTTGTGTCGCCTTTCTTCCCATTCCTGCTTTCCCTTGCGCCGCCTTGCTTCCCTTGCGTCGCCTTTCTTCACTTGCATCGCCTTTCTTCCCTTGCGTCGCCTTTCTTACCATTCCTGCTCTCCCTTGCGTCGCCTTGCTTCCCTTGCGTCGCCTTTCTTCCCATTTCTGCTTTCCTTTGCGTCCCCTTTCTCCCCATGCATCGCCTTTCTTCCCATTCCTGCTTTCCCTTGCGTCGCCATTCTTCCCTTGCGTCGCATTTCTTCCCGTTCCTGCTTTCTCTTGCGTCGCCTTTCTTCTCAATCCTGCTTTCCCTTGCGCCGCCTTGCTTCCCTTGCAACGCGTTTCTTCCCTTGCATCATCTTTCTTCCCTTGCATCGGCTTTCTTCCCGTTCCTGTTTTCCCTTGCGTCGCCTTACATCCCGTTCTTGCTTTCTCTTGCATCGCCTTTCTTCCCTTGCGTCGCCTTTCTTCACGTTTCTGCTATCCCTTGCGTCGCCTTTCTTCCCTTGCGTCGCATTTCTTCCCGTTCCTGCTTTCTCTTGCGTCGCCTTTCTTCTCAATCCTGCTTTGCCTTGCGCCGCCTTGCTTCCCTTGCAACGCCTTGCTTCCCTTGCGTCGCCTTTCTTCTCTTGCATCGCCTTTCTTCCCTTGCGTCACCTTTCTTCCCATTCCTGCTTTCCCTTGCCTCGTCATTCTACCCTTGCCTCGCCTTTCTTACCCCTCCTGCTTTCTCCTGCGTCGCCTTGCTTCCCTTGCGTCGCCTTTCTTCACTTGCATCGGCTTTCTTCCCTTGCGTCGCCTTTCTTCCCATTCCTGCTTTCCCTTGCATTGCCTTTCTACCCTTGCGTCGCCTTACTTACCATTCCGGCTTTCCCTTGCGTCGCCTTGCTTCCCTTGCGTCGCCTTTCTTCACTTGCATCGGCTTTCTTCCCTTGCGTCGCCTTTCTTCCCATTCCTGCTTTCCCTTGCATTGCCTTTCTTCCCTTGCGTCGCCTTTCTTCCCATTCCTGCTTTCCCGTGCATCGCCTTTCATTCATTGCTCCGCCGTTCTTCCCTTGCGTAGCCTTTCTTACCGTTCCTGCTTACTCTTGCGTCACCTTTCCTACCGTTCCAGCTTTCCCTTGCGTAAACTTTCTTCCCATTCCTGCTTTCCCTTTCGTCGCCTTTCTTTCCATGCATTTCCTTTCTTCGCTTTCCTGCTTTCTCTTGCTTTGCCTTTCTTCTCAATCCTGCTTGCCCTTGTGTCGCCTTTCTTCCCTTGCGTCGCCTTCCGTCCCGTGCGTCGGTATTCATCCCATCCTTGCTTTACCGTGTGTCGCCTTTCTTGCCTCGTGTCGCCTTTCTTCCCGTTCCTGCTTTCCCATGCGTCTCCTTTCTTCCCGGTCCTGCGCTCCCTTGCGTCGCCTTTCTACCCTTGCGTCGCCTATCTTCCCGTTCCTGATTTCCCTTGCGTCGCCTTGCTTCCATTGCATCACCTTACTTCCCTTGCATCGCCTTTCTTCCCTTGCGTCGCCTTTCTTCCCATTTCTGCTTTCCTTTGCGTCCCCTTTCTCCCCATGCATCGCCTTTCATCCCATTCCTGCTTTCCCTTGCATCGCCTTGCTTCCCTTGCGTCGCCTTTCTTCCCTTGCGTCGCCTTTCTTACCATTCCTGCTTTCCCTTGCGTCGCCTATCTACCCTTCCGTCGCCTTTCTTACCATTCATGCTTTCCCTTGCGTCGCCTATCTTCCCTTGCATCCCCTTTCTTCCCTTGCGACGCCTTTCTTTCCGTTCCTACTTTACCTAGCATCGAATTTCTTTCCTTGCGTCGCCTTTCTGCCCGTTCCTGCTTTCCCTTGCATCGACTTTGTTTCCGTGCGTTGCCCTTCTTCTCATTCCTGCATTCCCTTGCGTCGCCTTACATCCCGTTCTTGCTTTCTCTTGCGTCGCCTTTCTTCCATTACGTCGCCTTTCTTCACGTTTCTGCTTTCCCTTGCGTCGCCTTTCTTCCCTTGCGTCGCATTTCTTCCCGTTCCTGTTTTCTCTTGCGTCGCCTTTCTTCTCAATCCTGCTTTCCCTTGCGCCGCCTTGCTTCCCTTGCAACGCGTTTCTTCCCTTGCGTCGTCTTTCTTCCCTTGCATCTGCTTTCTTCCCGTTCCTGTTTTCCCTTGCGTCGCCTTTCTTCCCTTGCGTCGCCTTTCTTACCATTCCTGCTTTCCCTTGCATCGCATTTCTTCTTTTGCGTCGCCTTCCTTACCATTCCTGCTTTCTCTTGCGTCGCCTTGCTTCCCTTGCGTCGCCTTTCTTCCCTTCCATCGCTTTTCTTCCCGTTCCTGCTTTCCAATGCGTCGCCTTTCTTCACTTGCGTCGCGTTATTTCCCTTGCGTCGCCTTTCTTCCCGTTCCTGCTTTCCCTTGCGCCGCCTTGCTTCTCTTGCGTCGCCTTTCTTCACTTGCATCGCCTTTCTTCCCTTGCGTCGCCTTTCTTACCATTCCTGCTTTCCCTTGCGTCGCCTTGCTTCCCTTGCGTCGCCTTTCTGGCCTTGCTTCGCGTTATTTCCCTTGCGGCGCCTTTCTTCCCGTTCCTACTTTCCCTTGCGTCGCCTTGCTTCCCTTGCATCGCCTTTCTTCACTTGTATCGCCTTTCTTCCCTTGTGTCGCCTTTCTTCCCATTCCTGCTTTCCCTTGCATCGCCTTTCTTCCCTTGCGTCTCCGTTCTTCCCATTCCGGCTTTCCCTTGCCTCGCCTTTCTACCCTTGCGTCGCTTTTCTTCCCATTCCTGCTTTCCCTTGCCTCGCCTTTCTACCCTTGCGTCGCCTTTCTTCCCATTCCTGCTTTCCCTTGCATCGCCTTTCATTCCTTGCGCCGCCTTTCTTCCCTTGCGTAGCCTTTCTTACCGTTCCTGCTTACTCTTGCGTCACCTTTCCTACCGTTCCAGCTTTCCCTTGCGTCGCCTTTCTTCTCGTACTTGCTTTCCCTTGCGTCGCCATTCTTCCCGTTCCTGCTTTCCCTTTCGTCGCCTTTCTTTCCATGCGTTTCCTTTCTTCGCGTTCCTGCTTTCCCTTGCGTCGCCTTCCTTCTCAATCCTGCTTTCCCTTGCTTCGCCTTTCTTCCCTCACGTCGCCTTTCTTCCCGTTCCTGCTTTCCCTTTCGTCGCCTTTCTTTCCATGCGTTTCCTTTCTTCGCGTTTCTGCTTTCCCTTGTGTCGCCTTTCTTCCCATTCCTGCTTTCCCTTTCGTCGCCTTTCTTTCCATGCGTTTCCTTTCTTCGCGTTTCTGCTTTCCCTTGCGTCGCCTTTCTTCTCAATCCTGCTTTCCCTTGCGTCGCCTTTCTCCCCTCGCGTCGCCTTTCTTCCCGTTCCTGCTTTCCCATGCGTCTCCTTTCTTCCCGGTCCTGCGCTCCCTTGCGTCGCCTTTCTACCCTTGCGTCGCCTATCTTCCCGTTCCTCATTTCCCTTGCGTTGCCTTTCTTCCATTGCATCACCTTACTTCCCTTGCATCGCCTTTCTTCCCTTGCGTCGCCTTTCTTCCCATTCCTGCTTTCCCTTGCCTCGCCTTTCTTCCCTTGCATCGCCTTTCTTCCCATTCCTGCTTTCCCTTGCATCGCCTTTCATTCCTTGCGCCGCCTTTCTTCCCTTGCGTAGCCTTTCTTACCGTTCCTGCTTACTCTTGTGTCACCTTTCCTACCGTTCCAGCTTTCCCTTGCGTCGCCTTTCTTCTCGTACTTGCTTTCCCTTGCGTCGCCATTCTTCCCGTTCCTGCTTTCCCTTTCGTCGCCTTTCTTTCCATGCGTTTCCTTTCTTCGCGTTCCTGCTTTCCCTTGCGTCGCCTTTCTTCTCAATCCTGCTTTCCCTTGCGTCGCCTTTCTTCCCTCACGTCGCCTTTCTTCCCGTTCCTGCTTTCCCATGCGTCTCCTTTCTTCCCGGTCCTGCGCTCCCTTGCGTCGCCTTTCTACCCTTGCGTCGCCTATCTTCCCGTTCCTGATTTCCCTTGCGTCGCCTTGCTTCCATTGCATCACCTTACTTCCCTTGCATCGCCTTTCTTCCCTTGCGTCGCCTTTCTTCCCATTTCTGCTTTCCTTTGCGTCCCCTTTCTCCCCATGCATCGCCTTTCTTCCCAATCCTGCTTTCCCTTGCGTCGCCTTTCTTCCCTTGCGTCACCTTTCTTCCCATTCCTGCTTTCCCTTGCGTCGCCTATCATCCCTTGCGTCCCCTTTCTTCCCTTGCGACGCCTTTCTTTCCGTTACTACTTTACCTTGCGTCGAATTTCTTTCTTTGCGTCGCCTTTCTTCCCGTTCCTGCTTTCCCTTGCGTCGACTTTGTTACCGAGCGTTGCCCTTCTTCTCGTTCCTGCTTTCCCATGCATCGCCTTTCTTCCCTTGCGTCGCATTTCTTCCCGTTCCTGCTTTCTCTTGCGTCGCCTTTCTTCTCAATCCTGCTTTCCCTTGCGTCGCCTTTCTTCCCTCGTGCCGCCTTTCTTCCCGTTCCTGCTTTCCCTTGCATCGCCTTACTTCCCGTTCCAGCTTTCCCTGGCGTCGCCATTCTTCTCCTTCCTGCTTTCCCTTGCGTCGCCTTGCTTCCCTTGCAACGCCATTCTTCCCTTGCGTCGCCTTTCTTCTCTTGCATCGCCTTTCTTCCCTTGCGTCGCCTTTCTTCCCATTCCTGCTTTCCCTTGCCTCGTTATTCTACCCTTGCCTCGCCTTTCTTACCCCTCCGGCTTTCTCTTGCGTCGCCTTGCTTCCCTTGCGTCGCCTTTCTTCACTTGCATCGGCTTTGTTCCCTTGCGTCGCCTTTCTTCCCATTCCTGCTTTCCCTTGCATCGCATTTCTTCCCTTGCGTCGCCTTCCTTCCCGTTCATGCTTTCTCTTGCGTCGCCTTGCATCCCTTGCATCGCCTTTCTTCCCTTGTGTCGCCTTTCTTCCCATTCCTGCTTTCCCTTGCGCCGCCTTGCTTCCCTTGCGTCGCCTTTCTTCACTTGCATCGCCTTTCTTCCCTTGCGTCGCCTTTCTTACCATTCCTGCTCTCCCTTGCGTCGCCTTGCTTCCCTTGCGTCGCCTTTCTTCCCATTTCTGCTTTCCTTTGCGTCCCCTTTCTCCCCATGCATCGCCTTTCTTCCCATTCCTGCTTTCCCTTGCGTCGCCATTCTTCCCTTGCGTCGCATTTCTTCCCGTTCCTGCTTTCTCTTGCGTCGCCTTTCTTCTCAATCCTGCTTTCCCTTGCGCCGCCTTGCTTCCCTTGCAACGCGTTTCTTCCCTTGCATCATCTTTCTTCCCTTGCATCGGCTTTCTTCCCGTTCCTGTTTTCCCTTGCGTCGCCTTACATCCCGTTCTTGCTTTCTCTTGCATCGCCTTTCTTCCCTTGCGTCGCCTTTCTTCACGTTTCTGCTATCCCTTGCGTCGCCTTTCTTCCCTTGCGTCGCATTTCTTCCCGTTCCTGCTTTCTCTTGCGTCGCCTTTCTTCTCAATCCTGCTTTGCCTTGCGCCGCCTTGCTTCCCTTGCAACGCCTTGCTTCCCTTGCGTCGCCTTTCTTCTCTTGCATCGCCTTTCTTCCCTTGCGTCACCTTTCTTCCCATTCCTGCTTTCCCTTGCCTCGTCATTCTACCCTTGCCTCGCCTTTCTTACCCCTCCTGCTTTCTCCTGCGTCGCCTTGCTTCCCTTGCGTCGCCTTTCTTCACTTGCATCGGCTTTCTTCCCTTGCGTCGCCTTTCTTCCCATTCCTGCTTTCCCTTGCATTGCCTTTCTACCCTTGCGTCGCCTTACTTACCATTCCGGCTTTCCCTTGCGTCGCCTTGCTTCCCTTGCGTCGCCTTTCTTCACTTGCATCGGCTTTCTTCCCTTGCGTCGCCTTTCTTCCCATTCCTGCTTTCCCTTGCATTGCCTTTCTTCCCTTGCGTCGCCTTTCTTCCCATTCCTGCTTTCCCGTGCATCGCCTTTCATTCATTGCTCCGCCGTTCTTCCCTTGCGTAGCCTTTCTTACCGTTCCTGCTTACTCTTGCGTCACCTTTCCTACCGTTCCAGCTTTCCCTTGCGTAAACTTTCTTCCCATTCCTGCTTTCCCTTTCGTCGCCTTTCTTTCCATGCATTTCCTTTCTTCGCTTTCCTGCTTTCTCTTGCTTTGCCTTTCTTCTCAATCCTGCTTGCCCTTGTGTCGCCTTTCTTCCCTTGCGTCGCCTTCCGTCCCGTGCGTCGGTATTCATCCCATCCTTGCTTTACCGTGTGTCGCCTTTCTTGCCTCGTGTCGCCTTTCTTCCCGTTCCTGCTTTCCCATGCGTCTCCTTTCTTCCCGGTCCTGCGCTCCCTTGCGTCGCCTTTCTACCCTTGCGTCGCCTATCTTCCCGTTCCTGATTTCCCTTGCGTCGCCTTGCTTCCATTGCATCACCTTACTTCCCTTGCATCGCCTTTCTTCCCTTGCGTCGCCTTTCTTCCCATTTCTGCTTTCCTTTGCGTCCCCTTTCTCCCCATGCATCGCCTTTCATCCCATTCCTGCTTTCCCTTGCATCGCCTTGCTTCCCTTGCGTCGCCTTTCTTCCCTTGCGTCGCCTTTCTTACCATTCCTGCTTTCCCTTGCGTCGCCTATCTACCCTTCCGTCGCCTTTCTTACCATTCATGCTTTCCCTTGCGTCGCCTATCTTCCCTTGCATCCCCTTTCTTCCCTTGCGACGCCTTTCTTTCCGTTCCTACTTTACCTAGCATCGAATTTCTTTCCTTGCGTCGCCTTTCTGCCCGTTCCTGCTTTCCCTTGCATCGACTTTGTTTCCGTGCGTTGCCCTTCTTCTCATTCCTGCATTCCCTTGCGTCGCCTTACATCCCGTTCTTGCTTTCTCTTGCGTCGCCTTTCTTCCATTACGTCGCCTTTCTTCACGTTTCTGCTTTCCCTTGCGTCGCCTTTCTTCCCTTGCGTCGCATTTCTTCCCGTTCCTGTTTTCTCTTGCGTCGCCTTTCTTCTCAATCCTGCTTTCCCTTGCGCCGCCTTGCTTCCCTTGCAACGCGTTTCTTCCCTTGCGTCGTCTTTCTTCCCTTGCATCTGCTTTCTTCCCGTTCCTGTTTTCCCTTGCGTCGCCTTTCTTGCCTTGCGTCGCCTTTCTTACCATTCCTGCTTTCCCTTGCATCGCATTTCTTCTTTTGCGTCGCCTTCCTTACCATTCCTGCTTTCTCTTGCGTCGCCTTGCTTCCCTTGCGTCGCCTTTCTTCCCTTCCATCGCTTTTCTTCCCGTTCCTGCTTTCCAATGCGTCGCCTTTCTTCACTTGCGTCGCGTTATTTCCCTTGCGTCGCCTTTCTTCCCGTTCCTGCTTTCCCTTGCGCCGCCTTGCTTCTCTTGCGTCGCCTTTCTTCACTTGCATCGCCTTTCTTCCCTTGCGTCGCCTTTCTTACCATTCCTGCTTTCCCTTGCGTCGCCTTGCTTCCCTTGCGTCGCCTTTCTGGCCTTGCTTCGCGTTATTTCCCTTGTGTCGCCTTTCTTCCCGTTACTGCTTTCCCTTGCGTCGCCTTTCTTCCCTTGCGTCGCCTATCTTCCCTTGCGGTGCCTTTCTTCCTGTTCCTCCTTTCCCTGGCATCGCCTTTCTTCCCGTTCCTGCTTACCTTGCTTCGCCTTTCTTCGCGTTCCTCCTTTCCCTTCCGACGCCTTACTTCCCGTTTCTGCTTTCTCTTGTGTCACCTTTCTTCCCTTGCGTCACCTTTCTTCGCGTTCCTGCTTTCTCTTGCGTCACCTTTCTTCTCAATCCTGCTTTCCCTTGCGTCGCCTTGCTTCCCTTGCGACGCCTTTCTTCCCGTGGATCTTATTTCTTACCTTGCGTCTCCTTTCTTCCCGTTCATGCCTTCCCTTGCGTCGCATTTTTCCCTTGCGTCGCCTTTCTTCCTGTTCCTGCTTTCCCTTGCGTCGCCTTTCTTCACTTCCGTCGCGTTATTTCCCTTGCGGCGCCTTTCTTCCCGTTCCTACTTTCCCTTGCGTCGCCTTGCTTCCCTTGCATCGCCTTTCTTCACTTGTATCGCCTTTCTTCCCTTGTGTCGCCTTTCTTCCCATTCCTGCTTTCCCTTGCATCGCCTTTCTTCCCTTGCGTCTCCGTTCTTCCCATTCCGGCTTTCCCTTGCCTCGCCTTTCTACCCTTGCGTCGCTTTTCTTCCCATTCCTGCTTTCCCTTGCCTCGCCTTTCTACCCTTGCGTCGCCTTTCTTCCCATTCCTGCTTTCCCTTGCATCGCCTTTCATTCCTTGCGCCGCCTTTCTTCCCTTGCGTAGCCTTTCTTACCGTTCCTGCTTACTCTTGCGTCACCTTTCCTACCGTTCCAGCTTTCCCTTGCGTCGCCTTTCTTCTCGTACTTGCTTTCCCTTGCGTCGCCATTCTTCCCGTTCCTGCTTTCCCTTTCGTCGCCTTTCTTTCCATGCGTTTCCTTTCTTCGCGTTCCTGCTTTCCCTTGCGTCGCCTTCCTTCTCAATCCTGCTTTCCCTTGCTTCGCCTTTCTTCCCTCACGTCGCCTTTCTTCCCGTTCCTGCTTTCCCTTTCGTCGCCTTTCTTTCCATGCGTTTCCTTTCTTCGCGTTTCTGCTTTCCCTTGTGTCGCCTTTCTTCCCATTCCTGCTTTCCCTTTCGTCGCCTTTCTTTCCATGCGTTTCCTTTCTTCGCGTTTCTGCTTTCCCTTGCGTCGCCTTTCTTCTCAATCCTGCTTTCCCTTGCGTCGCCTTTCTCCCCTCGCGTCGCCTTTCTTCCCGTTCCTGCTTTCCCATGCGTCTCCTTTCTTCCCGGTCCTGCGCTCCCTTGCGTCGCCTTTCTACCCTTGCGTCGCCTATCTTCCCGTTCCTCATTTCCCTTGCGTTGCCTTTCTTCCATTGCATCACCTTACTTCCCTTGCATCGCCTTTCTTCCCTTGCGTCGCCTTTCTTCCCATTTCTGCTTTCCTTTGCGTCCCCTTTCTCCCCATGCATCGCCTTTCTTCCCATTCCTGCTTTCCCTTGCGTCGCCATTCTTCCCTTGCGTCGCATTTCTTCCCGTTCCTGCTTTCTCTTGCGTCGCCTTTCTTCTCAGTCCTGCTTTCCCTTGCGCCGCCTTGCTTCCCTTGCAACGCGTTTCTTCCCTTGCATCGTCTTTCTTCCCTTGCATCGGCTTTCTTCCCGTTCCTGTTTTCCCTTGCGTCGCCTTACATCCCGTTCTTGCTTTCTCTTGCATCGCCTTTCTTCCCTTGCGTCGCCTTTCTTCACGTTTCTGCTATCCCTTGCGTCGCCTTTCTTCCCTTGCGTCGCATTTCTTCCCGTTCCTGCTTTCCCTTGCGTCGCCTTGCTTCCCTTGCAACGCCTTTCTTCCCTTGCATCGCCTTTCTTCTCTTGCATCGCCTTTCTTCCCTTGTGTCGCCTTTCTTACCATTCCTGCTTTCCCTTGCGCCGCCTTGCTTCCCTTGCGTCGCCTTTCTTCACTTGCATCGCCTTTCTTCCCTTGCGTCGCCTTTCTTACCATTCCTGCTCTCCCTTGCGTCGCCTTGCTTCCCTTGCGTCGCCTTTCTGGCCTTGCTTCGCGTTATTTCCCTTGTGTCGCCTTTCTTCCCGTTACTGCTTTCCCTTGCGTCGCCTTGCTTCCCTTGCGTCGCCTATCTTCCCTTGCGGTGCCTTTCTTCCTGTTCCTCCTTTCCCTGGCATCGCCTTTCTTCCCGTTCCTGCTTACCTTGCTTCGCCTTTCTTCTCGTTCCTCCTTTCCCTTCCGACGCCTTTCTTCCCGTTTCTGCTTTCTCTTGTGTCACCTTTCTTCCCTTGCGTCGCCTTTCTTCGCGTTCCTGCTTTCTCTTGCGTCACCTTTCTTACCATTCCTGCTTTCCCTTGCGTCGCCTTGCTTCCCTTGCGACACCTTTCTTCCCGTGGATCTTATTTCTTACATTGCGTCTCCTTTCTACCCGTTCATGCCTTCCCTTGCGTCGCATTTTTCCCTTGCGTCGCCTTTCTTCCTGTTCCTGCTTTCCCTTGCGTCGCCTTTCTTCCCTTGCGTCGCCTTTCTTCCCTACCGTCACCTTTCTTCCCGTTCCTGCTTTCACTTGCGTTGCCCTTCTTCTCGTTCCTGCTTTCCCTTGCGTCGCCTTTCTTCCCTTGCGTCGCCTTTCTTCCCATGCATCTCCTTTCTTCCCGTTACTGCTTTCCCTTGCGTCGCCTTTCTTCACTTCCGTCGCGTTATTTCCCTTGCGGCGCCTTTCTTCCCGTTCCTACTTTCCCTTGTGTCGCCTTGCTTCCCTTGCGTCGCCTTTCTTCTCTTGCATCGCCTTTCTTCCCTTGCGTCACCTTTCTTCCCATTCCTGCTTTCCCTTGCCTCGTCATTCTACCCTTGCCTCGCCTTTCTTACCCCTCCTGCTTTCTCCTGCGTCGCCTTGCTTCCCTTGCGTCGCCTTTCTTCACTTGCATCGGCTTTCTTCCCTTGCGTCGCCTTTCTTCCCATTCCTGCTTTCCCTTGCATTGCCTTTCTACCCTTGCGTCGCCTTACTTACCATTCCTGCTTTCCCTTGCGTCGCCTTGCTTCCCTTTGCGTCGCCTTTCTTCACTTGCATCGGCTTTCTTCCCTTGCGTTGCCTTTCTTCCCATTCCTGCTTTCCCTTGCCTCTCCTTTCTACCCTTTCGTCGCTTTTCTTACCATTCCTGCTTTCCCTTGCGTCGCCTTGCTTCCCTTGCGTCACCTTTCTTCCCTTGCTTCGCGTTATTTCCCTTGCGTCGGCTTTCTTCCCGTTCCTGCGTTACCTTGCGTCGCCTTGCTTCCCCTGCGTCGCCTTTCTTCTCTTGCATCGCCTTTCTTCCCTTGCGTCACCTTTCTTCCCATTCCTGCTTTCCCTTGCCTCGTCATTCTACCCTTGCCTCGCCTTTCTTACCCCTCCTGCTTTCTCTTGCGTCGCCTTGCTTCCCTTGCGTCGCCTTTCTTCGCTTGATTTGCCTTTCTTCCCTTGCATCGCCTTTCTTCCCATTCCTGCTTTCCCTTGCATCGCCTTTCATTCCTTGCTCCGCCGTTCTTCCCTTGCGTAGCCTTTCTTACCGTTCCTGCTTACTCTTGCGTCACCTTTCCTACCGTTCCAGCTTTCCCTTGCATCACCTTTCTTCCCATTCCTGCTTTCCCTTTCGTAGCCTTTCTTTCCATGCATTTCCTTTCTTCGCGTTCGTGCTTTCTCTTGCTTCGCCTTTCTTCTCTTTCCTGCTTGCCCTTGCGTTGCCTTTCTTCCCTTGCGTCGCCTTCCGTCCCGTGCGTCGGCATTCATCCCATCCTTGCTTTACCGTGTGTCGCCTTTCTTCCCTCGCGTCGCCTTTCCTCCCGTTCCTGCTTTCCCATGCGTCTCCTTTCTTCCCGGTCCTGCGCTCCCTTGCGTCGCCTTTCTACCCTTGCGTCGCCTATCTTCCCGTTCCTTATTTCCCTTGCGTCCCCTTGCTTCCATTGCATCACCTTACTTCCCTTGCATCGCCTTTCTTCCCTTGCGTCGCCTTTCTTCCCATTTCTGCTTTCCTTTGCGTCCCCTTTCTCCCCATGCATCGCCTTTCATCCCATTCCTGCTTTCCCATGCATCGCCTTGCTTCCCTTGCGTCGCCTTTCTTCCCTTGCGTCGCCTTTCTTACCATTCCTGCTTTCCCTTGCGTCGCCTATCTACCCTTCCATCGCCTTTCTTACCATTCATGCTTTCCCATGCGTCGCCTATCTTCCCTTGCATCCCCTTTCTTCCCTTGCGACACCTTTCTTTCCGTTCCTACTTTACCTTGCATCGCCTTTCTTTCCTTGCGTCGCCTTTCTGCCCGTTCCTGCTTTCCCTTGCATCGACTTTGTTTCCGTGCGTTGCCCTTCTTCTCGTTCCTGCATTCCCTTGCGTCGCCTTACATCCCGTTCTTGCTTTCTCTTGCGTCGCCTTTCTTCCCTTACGTCGCCTTTCTTCACGTTTCTGCTTTCCCTTGCGTCGCCTTTCTTCCCTTGCGTCGCATTTCTTCCCGTTCCTGTTTTCTCTTGCGTCGCCTTTCTTCTCAATCCTGCTTTCCCTTGCGCCGCCTTGCTTCCCTTGCAACGCGTTTCTTCCCTTGCGTCGTCTTTGTTACCATTCCTGCTTTCCCTTGCATCACATTTCTTCCCTTGCGTCGCCTTCCTTACCATTCGTGCTTTCCCTTGCCCCGCCTTGCTTCCCTTGCAACGCGTTTCTTCCCTTGCGTCGTCTTTCTTCCCTTGCATCTGCTTTCTTCCCGTTCCTGTTTTCCCTTGCGTCGCCTTTCTTCCCATTCCTGCTTTCCCTTGCATCGCCTTTCTTCCCTTGCGTCTCCTTTCTTCCCATTCCTGCTTTCTCTTGCGTCGCCTTGCTTCCCTTGCGTCGCCTTTCTTCCCTTCCATCGCTTTTCTTCCCGTTCCTGCTTTCCCTTGCGTCGCCTTTCTTCACTTGCGTCGCGTTATTTCCCTTGCGGCGCCTTTCTTCCCGTTCCTGATTTCCCTTGCGTCGCCTTGCTTCCCTTGCGTCGCCTTTCTTCCCTTCCGTCACCTTTCTTCCCGTTCCTGCTTTCACTTGCGTCGCCTTTCTTCCTGTTCCTGCTTTCCCTTGCGTCGCCTTTCTTCCCTTGCGTCGCCTTTCTTCCCATGCATCTCCTTTCTTCCCGTTCCTGCTTTCCCTTGCGTCGCCTTTCTTAACTTCCGTCGCGTTATTTCCCTTGCGGCGCCTTTCTTCCCGTTCCTACTTTCCCTTGCGTCGCCTTGCTTCCCTTGCATCGCCTTTCTTCACTTGCATCGCCTTTCTTCCCTTGCGTCTCCTTTCTTCCCATTCCTGCTTTCCCTTGCCTCGCCTTTCTACCCTTGCGTCGCTTTTCTTCCCATTCCTGCTTTCCCTTGCCTCGCCTTTCTACCCTTGCGTCGCCTTTCTTCCCATTCCTGCTTTCCCTTGCATCGCCTTTCATTCCTTGCGCCGCCTTTCTTCCCTTGCGTAGCCTTTCTTACCGTTCCTGCTTACTCTTGCGTCACCTTTCCTACCGTTCCAGCTTTCCCTTGCGTCGCCTTTCTTCTCGTACTTGCTTTCCCTTGCGTCGCCATTCTTCCCGTTCCTGCTTTCCCTTTCGTCGCCTTTCTTTCCATGCGTTTCCTTTCTTCGCGTTCCTGCTTTCCCTTGCGTCGCCTTTCTTCTCAATCCTGCTTTCCCTAGCGTCGCCTTTCTTCCCTCACGTCGCTTTTCTTCCCGTTCCTGCTTTCCCATGCGTCTCCTTTCTTCCCGGTCCTGCGCTCCCTTGCGTCGCCTTTCTACCCTTGCGTCGCCTATCTTCCCGTTCCTGATTTCCCTTGCGTCGCCTTGCTTCCATTGCATCACCATACTTCCCTTGCATCGCCTTTCTTCCCTTGCGTCGCCTTTCTTCCCATTTCTGCTTTCCTTTGCGTCCCCTTTCTCCCCATGCATCGCCTTTCTTCCCATTCCTGCTTTCCCTTGCGTCGCCTTTCTTCCCTTGCGTCGCCTTTCTTCCCATTCCTGCTTTCCCTTGCGTCGCCTATCATCCCTTGCGTCCCCTTTCTCCCCTTGCGACGCCTTTCTTTCCGTTACTACTTTACCTTGCGTCGAATTTCTTTCTTTGCGTCGCCTTTCTTCCCGTTCCTGCTTTCCCTTGCGTTGACTTTGTTTCCGAGCGTTGCCCTTCTTCTCGTTCCTGCTTTCCCTTGCGTCGCCTTACATCCCGTTCTTGCTTACTCTTGCGTCGCCTTTCTTCCCTTGCGTCGCCTTTCTTCTCTTGCATCGCCTTTCTTCCCTTGCGTCGCCTTTCTTCCCATTCCTGCTTTCCCTTGCCTCGTTATTCTACCCTTGCCTCGCCTTTCTTACCCCTCCTGCTTTCTCCTGCGTCGCCTTGCTTCCCTTGCATCGCCTTTCTTCACTTGTATCGCCTTTTTTCCCTTGTGTCGCCTTTCTTCCCATTCCTGCTTTCCCTTGCATCGCCTTTCTTCCCTTGCGTCTCCTTTCTTCCCATTCCTGCTTTCTCTTGCGTCGCCTTGCTTCCCTTGCGTCGCCTTTCTTCCCGGAAAAGGAATAATAGGAAACTTCCCGTTTCTGCTTTCTCTTGTGTCACCTTTCTTCCCTTGCGTCGCCTTTCTTCCCTTGCGTCTCCTTTCTTCCCATTCCTGCTTTCTCTTGCGTCGCCTTGCTTCCCTTGCGTCGCCTTTCTTCCCGGAAAAGGAATAATAGGAAACTTCCCGTTCCTGCTTTCTCTTGCGTCACCTTTCTTCCCATTCCTGCTTTCCCTTGCCTCGCCTTGCTTCCCTTGCGTTGCCTTTCTTCACTTGCATCGCCTTTCTTCCCTTGTGTCGCCTTTCTTCCCATTCCTGCTTTCCCTTGCCTCGCCTTTCTACCCTTGCGTCGCTTTTCTTACCATTCCTGCTTTCCCTTGCGTCGCCTTGCTTCCCTTGCGTCGCCTTTCTTCCCTTGCGTCGCCTTTCTTCCCATTCCTGCTTTCCCTTGCCTCATCATTCTGCCCTTGCCTCGCCTTTCTTACCCCTCCTGCTTTCTCTTGCGTCGCCTTGCTTCCCTTGCGTCGCCTTTCTTCACTTGCATCGGCTTTCTTCCCTTGCGTCGCCTTTCTTCCCATTCCTGCTTTCCCTTGCATTGCCTTTCTTCCCTTGCATCGCCTTTGTTCCCATTCCTGCTTTCCCTTGCATCGCCTTTCATTCCTTGCGCCGCCTTTCTTCCCTTGCGTAGCCTTTCTTACCGTTCCTGCTTTCCCTTGCATCGCCTTTCATTCCTTGCGCCGCCTTTCTTCCCTTGCGTAGCCTTTCTTACCGTTCCTGCTTACTCTTGCGTCTCCTTTCCTACCGTTCCAGCTTTCCCTTGCTTCGCCTTTCTTCTCAATCCTGCTTTCCCTTTCGTCGCCTTTCTTTCCATGCATTTCCTTTCTTCGCTTTCCTGCTTTCTCTTGCTTCGCCTTTCTTCTCAATCCTGCTTGCCCTTGCGTCGCCTTTCTTCCCTTGCGTCGCCTTCCGTCCCGTGCGTCGGCATTCATCTCATCCTTGCTTTACCGTGTGTCGCCTTTCTTCCCTCGCTTCTCCTTTCTTCCCGTTCTTGCTTTCCCATGCGTCTCCTTTCTTCCCGTTCCTGCGCTGCCTTGCGTCGCCTTTCTACCCTTGCGTCGCCTATATTCCCGTTCCTGATTTCCCTTGCATCGCCTTGCTTCCATTGCATCACCTTACTTCCCTTGCATCGCCTTTCTTCCCTTGCGTCGCCTTTCTTCCCATTTCTGCTTTCCTTTGCGTCCCCTTTCTCCCCATGCATCGCCTTTCTTCCCATTCCTGCTTTCCCTTGCATCGCCTTGCTTCCCTTGCGTCGCCTTTCTTCCCTTGCGTCGCCTATCTTACCATTCCTGCTTTCCCTTGCGTCGCCTTTCTTCCCCCGTGTCGCCTTTCTTCCCGTTCCTGCTTTCCCTTCCGTCCACTTTGTTTCCGTGCGTTGCCCTTCTTCTCGTTCCTGCTTTCCCTTGCGTCGCCTTACATCCCTTTCTTGATTTCTCTTACGTCGCCTTTCTTCCCTTGCGTCGCCTTTCTTCACGTTTCTGCTTTCCCTTGCGTCGCCTTTCTTCCCTTGCGTCGCATTTCTTCCCGTTCCTGCTTTCTCTTGCGTCGCCTTTCTTCTCAATCCTGCTTTCCCTTGCGCCGCCTTGCTTCCCTTGCAACGCGTTTCTTCCCTTGCATCGTCTTTCTTCCCTTGCATCGGCTTTCTTCCCGTTCCTGTTTTCCCATGCGTCGCCTTTCTTCCCGTTCCGGCTTTCCCTTGCGTCGCCGTACATCTCGTTCCTGCTTTCCCTTGCGTCGCCTTTCTTCCCTTGAGTCGCCTTTCCTCCCGTTCCCACTTTCCCTTGTGTCGACTTTCTTTTCGTGCGTCGCCTTTCTTCTCGTTCCTGCTTTGCCTTGCATCACCTTACTTCCCTTGCGTCGCCTTTCTTCCCTTGCGTCGCCTTTCTTCCCTTGCGTCTCCTTTCTTCCCTTGCGTCGCCTTTCTTCCCTTGCGTCGCCTTTCCTCCCGTTTCTACTTTCCCTTGCGTCGACTTTCTTTTCGTGCGTTGCCTTTCTTCTCGTTCCTGCTTTGCCTTGCATCACCTTTCTTCTCGTTCCTGCTTTGCCTTGCATCACCTTACTTCGCTTGCGTAGCCGTACTTCCCTTGCGTCGCTTTTCTTCCCTTGCGTCTCCTTTCTTCCCTTCCGGCACCTTTCTTCCCGTTCCTATTTTCCCTTGCGTCGCCTTTCTTCCCTTGCGTCGCCTTTCCTCCCGTTTCTACTTTCCCTTGCGTCGACTTTCTTTTCGTGCGTCGCCTTTCTTCTCGTTCCTGCTTTGCCTTGCATCACCTTTCTTCTCGTTCCCGCTTTCCCTTGCGTCACCTTTCTTTGCTTGCGTAGCCTTTCTTCCCTTGCATCGCCTTTCTTACCGTTCCTCCTTTCCCTTGCATCGCCTTTCTACCCGTTCCTGCTTACCCTTGCATCGCCTTTCTTCTCGTTCCTGCTTTCCCTTCCGGTGCCTTACCTCCCGTTTCTGCTTTCTCTTGCGTCACCTTTCTTCCCTTGCGTCGCCTTTCTTCTCGTTCCTGCTTTCCCTTGCGTTGCCTTTCTTCCCTTGCGTCGCCTTTCTTCCCTTGTGTCGCCTTTCTTCCCATTCCTGCTTTCCCTTGCTTCGCCTTTCTTCCCTTGTGTCGCCTTTCTTCCCATTCCTGCTTTCCCTTGCCTCGCCTTTCTACCCTTGCGTCGCTTTTCTTACCATTCCTGCTTTCCCTTGCGTCGCCTTGCTTCCCTTGCGTCGCCTTTCTTCCCTTGCGTCGCCTTTCTTCCCATTCCTGCTTTCCCTTGCGTCATCATTCTACCCTTGCCTCGCCTTTCTTACCCCTCCTGCTTTCTCTTGCGTCGCCTTGCTTCCCTTGCGTCGCCTTTCTTCACTTGCATCGGCTTTCTTCCCTTGCGTCGCCTTTCTTCCCATTCCTGCTTTCCCTTGCATTGCCTTTCTTCCCTTGCATCGCCTTTCTTCCCATTCCTCCTTTCCCTTGCATCGCCTTTCATTCCTTGCGCCGCCTTTCTTCCCTTGCGTAGCCTTTTTTACCGTTCCTGCTTACTCTTGCGTCACCTTTCCTACCGTTCCAGCTTTCCCTTGCGTAAACTTTCTTCCCATTCCTGCTTTCCCTTTCGTCGCCTTTCTTTCCATGCATTTCCTTTCTTCGCTTTCCTGCTTTCTCTTGCTTCGCCTTTCTTCTCAATCCTGCTTGCCCTTGCGTCGCCTTTCTTCCCTTGCGTTGCCTTCCGTCCCGTGCGTCGGCATTCATCCCATCCTTGCTTTACCGTGAGTCGCCTTTCTTCCCTCGCGTCGCCTTTCTTCCCGTTCTTGCTTTCCCATGCGTCTCCTTTCTTCTCGTTCCTGCGCTGCCTTGCGTCGCCTTTCTACCCTTGCGTCGCCTATATTCCCGTTCCTGATTTCCCTTGCGTCGCCTTGCTTCCATTGCATCACCTTACTTCCCTTGCATCGCCTTTCTTCCCTTGCGTCGCCTTTCTTCCCATTTCTGCTTTCCTTTGCGTCCCCTTTCTCCCCATGCATCGCCTTTATTCCCATTCCTGCTTTCCCTTGCGTCTCCTTTCTTCCCTTGCGTCGGCTTTCTACCCTTCCGTCGCCTTTCTTCCCATTCCTGCTTTCCCTTGCATCGCCTTGCTTCCCTTGCGTCGCATTTCTTCCCTTGCGTCGCCTTTCTTCCCATTCCTGCTTTCCCTTGCGTCGCCTTTCTACCCTTCTGTCGCCTTTCTTCTCGTTCCTGCTTTCCCTTGCGTCACCTTTCTTCCCTTGCGTTGCCTTTCTTCCCTTCCGTCACCTTTCTTCCCCTTCCCGCTTTCACTTGCGTCGCCTTTCTTCCCCTTCCCGCTTTCACTTGCGTCGCCTTTCTTCCCCGTCCTGCGCTCCCTTGAGTCACCTTTCTACCCTTGCGTCGCCTATCTTCCCGTTCATGATTTCCCTTGCGTCGCCTTTCTTCCCTCGCGTCGCCTTTCTTCCCGTTCTTGCTTTCCCATGCGTCTCCTTTCTTCTCGTTCCTGCGCTGCCTTGCGTCGCCTTTCTACCCTTGCGTCGCCTATATTCCCGTTCCTGATTTCCCTTGCGTCGCCTTGCTTCCATTGCATCACCTTACTTCCCTTGCATCGCCTTTCTTCCCTTGCGTCGCCTTTCTTCCCATTTCTGCTTTCCTTTGCGTCCCCTTTCTCCCCATGCATCGCCTTTATTCCCATTCCTGCTTTCCCTTGCGTCTCCTTTCTTCCCTTGCGTCGGCTTTCTACCCTTCCGTCGCCTTTCTTCCCATTCCTGCTTTCCCTTGCATCGCCTTGCTTCCCTTGCGTCGCATTTCTTCCCTTGCGTCGCCTTTCTTCCCATTCCTGCTTTCCCTTGCGTCGCCTTTCTACCCTTCTGTCGCCTTTCTTCTCGTTCCTGCTTTCCCTTGCGTCACCTTTCTTCCCTTGCGTTGCCTTTCTTCCCTTCCGTCACCTTTCTTCCCCTTCCCGCTTTCACTTGCGTCGCCTTTCTTCCCCTTCCCGCTTTCACTTGCGTCGCCTTTCTTCCCCGTCCTGCGCTCCCTTGAGTCACCTTTCTACCCTTGCGTCGCCTATCTTCCCGTTCATGATTTCCCTTGCGTCGCCTTTCTACCCTTGCGTCGCCTATCTTCCCGTTCCTGATTTCCCTTGCGTCGCCTTGCTTCCATTGCATCACCTTACTTCCCTTGCATCGCCTTTCTTCCCTTGCGTCGCCTTTCTTCCCATTTCTGCTTTCCTTTGCGTCCCCTTTCTCCCAATGCATCGCCTTTCTTCCCATTCCTGCTTTCCCTTGCATCGCCTTGCTTCCCTTGCGTCGCCTTTCTTCCCTTGTGTCGCCTTTCTTCCCATTCCTGCTTTCCCTTGCGTCGCCTTTTAACCCTTCCGTCGCATTTCTTCCCATTCCTGCTTTCCCTTGCGTCGCCTTGCTTCCCTTGCGTCGCTTTTATTCCCTTGCGTCGCCTTTCTTACCATTCCTGCTTTCCCTTGCGTCGCCATTCTACCCTTCCGTCGCCTTTCTTGCCTTGCGTCACCTTTCTTCCCATTCCTGCTTTCCCTTGCCTCATCATTCTCCCCTTGCCTCGCCTTTCTTACCCCTCCTGCTTTCTCCTGCGTCGCCTTGCTTCCCTTGCGTCGCCTTTCTTCACTTGCATCGGCTTTCTTCCCTTGCGTCGCCTTTGTTCCCATTCCTGCTTTCCCTTGCATTGCCTTTCTTCCCTTGCATCGCCTTTCTTCCCATTCCTCCTTTCCCTTGCATCGCCTTGCTTCCCTTGCGTCGCCTTTCATTCCTTGCGCCGCCTTTCTTCCCTTGCGTAGCCTTTCTTACCGTTCCTGCTTACTCTTGCGTCACCTTTCCTACCGTTCCAGCTTTCCCTTGCGTAAACTTTCTTCCCATTCCTGCTTTCCCTTTCGTCGCCTTTCTTTCCATGCATTTCCTTTCTTCGCTTTCCTGCTTTCTCTTGCTTCGCCTTTCTTCTCAATCCTGCTTGCCCTTGCGTCGCCTTTCTTCCCTTGCGTTGCCTTCCGTCCCGTGCGTCGGCATTCATCCCATCCTTGCTTTACCGTGAGTCGCCTTTCTTCCCTCGCGTCGCCTGTCTTCCCGTTCTTGCTTTCCCATGCGTCTCCTTTCTTCTCGTTCCTGCGCTGCCTTGCGTCGCCTTTCTACCCTTGCGTCGCCTATATTCCCGTTCCTGATTTCCCTTGCGTCGCCTTGCTTCCATTGCATCACCTTACTTCCCTTGCATCGCCTTTCTTCCCTTGCGTCGCCTTTCTTCCCATTTCTGCTTTCCTTTGCGTCCCCTTTCTCCCCATGCATCGCCTTTCTTCCCATTCCTGCTTTCCCTTGCATCGCCTTGCTTCCCTTGCGTCGCCTTTCTTCCCATTTCTGCTTTCCTTTGCGTCCCCTTTCTCCCCTTGCGTCGCCTTTCTTACCATTCCTGCTTTCCCCCGTGTCGCCTTTCTTCCCTAGTGTCGCCTTTCTTCCCGTTCCTGCTTTCCCTTCCGTCGACTTTGTTTCCGTGCGTTGCCCTTCTTCTCGTTCCTGCTTTCCCTTGCGTCGCCTTACATCCCGTTCTTGCTTTCTCTTACGTCGCCTTTCTTCCCTTGTGTCGCCTTTCTTCACGTTTCTGCTTTCCCTTGTGTCGCCTTTCTTCCTGTTCTTGCTTTCCCTTGCGTCGCCTTTCTTTCCATGTGTCGCCTTTCTTGCCATTCCAGCTTTCCCGTCCGTCGCCTCGCTTCCCTTGCGTCGCCTTTCTTCCCTTGCGTCGCCTCGCTTCCCTTGCGTCGCCTTTCTTCCCGTTTCTGCATTCCCTTGCATCGCCTTTCTACCGTTCCGTCGCCTTTATTCCCATTCCTGCTTTCCCTTGCGTCTCCTTTCTTCCTTTGCGTCGGCTTTCTACCCTTCCGTCGCCTTTCTTCCCATTCCTGCTTTCCCTTGCATCGCCTTGCTTCCCTTGCGTCGCATTTCTTCCCTTGCGTCGCCTTTCTTCCCATTCCTGCTTTCCCTTGCGTCGCCTTTCTACCCTTCTGTCGCCTTTCTTCTCGTTCCTGCTTTCCCTTGCGTCGCCTTTCTTCCCTTGCGTTGCCTTTCTTCCCTTCCGTCACCTTTCTTCCCCTTCCCGCTTTCACTTGCGTCGCCTTTCTTCCCCTTCCCGCTTTCACTTGCGTCGCCTTTCTTCCCCGTCCTGCGCTCCCTTGCGTCGCCTTTCTACCCTTGCGTCGCCTATCTTCCCGTTCCTGATTTCCCTTGCGTCGCCTTGCTTCCATTGCATCACCTTACTTCCCTTGCATCGCCTTTCTTCCCTTGCGTCGCCTTTCTTCCCATTTCTGCTTTCCTTTGCGTCCCCTTTCTCCCAATGCATCGCCTTTCTTCCCATTCCTGCTTTCCTTTGCGTCCCCTTTCTCCCAATGCATCGCCTTTCTTCCCATTCCTGCTTTCCCTTGCATCGCCTTGCTTCCCTTGCGTCGCCTTTCTTCCCTTGTGTCGCCTTTCTTCCCATTCCTGCTTTCCCTTGCGTCGCCTTGCTTCCCTTGCGTCGCTTTTATTCCCTTGCGTCGCCTTTCTTACCATTCCTGCTTTCCCTTGCGTCGCCATTCTACCCTTCCGTCGCCTTTCTTGCCTTGAGTCGCTTATCTTCCCGTTCCTATTTTCCCTTGCGTCGCCTTTCTTCTTTTGCGTCGCATTTCTTCTCGTTCCGGCTTTCCCCTGCGTCGCCGTACATCTCGTTCCTGATTTCTCTTGCTTCGCCTTTCTTCCCTTGCGTCGCCTTTCTTCTCGTTTCTGCTTTGCCTTGCTTCACCTTTCTTCCCTCGCGACGCCTTTCTTCCCGTGGGTCTTCATTCTTACCTTGCGTCTTCATTCGTCCCATTCATGCTTTCCCTTGCGTCGCATTTCTTCCCTTGCGTCGCCTTTCTTACCATTCCTGCTTTCTCTTGCGTCGCCTTGCTTCCCTTGCGTCGCCTTTCTTCCCTTGCGTCGCCTTTCTTGCCTTGAGTCGCTTATCTTCCCGTTCCTATTTTCCCTTGCGTCGCCTTTCTTCTTTTGCGTCGCCTTTCTTCTCGTTCCTGCTTTCCCCTGCGTCGCCGTACATCTCGTTCTTGCTTTCTCTTGCGTCGCCTTTCTTCCCTTGCGTCGCCTTTCTTCTCGTTTCTGCTTTGCCTTGCTTCACCTTTCTTCCCTCGCGACGCCTTTCTTCCCGTGGGTCTTCATTCTTACCTTGCGTCTTCATTCGTCCCATTCATGCTTTCCCTTGCGTCGCCTTTCTTACCATTCCTGCTTTCTCTTGCGTCGCCTTGCTTCCCTTGCGTCGCCTTTCTTCCCTTCCGTCGCCTTTCTTCCCGTTCCTGCTTTCCCTTGCGTCGCCCTGCTTCCCTTGCGTCGCCTTTCTTCACTTGCATCGCCTTTCTTCCCTTGCGTCGCCTTTCTTATCATTCCTGCTTTCCCTTGCGCCGCCTTGCTTCCCTTGCGTCGCCTTTCTTCACTTGCATCGCCTTGCTTCCCTTGCGTCGCCTTTCTTCCCTTGCTTCGCGTTATTTCCCTTGTGTCGCCGTTCTTCCCGTTACTGCTTTCCCTTGCGTCACCTTTCTTCCCTTGCAACGCCTTTCTTCCCTTGCGGTGCCTTCCTATCCGTTCCTCCTTTCCCTTGCGTCGCCTTTCTTCCTGTTCCTGCTTTCCCTTGCGTCGCCTTCCTTCCGTTGCGTCGCCTTATTTCCCTTCCGTCACCTTTCTTCCCGTTCCTGCTTTCCCTTGCGTCACCTTTCTTCCCTTGCGTCGCCTTTCTTCCCATGCATCTCCTTTCTTCCCGTTCCTGCTTTCCCTTGCAACGCCTTTCTTCACTTCTGTGGCGTTATTTCCCTTGCGGCGCCTTTCTTCCCATTCCTGCTTTCCTTTGCGTCGCCTTGCTTCCCTTGCATCGCCTTTCTTCACTTGTATCGCCTTTCTTCCCTTGCGTCGCCTTTCTTCCCATTCCTTCTTTCCCTTGCCTCGCCTTGCTTCCCTTGCGTCGCCTTTCTTCACTTGCTTCGCCTCTCTTCCCTTGCGTCGCCTTTCTTCCCATTCCTGCTTTCCCTTGCCTCGCCTTTCTACCCTTGCTTCGCTTTTCTTACCATTCGTGCTTTCCCTTCCGACGCCTTACATCTCGTTTCTGCTTTCTCTTGTGTCACCTTTCTTCCCTTGCGTCGCCTTTCTTCGCTTGATTTGCCTTTCTTCCCTTGCGTCGCCTTTCTTCCCTTGCATCGCCTTTCTTCCCATTCCTGCTTTCCCTTGCATCGCCTTTCATTCCTTGCGCCGCCTTTCTTCCCTTGCGTAGCCTTTCTTACCGTTCCTGCCTACTCTTGCGTCACCTTTCCTACCGTTCCAGCTTTCCCTTGCGTCACCTTTCTTCCCATTCCTGCTTTCCCTTTTGTCGCCTTTCTTTCCATGCATTTCCTTTCTTCGCTTTCCTGCTTTCTCTTGCTTCGCCTTTCTTCTCAATCCTGCTTGCCCTTGCGTCGCCTTTCTTCCCTTGCGTCGCCTTCCGTTCCGTGCGTCGGCATTCATCCCATCCTTGCTTTACCGTGTGTCGCCTTTCTTCCCTCGCGTCGCCTTTCCTCCCATTCCTGCTTTCCCATGCGTCTCCTTTCTTCCCGTTCCTGCGCTCCCTTGCGTCGCCTTTCTTCCCTTGCGTCGCCTATCTTCCCGTTCCTGATTTCCCTTGCGTCGCCTTGCTTCCATTGCATCACCTTACTTCCCTTGCATCGCCTTGCTTCCCTTACGTCGCCTTTCTTCACGTTTCTGCTTTCCCTTGCGTCTCCTTTCTTCCCTTGCGTCGCCTTTCTTCACGTTCCTATTTTCCCTTGCGTCGCCTTTCTTCCCATGCGTCGCCTTTCCTCCCGTTTCTACTTTCCCTTGCGTCGACTTTCTTTTCGTGCGTCGCCTTTCTTCTCGTTCCTGCTTTGCCTTGCATCGCCTTTCTACCCGTTCCTGCTTACCTTGTGTCGCCTTTCTTCTCGTTCCTGCTTTCCCTTCCGGTGCCTTACCTCCCGTTTCTGCTTTCTCTTGCATCACCTTTCTTCCCTTGCGTCGCCTTTCTTCTCGTTCCTGCTTTCCCTTGCGTCGCCTTGCTTCCCTTGCGTCGCCTTTCTTCCCTTGCATCGCCTTTCTTCCCATTTCTGCTTTCCCTTGCATCGCCTTTCATTCCTTGCATCGCCTTTCTTCTCGTTCCTGCGATCCCTTGCGTCGCCTTTCTTCCCTTGCGTTGCCTTTCTTCCCTTGCGTCGGCTTTCTTACCGTTCCTGCTTTCTCTTGCGTCACCTTTCTTCTCGTTCCTGCTTTCCCTTGCGTCGCCTTTCCTCCCGCTCCAGCATTCCCTTGCGTCGCCTTTCTTCCCGTTTCTGTTTCCCCTTGCATCGCGTTTCATCCCTCGTGCCGCCTTTCTTCCCGTTCCTGCTTTCCCTGGCGTCGCCATTCTTCTCATTCCTGCTTTCCCTTGCGTTCCCTTGCTTCCCTTGCGGCGCCTTTCTTCCCTTGCGTCGTCTTTCATCCCTTGCGTCGGCTTTCTTCCCGTTCCTGCTTTCCCTTGCGTCGCCTTCCATCACTTGCGCCGCGTTATTTCCCTTGCGGCGCCTTTCTTACCATTCCTGCTTTCCCTTGCGTCGCCGTGCTTCCCTTGCATCGCCTTTCTTCACTTGCATCGCCTTTCTTCCCTTGCGTCGGCTTTCTTCCTGTTCCTGCGTTCCCTTGTGTCGCCTTGCTTCCCTTGAGTCGCCTTTCTTCTCTTGCATCGCCTTTCTTCCCTTGCGTCGCCTTTCTTCCCATTCCTGCTTTCCCTTGCCTCGCCTTTCTACCCTTGCGTCGCCTTTCTTCTCTTGCATCGCCTTTCTTCCCTTGCGTTGCCTTTCTACCCATTCCTGCTTTCCCTTGCCTCGCCTTTCTACCCTTGCGTCTCCTTTCTTCCCATGCATCTCCTTTCTTCCCGTTCCTGCTTTCCCTTGCATCGCCTTGCTTCCCTTGCATCTCCTTTCTTCCCTTGCATCGCCTTTCTTCCCTTGCGTCGCCTTTCTTCCCGTTCCTGCTTTCTCTTCCATCGCCTTACTTCCCGTTCCTGCTTTCCCTTGCATCACCTTTCTTCTCTTTCCTGCTTTCCCTTGCGTCACCTTACTTCGCTTGCGTAGCCGTACTTCCCTTGCATAGCCTTTCCTACCATTCCTCCTTTCCCTTGCATCGCCTTTCTTCCCGTTCCTGCTTACCCTTGCTTCGCCTTTCTTCTCGTTCCTGCTTTCCCTTCCGTCGCCTTTCTTCTCGTTCCTGCTTTCCCTTGCGTCGTTTTTCCTCCAACTCCAGCTTTCCCTGGAGTCGCCATTCTTCTCCTTCCTGCTTTCCCTTGCGTCGTCTTGCTTCCCTTGCAACGCCTTTCTTCCCTTGTGTCGCCTTTCTTCTCTTGCATCGCCTTTCTTCCCTTGCGTCGCCTTTCTTCCCATTCCTGCTTTCCCTTGCCTCGTTATTCTACCCTTGCCTCGCCTTTCTTACCCCTCCTGCTTTCTCTTGCGTCGCCTTGCTTCCCTTGCGACGCCTTTCTTCACTTGCATCGCCTTTCATTCCTTGCATCGCCTTTCTTCTCGTTCCTGCGATCCCTTGCGTCGCCTTTCTTCCCTTGCGTTGCCTTTCTTCCCTTCCGTCGCCTTTCTTCCGGTTCCTGCTTTCCCTTGCGTCGCCTTTCCTCACTTGAGTCGCGTTATTTCCCTTGCGTCGCCTTTCTTCCCGTTCCTGCTTTCCCTTGCGTCGCCTTGCTTCCCTTGCGTCGCCTTTCTTCGCTTGCATCGGCTTTCTCCCCTTGCGCCACCATTCTTACCATTCCTGCTTTCCCTTGCATCGCATTTCTTCCCTTGCGTCGCCTTCCTTACCATTCCTGCTTTCCCTTGCATCGCATTTCTTCCCTTGCGTCGCCTTTCTTACCATTCCTGCTTTCTCTTGCGTCGCCTTGCTTCCCTTGCGTCGCCTTTCTTCACTTGCATCGCCTTTCTCCCCTTGCGTCGCCTTTCTTACCATTCCTGCTTTCCCTTGCATCGCATTTCTTCCCTTGCGTCGCCTTTCTTACCATTCCTGCTTTCTCTTGCGTCGCCTTGCTTCCCTTGCGTCGCCTTTCTTCACTTGCATCGCCTTTCTTCCCTTGTGTCGCCTTTCTTACCATTCCTGCTTTCCCTTGCGCCGCCTTGCTTCCCTTGGGTCGCCTTTCTTCACTTCAATCGCCTTTCTTCCCTTGCGTCGCCTTTCTTACCATTCCTGCTTTCCCTTGCGTCGCCTTGCTTCCCTTGCGTCGCCTTTCTGCCCTTGCTTCGCGTTATTTCCCTTGTGTCTCCTTTCTTCCCGTTACTGCTTTCCCTTGCGTCGCCTTTCTTCCCTTGCGTCGCCTTTCTTCCCTTGCGTCGCCTATCTTCCCTTGCGGTGCCTTTCTTCCTGTTCCTCCTTTCCCTTGCATCGCCTTTCTTCCCGTTCCTGCTTACCTTGCTTCGCCTTTCTTCTCGTTCCTCCTTTCCCTTCCGACGCCTTACTTCCCGTTTCTGCTTTCTCTTGCGTCACCTTTCTTCCCTTGCATCGCCTTTCTTCGCGTTCCTGCTTTCTCTTGCGTCGCCTTTCTTCTCAATCCTGCTTTCCCTTGCGTCGCCTTGCTTCCCTTGCGACGCCTTTCTTCCCGTGGATCTTATTTCTTACCTTGCGTCTCCTTTCTACCCGTTCATGCTTTCCCTTGCGTCGCATTTTTCCCTTGCGTCGCCTTTCTTCCTGTTCCTGCTTTCCCTTGCATCGCCTTTCTTCCCTTGCGTCGCCTTTCTTCCCATGCATCTCCTTTATTCCCGTTCCTGCTTTCCCTTGCGTCGCCTTTCTTCACTTCCGTCGCGTTATTTCCCTTGCGGCGCCTTTCTTCCCTTTCCTACTTTCCCTTGCGTCGCCTTGCTTCCCTTGCATCGCCTTTCTTCACTTGTATCGCCTTTCTTCCCTTGTGTCGCCTTTCTTCCCATTCCTGCTTTCCCTTGCCTCGCCTTTCTTCCCTTGCATCGCTTTTCTTCCCATTCCTGCTTTCCCTTGCCTCGCCTTTCATTCCTTGCGCCGCCTTTCTTCCCTTGCGTAGCCTTTCTTACCGTTCCTGCTTACTCTTGCGTCATCTTTCCTACCGTTCCAGCTTTCCCTTGCGTCGCCTTTCTTCTCGTACTTGCTTTCCCTTGCGTCGCCATTCTTCCCGTTCCTGCTTTCCCTTTCGTCGCCTTTCTTTCCATGCTTTTACTTTCTTCGCGTTCCTGCTTTCCCTTGCGACGCCTTTCTTCTCAATTCTGCTTTCCCTTGCGTCGCCTTTCTCCCCTCGCGTCGCCTTTCTTCCCGTTCCTGCTTACCCATGCGTCTCCTTTCTTCCCGGTCCTGCGCTCCCTTGCGTCGCCTTTCTACCCTTGCGTCGCCTATCTTCCCGTTCCTGATTTCCCTTGCGTCGCCTTGCTTCCATTGCATCACCTTACTTCCCTTGCATCGCCTTTCTTCCCTTGCGTCGCCTTTCTTCCCATTTCTGCTTTCCTTTGCGTCCCCTTTCTCCCCATGCATCGCCTTTCTTCCCATTCCTGCTTTCCCTTGCGTCGCCTTTCTTCCCTTGCGTCGCCTTTCTTCCCATTCCTGCTTTCCCTTGCGTCGCCTATCATCCCTTGCGTCCCCTTTTTTCCCTTGCGATGACTTTCTTTCCGTTACTACTTTACCTTGCGTCGAATTTCTTTCTTTGCATCGCCTTTCTTCCCGTTCCTGCTTTCCCTTGCGTCGACTCTGTTTCCGAGCGTTGCCCTTCTTCTCGTTCCTGCTTTCCCTTGCGTCGCCTTACATCCCGTTCTTGCTTTCTCTTGCGTCGCCTTGCTTCCCTTGCGTCGCCTTTCTTCCCTTCCATCGCCTTTCTTCCCGTTCCTGCTTTCCCTTGCGTCGCCTTTCTTCACTTGCGCCGCGTTATTTCCCTTGCGTCGCCTTTCTTCCCGTTCCTGCTTTCCCTTGCATCGCCTTGCTTCCCTTGCGTCGCCTTTCTTCACTTGCATCGCCTTTCTTCCCTTGTGTCGCCTTTCTTACCATTCCTGCTTTCCCTTGCGTCGCCTTGCTTCCCTTGCGTCGCCTTTCTTCACTTGCATCGCCTTTCTTCCCTTGCGTCGCCTTTCTTACCATTCCTGCTCTCCCTTGCGTCGCCTTGCTTCCCTTGCGTCGCCTTTCTGCCCTTGCTTCGCGTTATTTCCCTTGTGTCGCCTTTCTTCCCGTTACTGCTTTCCCTTGCGTCGCCTTTCTTCCCTTGCGTCGCCTATCTTCTCTTGCGGTACCTTTCTTCCTGTTCCTCCTTTTCCTTCAATCGCCTTTCATCCCGTTCCTGCTTACCTTGCTTCGCCTTTCTTCTCGTTCCTCCTTTCCCTTCCGACGCCTTACTTCCCGTTTCTGCTTCCCCTTGTGTCACCTTTCTTCCCTTGTGTCGCCTTTCTTCGCGTTCCTGCTTTCTCTTGCGTTGCCTTTCTTCTCAATCCTGCTTTCCCTTGCGTCGCCTTGCTTCCCTTGCGACGCCTTTCTTCCCGTGGATCTTATTTCTTACCTTGCGTCTCCTTTCTTCCCGTTCATGCCTTCCCTTGCGTCGCATTTTTCCCTTGCGTCGCATTTCTTCCTGTTCCTGCTTTCCCTTGCGTCGCTTTTCTTCCCTTGCGTCGCCTTTCTTCCCTTCCGTCACCTTTCTTCCCGTTCCTGCTTTCACTTGCGTCGCCTTTCTTCCTGTTCCTGCTTTCCCTTGCGTCGCCTTTCTTCCCTTGCGTCGCCTTTCTTCCCTTCCGTCACCTTTCTTCCCGTTCCTGCTTTCACTTGCGTCGCCTTTCTTCCTGTTCCTGCTTTCCCTTGCGTCGCCTTTCTTCCCTTGCGTCGCCTTTCTTCCCATGCATCTCCTTTCTTCCCGTTCCTGCTTTCGCTTGCGTCGCCTTTCTTCACTTCCGTCGCGTTATTTCCCTTGCGGCGCCTTTCTTCCCGTTCCTACTTTCCCTTGCGTCGCCTTGCTTCCCTTGCATCGCCTTTCTTCACTTGTATCGCCTTTCTTCCCTTGCGTCTCCTTTCTTCCCATTCCTGCTTTCCCTTGCCTCGCCTTTCTACCCTTGCGTCGCTTTTCTTCCCATTCCTGCTTTCCCTTGCCTCGCCTTTCTTCCCTTGCATCGCCTTTCTTCCCATTCCTGCTTTCCCTTGCATCGCCTTTCATTCCTTGCGCCGCCTTTCTTCCCTTGCGTAGCCTTTCTTACCGTTCCTGCTTACTCTTGCGTCACCTTTCCTACCGTTCCAGCTTTCCCTTGCGTCATTTTTCTTCTCGTACTTGCTTTCCCTTGCGTCGCCATTCTTCCCGTTCCTGCTTTCCCTTTCGTCGCCTTTCTTTCCATGCTTTTCCTTTCTTCGCGTTCCTGCTTTCCCTTGCGACGCCTTTCTTTCCATGCTTTTCCTTTCTTCGCGTTCCTGCTTTCCCTTGCGACGCCTTTCTTCTCAATTCTGCTTTCCCTTGCGTCGCCTTTCTCCCCTCGCGTCGCCTTTCTTCCCGTTCCTGCTTTCCCATGCGTCTCCTTTCTTCCCGGTCCTGCGCTCCCTTGCGTCGCCTTTCTACCCTTGCGTCGCCTATCTTCCCGTTCCTGATTTCCCTTGCGTCGCCTTGCTTCCATTGCATCACCTTACTTCCCTTGCATCGCCTTTCTTCCCTTGCGTCGCCTTTCTTCCCATTTCTGCTTTCCTTTGCGGCCCCTTTCTCCCCCTGCGTCGCCTTTCCTCCCGTTCCTACTATCCCTTGCGTCGACTTTCTTTTCGTGCGTCGCCTTTCTTCTCGTTCCTGCTTTCCCTTGCATCACCTTTCTTCTCTTTCCTGCTTTCCCTTGCGTCACCTTACTTCGCTTGCGTAGCCGTACTTCCCTTGCATAGCCTTTCCTACCATTCCTCCTTTCCCTTGCATCGCCTTTCTTCCCGTTCCTGCTTACCCTTGCTTCGCCTTTCTTCTCGTTCCTGCTTACCCTTGCTTCGCCTTTCTTCTCGTTCCTGCTTTCCCTTCCGTCGCCTTTCTTCTCGTTCCTGCTTTCCCTTACGTCGCTTTTCCTCCCGCTCCAGCTTTCCCTTGCGTCGCCTTTCTTCACTTGCATCTCCTATCTTCCGTTGCGTCGCCTTTCTTCCCTCGTGCCGCCTTTCTTCCCGTTCCTGCTTTCCCTTGCATCGCCTTACTTCCCGTTCCAGCTTTCCCTGGCGTCGCCATTTTTCTCCTTCCTGCTTTCCCTTGCGTCGCCTTGCTTCCCTTGCAACGCCTTTCTTCCCTTGCGTCGCCTTTCTTTTCTTGCATCGCCTTTCTTCCCTTGCGTCGCCTTCCTTACCATTCCTGCTTTCTCTTGCGTCGCCTTGCTTCCCTTGCGTCGCCTTTCTTCCCTTCCGTCGCCTTTCTTCCCGTTCCTGCTTTCCCTTGCGTCGCCTTTCTTCACTTGCGTCGCGTTATTTCCCTTGCGTCGCCTTTCTTCTCGTTCCTGCTTTCCCTTGCGTCGCCTTGCTTCCCTTGCATCGCCTTTCTTCCCTTGCATCGCCTTTCTTCCCTTTTGTCGCCTTTCTTACCATTCCTGCTTTCCCTTGCGCCGCCTTGCTTCCCTTGCGTCGCCTTTCTTCACTTGCATCGCCTTTCTTCCCTTGCGTCGCCTTTCTTACCATTCCTGCTCTCCCTTGCGTCGCCTTGCTTCCCTTGCGTCGCCTTTCTGCCCTTGCTTCGCGTTATTTCCCTTGTGTCGGCTTTCTTCCCGTTACTGCTTTTCCTTGCGTCGCCTTTCTTCCCCTGCGGCGCCTATCTTCCCTTGCGGTACCTTTCTTCCTGTTCCTCCTTTCCCTTGCATCGCCTTTCTTCCCGTTCCTGCTTACCTTGCTTCGCCTTTCTTCTCGTTCCTCCTTTCCCTTCCGACGCCTTACTTCCCGTTTCTGCTTTCTCATGTGTCACCTTTCTTCCCTTGCGTCGCCTTTCTTCGCGTTCCTGTTTTCTCTTGCGTCACCTTTCTTCTCAATCCTGCTTTCCCTTGCGTCGCCTTTCTTCCCTCACTTCGCCTTTCTTCCCGTTCCTGCTTTCCCATGCGTCTCCTTTCTTCCCGGTCCTGCGCTCCCTTGCGTCGCCTTTCTACCCTTGCGTCGCCTAACTTCCCGTTCTTGATTTCCCTTGCGTCGCCTTGCTTCCATTGCATCACCTTACTTCCCTTGCATCGCCTTTCTTCCCTTGCGTCGCCTTTCTTCCCATTTCTGCTTTCCTTTGCGTCCCCTTTCTCCCCATGCATCGCCTTTCTTCCCATTCCTGCTTTCCCTTGCGTCGCCTTTCTTCCCTTGCGTCGCCTTTCTTCCCATTCCTGCATTCCCTTGCGTCGCCTATCATCCCTTGCGTCCCCTTTCTTCCCTTGCGATGACTTTCTTTCCGTTACTACTTTACCTTGCGTCGAATTTCTTTCTTTGCATCGCCTTTCTTCCCGTTCCTGCTTTCCCTTGCGTCGACTTTGTTTCCGAGCGTTGCCCTTCTTCTCGTTCCTGCTATCCCTTGCGTCGCCTTACATCCCGTTCTTGCTTTCTCTAGCGTCGCCTTGCTTCCCTTGCGTCGCCTTTCTTCCCTTCCGTCGCCTTTCTTCCCGTTCCTGCTTTCCCTTGCGTCGCCTTTCCTCACTTGCGTCGCGTTATTTCCCTTGCGTCGCCTTTCTTCCCGTTCCTGCTTTCCCTTGCGTCGCCTTGCTTCCCTTGTGTCGTCTTTCTTCACTTGCATCGGCTTTCTCCCCTTGCGTCGCCTTTCTTACCATTCCTGCTTTCCCTTGCATCGCATTTCTTCCCTTGCGTCGCCTTCCTTACCATTCCTGCTTTCTCTTGCATCGCCTTGCTTCCCTTGCGTCGCCTTTCTTCCCTTCCATCGCCTTTCTTCCCGTTCCTGCTTTCCCTTGCGTCGCCTTTCTTCACTTGCGTCGCGTTATTTCCCTTGCGTCGCCTTTCTTCCCGTTCCTGCTTTCCCTTGCATCGCCTTGCTTCCCTTGCGTCGCCTTTCTTCACTAGCATCGCCTTTCTTCCCTTGTGTCGCCTTTCTTACCATTCCTGCTTTCCCTTGCGTCGCCTTGCTTCCCTTGCGTCGCCTTTCTTCACTTGCATCGCCTTTCTTCCCTTGCGTCGCCTTTCTTACCATTCCTGCTCTCCCTTGCGTCGCCTTGCTTCCCTTGCGTCGCCTTTCTGCCCTTGCTTCGCGTTATTTCCCTTGTGTCGCCTTTCTTCCCGTTACTGCTTTCCCTTGCGTCGCCTTTCTTCCCTTGCGTCGCCTATCTTCCCTTGCGGTACCTTTCTTCCTGTTCCTCCTTTGCCTTCAATCGCCTTTCATCCCGTTCCTGCTTACCTTGCTTCGCCTTTCTTCTCGTTCCTCCTTTCCCTTCCGACGCCTTACTTCCCGTTTCTGCTTCCCCTTGTGTCACCTTTCTTCCCTTGTGTCGCCTTTCTTCGCGTTCCTGCTTTCTCTTGCGTTGCCTTTCTTCTCAATCCTGCTTTCCCTTGCGTCGCCTTGCTTCCCTTGCGACGCCTTTCTTCCCGTGGATCTTATTTCTTACCTTGCGTCTCCTTTCTTCCCGTTCATGCCTTCCCTTGCGTCGCATTTTTCCCTTGCGTCGCCTTTCTTCCTGTTCCTGCTTTCCCTTGCGTCGCTTTTCTTCCCTTGCGTCGCCTTTCTTCCCTTCCGTCACCTTTCTTCCCGTTCCTGCTTTCACTTGCGTCGCCTTTCTTCCTGTTCCTGCTTTCCCTTGCGTCGCCTTTCTTCCCTTGCGTCGCCTTTCTTCCCATGCATCTCCTTTCTTCCCGTTCCTGCTTTCCCTTGCGTCGCCTTTCTTCACTTCCGTCGCGTTATTTCCCTTGCGGCGCCTTTCTTCCCGTTCCTACTTTCCCTTGCGTCGCCTTGCTTCCCTTGCATCGCCTTTCTTCACTTGTATCGCCTTTCTTCCCTTGCGTCTCCTTTCTTCCCATTCCTGCTTTCCCTTGCCTCGCCTTTCTACCCTTGCGTCGCTTTTCTTCCCATTCCTGCTTTCCCTTGCCTCGCCTTTCTTCCCTTGCATCGCCTTTCTTCCCATTCCTGCTTTCCCTTGCATCGCCTTTCATTCCTTGCTCCGCCTTTCTTCCCTTGCGTAGCCTTTCTTACCGTTCCTGCTTACTCTTGCGTCACCTTTCTTTCCATGCGTTTCCTTTCTTCGCGTTCCTGCTTTCCCTTGCGTCGCCTTTCTTCTCAATCCTGCTTTCCCTTGCGTCGCCTTTCTTCCCTCACGTCGCCTTTCTTCCCGTTCCTGCTTTCCCATGCGTCTCCTTTCTTCCCGGTCCTGCGCTCCCTTGCGTCGCCTTTCTACCCTTGCGTCGCCTATCTTCCCGTTCCTGATTTCCCTTGCGTCGCCTTGCTTCCATTGCATCACCTTACTTCCCTTGCATCGCCTTTCTTCCCTTGCGTCGCCTTTCTTTCCATTTCTGCTTTCCTTTGCGGCCCCTTTCTCCCCCTGCGTCGCCTTTCCTCCCGTTCCTACTATCCCTTGCGTCGACTTTCTTTTCGTGCGTCGCCTTTCTTCTCGTTCCTGCTTTCCCTTGCATCACCTTTCTTCTCTTTCCTGCTTTCCCTTGCGTCACCTTACTTCGCTTGCGTAGCCATACTTCCCTTGCATAGCCTTTCCTACCATTCCTCCTTTCCCTTGCATCGCCTTTCTTCCCGTTCCTGCTTACCCTTGCTTCGCCTTTCTTCTCGTTCCTGCTTTCCCTTCCGTCGCCTTTCTTCTCGTTCCTGCTTTCCCTTGCGTCGCTTTTCCTCCCGCTCCAGCTTTCCCTTGCGTCGCCTTACTTCACTTGCATCTCCTATCTTCCGTTGCGTCGCCTTTCTTCCCTCGTGCCGCCTTTCTTCCCGTTCCTGCTTTCCCTTGCATCGCCTTACTTCCCGTTCCAGCTTTCCCTGGCGTCGCCTTTCTTACCATTCCTGCTTTCCCTTGCATTGCCTTTCTTCCCTTGCATCGCCTTTCTTCCCATTCCTGCTTTCCCTTGCATCGCCTTTCATTCCTTGCGCCGCCTTTCTTCCCTTGCGTAGCCTTTCTTACCGTTCCTGCTTACTCTTGCGTCACCTTTCCTACCGTTCCAGCTTTCCCTTGCGTCGCCTTTCTTCTCGTACTTGCTTTCCCTTGCGTCGCCATTCTTCCCGTTCCTGCTTTCCCTTTCGTCGCCTTTCTTTCCATGCGTTTCCTTTCTTCGCGTTCCTGCTTTCCCTTGCGTCGCCTTTCTTCTCAATCCTGCTTTCCCTTGCGTCGCCTTTCTTCCCTCACGTCGCCTTTCTTCCCGTTCCTGCTTTCCCATGCGTCTCCTTTCTTCCCGGTCCTGCGCTCCCTTGCGTCGCCTTTCTACCCTTGCGTCGCGTATCTTCCCGTTCCTGATTTCCCTTGCGTCGCCTTGCTTCCATTGCATCACCTTACTTCCCTTGCATCGCCTTTCTTCCCTTGCGTCGCCTTTCTTCCCATTTCTGCTTTCCTTTGCGTCCCCTTTCTCCCCATGCATCGCCTTTCTTCCCAATCCTGCTTTCCCTTGCGTCGCCTTTCTTCCCTTGCGTCGCCTTTCTTCCCATTCCTGCTTTCCCTTGCGTCGCCTATCATCCCTTGCGTCCCCTTTCTTCCCTTGCGACGCCTTTCTTTCCGTTACTACTTTACCTTGCGTCGAATTTCTTTCTTTGCGTCGCCTTTCTTCCCGTTCCTGCTTTCCCTTGCGTCGACTTTGTTACCGAGCGTTGCCCTTCTTCTCGTTCCTGCTTTCCCTTGCGTCGCCTTACATCCCGTTCTTGCTTTCTCTTGCGTCGCCTTTCTTCCCTTGCGTCGCCTTTCTTCTCGTTCCTGCTATCCCTTGCGTCGCCTTTCTTCCCTTGCGTCGCATTTCTTCCCGTTCCTGCTTTCTCTTGTGTCGCCTTTCTTCTCAATCCTGCTTTCCCTTGCGTCGCCTTTCTTCCCTCGTGCCGCCTTTCTTCCCGTTCCTGCTTTCCCTTGCATCGCCTTACTTCCCGTTCCAGCTTTCCCTGGCGTCGCCATTCTTCTCCTTCCTGCTTTCCCTTGCGTCGCCTTGCTTCCCTTGCAACGCCATTCTTCCCTTGCGTCGCCTTTCTTCTCTTCCATCGCCTTTCTTCCCTTGCGTCGCCTTTCTTCCCATTCCTGCTTTCCCTTGCCTCGTTATTCTACCCTTGCCTCGCCTTTCTTACCCCTCCTGCTTTCTCTTGCGTCGCCTTGCTTCCCTTGCGTCGCCTTTCTTCACTTGCATCGGCTTTGTTCCCTTGCGTCGCCTTTCTTCCCATTCCTGCTTTCCCTTGCATCGCATTTCTTCCCTTGCGTCGCCTTCCTTACCATTCCTGCTTTCTCTTGCGTCGCCTTGCTTCCCTTGCGTCGCCTTTCTTCCCTTCCGTCGCCTTTCTTCCCGTTCCTGCTTTCCCTTGCGTCGCCTTTCCTCACTTGCGTCGCGTTATTTCCCTTGCGTCGCCTTTCTTCCCGTTCCTGCTTTCCCTTGCGCCGCCTTGCTTCCCTTGCGTCGCCTTTCTTCACTTGCATCGCCTTTCTTCCCTTTTGTCGCCTTTCTTACCATTCCTGCTTTCCCTTACGTCGCCTTGCTTCCCTTGCGACGCCTTTCTTCCCGTGGATCTTATTTCTTACCTTGCGTCTCCTTTCTTCCCGTTCATGCCTTCCCTTGCGTCGCATTTTTCCCTTGCGTCGCCTTTCTTCCTGTTCCTGCTTTCCCTTGCGTCGCCTTTCTTCCCTTGCCTCGCCTTTCTTTCCTTCCGTCACCTTTCTTCCCGTTCCTGCTTTCACTTGCGTCGCCTTTCTTCCTGTTCCTGCTTTCCCTTGCCTCGCCTTTCTTCACTTCCGTCGCGTTATTTCCCTTGCGGCGCCTTTCTTCCCGTTCCTACTTTCCCTTGCGTCGCCTTGCTTCCCTTGCATCGCCTTTCTTCACTTGTATCGCCTTTCTTTCCTTGTGTTGCCTTTCTTCCCATTCCTGCTTTCCCTTGCATCGCCTTTCTTCCCTTGCGTCTCCTTTCTTCCCATTCCTGCTTTCCCTTGCCTCGCCTTTCTGCCCTTGCGTCGCTTTTCTTCCCATTCCTGCTTTCCCTTGCCTCGCCTTTCTTCCCTTGCATCGCCTTTCTTCCCATTCCTGCTTTCCCTTGCATCGCCTTTCATTCCTTGCGCCGCCTTTCTTCCCTTGCGTAGCCTTTCTTACCGTTCCTGCTTACTCTTGCGTCACCTTTCCTACCGTTCCAGCTTTCCCTTGCGTCGCCTTTCTTCTCGTACTTGCTTTCCCTTGCGTCGCCATTCTTCCCTTTCCTGCTTTCCCTTTCGTCGCCTTTCTTTCCATGCGTTTCCTTTCTTCGCGTTCCTGCTTTCCCTTGCGTCGCCTTTCTTCTCAATCCTGCTTTCCCTTGCGTCGCCTTTCTTCCCTCACGTCGCCTTTCTTCCCGTTCCTGCTTTCCCATGCGTCTCCTTTCTTCCCGGTCCTGCGCTCCCTTGCGTCGCCTTTCTACCCTTGCGTCGCCTATCTTCCCGTTCCTGATTTCCCTTGCGTTGCCTTGCTTCCATTGCATCACCTTACTTCCCTTGCATCGCCTTTCTTCCCTTGCGTCGCCTTTCTTCCCATTTCTGCTTTCCTTTGCGTCCCCTTTCTCCCCATGCATCGCCTTTCTTCCCAATCCTGCTTTCCCTTGCGTCGCCTTTCTTCCCTTGCGTCGCCTTTCTTCCCATTCCTGCTTTCCCTTGCGTCGCCTATCATCCCTTGCGTCCCCTTTCTTCCCTTGCGACGCCTTTCTTTCCGTTACTACTTTACCTTGCGTCGAATTTCTTTCTTTGCGTCGCCTTTCTTCCCGTTCCTGCTTTCCCTTGCGTCGACTTTGTTACCGAGCGTTGCCCTTCTTCTCGTTCCTGCTTTCCCTTGCGTCGCATTTCTTCCCGTTCCTGCTTTCTCTTGTGTCGCCTTTCTTCTCAATCCTGCTTTCCCTTGCGTCGCCTTTCTTCCCTCGTGCCGCCTTTCTTCCCGTTCCTGCTTTCCCTTGCATCGCCTTACTTCCCGTTCCAGCTTTCCCTGGCGTCGCCATTCTTCTCCTTCCTGCTTTCCCTTGCGTCACCTTGCTTCCCTTGCAACGCCATTCTTCCCTTGCGTCGCCTTTCTTCTCTTGCATCGCCTTTCTTCCCTTGCGTCGCCTTTCTTCCCATTCCTGCTTTCCCTTGCCTCGTTATTCTACCCTTGCCTCGCCTTTCTTCTCGTTCCTGCTTTCTCTTGCGTCGCCTTGCTTCCCTTGCGTCGCCTTTCTTCACTTGCATCGGCTTTGTTCCCTTGCGTCGCCTTTCTTCCCATTCCTGCTTTCCCTTGCATCGCATTTCTTCCCTTGCGTCGCCTTCCTTACCATTCCTGCTTTCTCTTGCGTCGCCTTGCTTCCCTTGCGTCGCCTTTCTTCCCTTCCGTCGCCTTTCTTCCCGTTCCTGCTTTCCCTTGTGTCGCCTTTCCTCACTTGCGTCACGTTATTTCCCTTGCGTCGCCTTTCTTCCCGTTCCTGCTTTCCCTTGCGTCGCCTTGCTTCCCTTGCGTCGCCTTTCTTCACTTGCATCGGCTTTCTCCCCTTGCGTCGCCTTTCTTACCATTCCTGCTTTCCCTTGCATCGCATTTCTTCCCTTGCGTAGCCTTCCTTACCATTCCTGCTTTCTCTTGCGTCGCCTTGCTTCCCTTGCGTCGCCTTTCTTCCCTTCCGTCGCCTTTCTTCCCGTTCCTGCTTTCCCTTGCGTCGCCTTTCTTCACTTGCGTCGCGTTATTTCCCTTGCGTCGCCTTTCCTCCCGTTCCAGCTTTCCCTTCCGTCGCCTTGCTTCCCTTGCGTCGCCTTTCTTCACTTGCATCGCCTTTCTTCCCTTGTGTCGCCTTTCTTACCATTCCTGCTATCCCATGCGCCGCCTTGCTTCCCTTGCGTCGCCTTTCTTCACTTGCATCGCCTTTCTTCCCTTGCGTCGCCTTACTTACCATTCCTGCTCTCCCTTGCGTCGCCTTGCTTCCCTTGCGTCGCCTTTCTGCCCTTGCTTCGCGTTATTTCCCTTGTGTCGCCTTTCTTCCCGTTCCAGCTTTCCCTTGCGTCGCCTTTCTTCTCGTACTTGCTTTCCCTTGCGTCGCCATTCTTCCCGTTCCTGCTTTCCCTTTCGTCGCCTTTCTTTCCATGCGTTTCCTTTCTTCGCGTTCCTGCTTTCCCTTGCGTTGCCTTTCTTCTCAATCCTGCTTTCCCTTGCGTCGCCTTTCTTCCCTCTCGTCGGTTTTCTTCCCGTTCCTGCTTTCCCATGCGTCTCCTTTCTTCCCAGTCCTGCGCTCCCTTGCGTCGCCATTCTACCCTTGCGTCGCCTATCTTCCCGTTCCTGATTTCCCTTGCGTCGCCTTGCTTCCATTGCATCACCTTACTTCCCTTGCATCGCCTTTCTTCCCTTGCGTCGCCTTTCTTCCCATTTCTGCTTTCCTTTGCGTCCCCTTTCTCCCCATGCATCGCCTTTCTTCCCATTCCTGCTTACCCTTGCATCGCCTTTCTTCTTTTGCGTCGCCTTTCTTCCCATTCCTGCTTTCCCTTGCGTCGCCTATCATCCCTTGCGTCCCCTTTCTTCCCTTGCAACGCCTTTCTTTCTGTTACTACTTTTCCTTGCGTCGAATTTCTTTCTTTGCGTCGCCTTTCTTCCCGTTCCTGCTTTCCCTTGCGTCGACTTTGTTTCCGAGCGTTGCCCTTCTTCTCGTTCCTGCTTTCCCTTGCGTCGCCTTACATCCCGTTCTTGCTTTCTCTTGCGTCGCCTTTCTTCCCTTGCGTCGCCTTTCTTCTCAATCCTGCTTTCCCTTGCGTCGCCTTTCTTCCCTCGTGCCGCCTTTCTTCCCGTTCCTGCTTTCCCTTGCATCGCCTTACTTCCCGTTCCAGCTTTCCCTGGCGTCGCCATTCTTCTCCTTCCTGCTTTCCCTTGCGTCGCCTTGCTTCCCTTGCAACGCCTTTCTTCCCTTGCGTCGCCTTTCTTCTCTTGCATCGCCTTTCTTCCCTTGCGTTGCCTTTCTTCCCATTCCTGCTTTCCCTTCCGTCGCCTTGCTTCCCTTGCGTCGCCTTTCTTCACTTGCATCGCCTTTCTTCCCTTGCGTCGCCTTTCTTCTCTTGCATCGCCTTTCTTCCCTTGCGTTGCCTTTCTTCCCATTCCTGCTTTCCCTTGCATCGCATTTCTTCCCTTGCGTCGCCTTCCTTACCATTCCTGCTTTCTCTTGCGTCACCTTGCTTCCCTTGCGTCGCCTTTCTTCCCTTCCGTCGCCTTTCTTCCCGTTCCTGCTTTCCCTTGCGTCGCCTTTCCTCACTTGCGTCGCGTTATTTCCCTTGCATCGCCTTTCTTCCCGTTCCTGCTTTCTCTTGCGTCGCCTTGCTTCCCTTGCGTCGCCTTTCTCCCCTTCCGTCGCCTTTCTTCCCGTTCCTGCTTTCCCTTGCGTCGCCTTTCTTCACTTGCATCGGCTTTCTCCCCTTGCGTCGCCTTTCTTACCATTCCTGCTTTCCCTTGCATCGCATTTCTTCCCTTGCGTCGCCTTCCTTACCATTCCTGCTTTCTCTTGCGTCGCCTTGCTTCCCTTGCGTCGCCTTTCTTCCCTTCCGTCGCCTTTCTTCCCGTTCCTGCTTTCCCTAGCGTCGCCTTTCTTCACTTGCGTCACGTTATTTCCCTTGCGTCGCCTTTCCTCCCGTTCCTGCTTTCCCTTGCGTCGCCTTGCTTCCCTTGCGTTGCCTTTCTTCACTTGCATCGCCTTTCTTCCCTTGTGTCGCCTTTCTTACCATTCCTGCTTTCCCTTGCGCCGCCTTGCTTCCCTTGCGTCGCCTTTCTTCACATGCATCGCCTTTCTTCCCTTGCGTCGCCTTTCTTACCATTCCTGCTCTCCCTTGCGTCGCCTTGCTTCCCTTGCGTCGCCTTTCTTCCCATTTCTGCTTTCCTTTGCGTCCCCTTTCTCCCCATGCATCGCCTTTCTTCCCAATCCTGCTTTCCCTTGCGTCGCCTTTCTTCCCTTGCGTCGCCTTTCTTCCCATTCCTGCTTTCCCTTGCGTCGCCTATCATCCCTTGCGTCCCCTTTCTTCCCTTGCGACGCCTTTCTTTCCGTTACTACTTTACCTTGCGTCGAATTTCTTTCTTTGCGTCGCCTTTCTTCCCGTTCCTGCTTTCCCTTGCGTCGACTTTGTTACCGAGCGTTGCCCTTCTTCTCGTTCCTGCTTTCCCTTGCGTCGCCTTACATCCCGTTCTTGCTTTCTCTTGCGTCGCCTTTCTTCCCTTGCGTCGCCTTTCTTCTCGTTCCTGCTATCCCTTGCGTCGCCTTTCTTCCCTTGCGTCGCATTTCTTCCCGTTCCTGCTTTCTCTTGTGTCGCCTTTCTTCTCAATCCTGCTTTCCCTTGCGTCGCCTTTCTTCCCTCGTGCCGCCTTTCTTCCCGTTCCTGCTTTCCCTTGCATCGCCTTACTTCCCGTTCCAGCTTTCCCTGGCGTCGCCATTCTTCTCCTTCCTGCTTTCCCTTGCGTCGCCTTGCTTCCCTTGCAACGCCATTCTTCCCTTGCGTCGCCTTTCTTCTCTTGCATCGCCTTTCTTCCCTTGCGTCGCCTTTCTTCCCATTCCTGCTTTCCCTTGCCTCGTTATTCTACCCTTGCCTCGCCTTTCTTCTTGTTCCTGCTTTCTCTTGCGTCGCCTTGCTTCCCTTGCGTCGCCTTTCTTCACTTGCATCGGCTTTGTTCCCTTGCGTCGCCTTTCTTCCCATTCCTGCTTTCCCTTGCATCGCATTTCTTCCCTTGCGTCGCCTTCCTTACCATTCCTGCTTTCTCTTGCGTCGCCTTGCTTCCCTTGCGTCGCCTTTCTTCCCTTCCGTCGCCTTTCTTCCCGTTCCTGCTTTCCCTTGCGTCGCCTTTCCTCACTTGCGTCGCGTTATTTCCCTTGCGTCGCCTTTCTTCCCGTTCCTGCTTTCCCTTGCGCCGCCTTGCTTCCCTTGCGTCGCCTTTCTTCACTTGCATCGCCTTTCTTCCCTTTTGTCGCCTTTCTTACCATTCCTGCTTTCCCTTGCGCCGCCTTGCTTCCCTTGCGTCGCCTTTCTTCACTTGCATCGCCTTTCTTCCCTTGCGTCGCCTTTCTTACCATTCCTGCTCTCCCTTGCGTCGCCTTGCTTCCCTTGCGTCGCCTTTCTGCCCTTGCTTCGCGTTTTTTCCCTTGTGTCGGCTTTCTTCCCGTTACTGCTTTTCCTTGCGTCGCCTTTCTTCCCTTGCGGCGCCTATCTTCCCTTGCGGTACCTTTCTTCCTGTTCCTCCTTTCCCTTGCATCGCCTTTCTTCCCGTTCCTGCTTACCTTGCTTCGCCTTTCTTCTCGTTCCTCCTTTCCCTTCTGACGCCTTACTTCCCGTTTCTGCTTTCTCTTGTGTCACCTTTCTTCCCTTGCGTCGCCTTTCTTCGCGTTCCTGTTTTCTCTTGCGTCACCTTTCTTCTCAATCCTGCTTTCCCTTGCGTCGCCTTGCTTCCCTTGCGACGCCTTTCTTCCCGTGGATCTTATTTCTTACCTTGCGTCTCCTTTCTTCCCGTTCAAACCTTCCCTTGCGTCGCATTTTTCCCTTGCGTCGCCTTTCTTCCTGTTCCTGCTTTCCCTTGCGTCGCCTTTCTTCCCTTGCCTCGCCTTTCTTTCCTTCCGTCACCTTTCTTCCCGTTCCTGCTTTCACTTGCGTCGCCTTTCTTCCTGTTCCTGCTTTCCCTTGCCTCGCCTTTCTTCACTTCCGTCGCGTTATTTCCCTTGCGGCGCCTTTCTTCCCGTTCCTACTTTCCCTTGCGTCGCCTTGCTTCCCTTGCATCGCCTTTCTTCACTTGTATCGCCTTTCTTTCCTTGTGTTGCCTTTCTTCCCATTCCTGCTTTCCCTTGCATCGCCTTTCTTCCCTTGCGTCTCCTTTCTTCCCATTCCTGCTTTCCCTTGCCTCGCCTTTCTGCCCTTGCGTCGCTTTTCTTCCCATTCCTGCTTTCCCTTGCCTCGCCTTTCTTCCCTTGCATCGCCTTTCTTCCCATTCCTGCTTTCCCTTGCATCGCCTTTCATTCCTTGCGCCGCCTTTCTTCCCTTGCGTAGCCTTTCTTACCGTTCCTGCTTACTCTTGCGTCACCTTTCCGACCGTTCCAGCTTTCCCTTGCGTCGCCTTTCTTCTCGTACTTGCTTTCCCTTGCGTCGCCATTCTTCCCTTTCCTGCTTTCCCTTTCGTCGCCTTTCTTTCCATGCGTTTCCTTTCTTCGCGTTCCTGCTTTCCCTTGCGTCGCCTTTCTTCTCAATCCTGCTTTCCCTTGCGTCGCCTTTCTTCCCTCACGTCGCCTTTCTTCCCGTTCCTGCTTTCCCATGCGTCTCCTTTCTTCCCGGTCCTGCGCTCCCTTGCGTCGCCTTTCTACCCTTGCGTCGCCTATCTTCCCGTTCCTGATTTCCCTTGCGTTGCCTTGCTTCCATTGCATCACCTTACTTCCCTTGCATCGCCTTTCTTCCCTTGCGTCGCCTTTCTTCCCATTTCTGCTTTCCTTTGCGTCCCCTTTCTCCCCATGCATCGCCTTTCTTCCCAATCCTGCTTTCCCTTGCGTCGCCTTTCTTCCCTTGCGTCGCCTTTCTTCCCATTCCTGCTTTCCCTTGCGTCGCCTATCATCCCTTGCGTCCCCTTTCTTCCCTTGCGACGCCTTTCTTTCCGTTACTACTTTACCTTGCGTCGAATTTCTTTCTTTGCGTCGCCTTTCTTCCCGTTCCTGCTTTCCCTTGCGTCGACTTTGTTACCGAGCGTTGCCCTTCTTCTCGTTCCTGCTTTCCCTTGCGTCGCCTTACATCCCGTTCTTGCTTTCTCTTGCGTCGCCTTTCTTCCCTTGCGTCGCCTTTCTTCTCGTTCCTGCTATCCCTTGCGTCGCCTTTCTTCCCTTGCGTCGCATTTCTTCCCGTTCCTGCTTTCTCTTGTGTCGCCTTTCTTCTCAATCCTGCTTTCCCTTGCGTCGCCTTTCTTCCCTCGTGCCGCCTTTCTTCCCGTTCCTGCTTTCCCTTGCATCGCCTTACTTCCCGTTCCAGCTTTCCCTGGCGTCGCCATTCTTCTCCTTCCTGCTTTCCCTTGCGTCACCTTGCTTCCCTTGCAACGCCATTCTTCCCTTGCGTCGCCTTTCTTCTCTTGCATCGCCTTTCTTCCCTTGCGTCGCCTTTCTTCCCATTCCTGCTTTCCCTTGCCTCGTTATTCTACCCTTGCCTCGCCTTTCTTCTTGTTCCTGCTTTCTCTTGCGTCGCCTTGCTTCCCTTGCGTCGCCTTTCTTCACTTGCATCGGCTTTGTTCCCTTGCGTCGCCTTTCTTCCCATTCCTGCTTTCCCTTGCATCGCATTTCTTCCCTTGCGTCGCCTTCCTTACCATTCCTGCTTTCTCTTGCGTCGCCTTGCTTCCCTTGCGTCGCCGTTCTTCCCTTCCGTCGCCTTTCTTCCCGTTCCTGCTTTCCCTTGTGTCGCCTTTCCTCACTTGCGTCGCGTTATTTCCCTTGCGTCGCCTTTCTTCCCGTTCCTGCTTTCCCTTGCGTCGCCTTGCTTCCCTTGCGTCGCCTTTCTTCACTTGCATCGGCTTTCTCCCCTTGCGTCGCCTTTCTTACCATTCCTGCTTTCCCTTGCATCGCATTTCTTCCCTTGCGTAGCCTTCCTTACCATTCCTGCTTTCTCTTGCGTCGCCTTTCTTCCCTTGCGTCGCCTTTCTTCCCTTCCGTCGCCTTTCTTCCCGTTCCTGCTTTCCCTTGCGTCGCCTTTCTTCACTTGCGTCGCGTTATTTCCCTTGCGTCGCCTTTCCTCCCGTTCCAGCTTTCCCTTCCGTCGCCTTGCTTCCCTTGCGTCGCCTTTCTTCACTTGCATCGCCTTTCTTCCCTTGTGTCGCCTTTCTTACCATTCCTGCTATCCCATGCGCCGCCTTGCTTCCCTTGCGTCGCCTTTCTTCACTTGCATCGCCTTTCTTCCCTTGCGTCGCCTTTCTTACCATTCCTGCTCTCCCTTGCGTCGCCTTGCTTCCCTTGCGTCGCCTTTCTGCCCTTGCTTCGCGTTATTTCCCTTGTGTCGCCTTTCTTCCCGTTCCAGCTTTCCCTTGCGTCGCCTTTCTTCTCGTACTTGCTTTCCCTTGCGTCGCCATTCTTCCCGTTCCTGCTTTCCCTTTCGTCGCCTTTCTTTCCATGCGTTTCCTTTCTTCGCGTTCCTGCTTTCCCTTGCGTTGCCTTTCTTCTCAATCCTGCTTTCCCTTGCGTCGCCTTTCTTCCCTCTCGTCGGTTTTCTTCCCGTTCCTGCTTTCCCATGCGTCTCCTTTCTTCCCAGTCCTGCGCTCCCTTGCGTCGCCATTCTACCCTTGCGTCGCCTATCTTCCCGTTCCTGATTTCCCTTGCGTCGCCTTGCTTCCATTGCATCACCTTACTTCCCTTGCATCGCCTTTCTTCCCTTGCGTCGCCTTTCTTCCCATTTCTGCTTTCCTTTGCGTCCCCTTTCTCCCCATGCATCGCCTTTCTTCCCATTCCTGCTTACCCTTGCATCGCCTTTCTTCTTTTGCGTCGCCTTTCTTCCCATTCCTGCTTTCCCTTGCGTCGCCTATCATCCCTTGCGTCCCCTTTCTTCCCTTGCAACGCCTTTCTTTCTGTTACTACTTTTCCTTGCGTCGAATTTCTTTCTTTGCGTCGCCTTTCTTCCCATTCCTGCTTTCCCTTGCGTCGACTTTGTTTCCGAGCGTTGCCCTTCTTCTCGTTCCTGCTTTCCCTTGCGTCGCCTTACATCCCGTTCTTGCTTTCTCTTGCGTCGCCTTTCTTCCCTTGCGTCGCCTTTCTTCTCAATCCTGCTTTCCCTTGCGTCGCCTTTCTTCCCTCGTGCCGCCTTTCTTCCCGTTCCTGCTTTCCCTTGCATCGCCTTACTTCCCGTTCCAGCTTTCCCTGGCGTCGCCATTCTTCTCCTTCCTGCTTTCCCTTGCGTCGCCTTGCTTCCCTTGCAACGCCTTTCTTCCCTTGCGTCGCCTTTCTTCTCTTGCATCGCCTTTCTTCCCTTGCGTTGCCTTTCTTCCCATTCCTGCTTTCCCTTCCGTCGCCTTGCTTCCCTTGCGTCGCCTTTCTTCACTTGCATCGCCTTTCTTCCCTTGCGTCGCCTTTCTTCTCTTGCATCGCCTTTCTTCCCTTGCGTTGCCTTTCTTCCCATTCCTGCTTTCCCTTGCATCGCATTTCTTCCCTTGCGTCGCCTTCCTTACCATTCCTGCTTTCTCTTGCGTCACCTTGCTTCCCTTGCGTCGCCTTTCTTCCCTTCCGTCGCCTTTCTTCCCGTTCCTGCTTTCCCTTGCGTCGCCTTTCCTCACTTGCGTCGCGTTATTTCCCTTGCATCGCCTTTCTTCCCGTTCCTGCTTTCTCTTGCGTCGCCTTGCTTCCCTTGCGTCGCCTTTCTCCCCTTCCGTCGCCTTTCTTCCCGTTCCTGCTTTCCCTTGCGTCGCCTTTCCTCACTTGCGTCGCGTTATTTCCCTTGCGTCGCCTTTCTTCCCGTTCCTCCTTTCCCTTGCGTCGCCTTGCTTCCCTTGCGTCGCCTTTCTTCACTTGCATCGGCTTTCTCCCCTTGCGTCGCCTTTCTTACCATTCCTGCTTTCCCTTGCATCGCATTTCTTCCCTTGCGTCGCCTTCCTTACCATTCCTGCTTTCTCTTGCGTCGCCTTGCTTCCCTTGCGTCGCCTTTCTTCCCTTCCGTCGCCTTTCTTCCCGTTCCTGCTTTCCCTAGCGTCGCCTTTCTTCACTTGCGTCACGTTATTTCCCTTGCGTCGCCTTTCCTCCCGTTCCTGCTTTCCCTTGCGTCGCCTTGCTTCCCTTGCGTTGCCTTTCTTCACTTGCATCGTCTTTCTTCCCTTGTGTCGCCTTTCTTACCATTCATGCTTTCCCTTGCGCCGCCTTGCTTCCCTTGCGTCGCCTTTCTTCACATGCATCGCCTTTCTTCCCTTGCGTCGCCTTTCTTACCATTCCTGCTCTCCCTTGCGTCGCCTTGCTTCCCTTGCGTCGCCTTTCTGCCCTTGCTTCGCGTTATTTCCCTTGCGTCGCCTTTCCTCGGGTTCCTGCTTTCCCTTGCGTCGCCTTGCTTCTCTTGTGTCGCCTTTCTTCACTTGCATCGCCTTTCTTCCCTTGCGTCGCCTTTCTTACCATTCCTGCTCTCCCTTGCGTCGCCTTGCTTCCCTTGCGTCACCTTTCTGCCCTTGCTTCGCATTATTTCCCTTGTGTCGCCTTTCTTCCCGTTACTGCTTTCCCTTGCGTCGCCTTTCTTCCCTTGCGTCGTCTTTCTTCCCTTGCATTGCCTATCTTCCCTTGCGGTGCCTTTCTTCCTGTTCCTCCTTTCCCTTGCATCGTCTTTCTTCCCGTTCCTGCTTACCTTGCTTCGCCTTTCTTCTTTTTCCTCCTTTCCCTTCCGACGCCTTACTTCCCTTTTCTGCTTTCTCTTGTGTCACCTTTCTTCCCTTGCGTCGCCTTTCTTCGCGTTCCTGCTTTCTCTTGCGTCGCCTTTCTTCTCAATCCTGCTTTCCCTTGCGTCGCCTTGCTTCCCTTCCGACGCCTTTCTTCCCGTGGATCTTATTTCTTACCTTGCGTCTCCTTTCTTCCCGTTCATGCCTTCCCTTGCGTCGCATTTTTCCCTTGCGTCGCCTTTCTTCCTGTTCCTGCTTTCCCTTGCGTCGCCTTTCTTCCCTTCCGTCGCCTTTCTTCCCATTCCTGCTTTCCCTTGCGTCGCCTATCATCCCTTGCGTCCCCTTTCTTCCCTTGCAACGCCTTTCTTTCTGTTACTACTTTACCTTGCGTCGAATTTCTTTCTTTGCATCGCCTTTCTTCCCGTTCCTGCTTTCCCTTGTGTCGACTTTGTTTCCGAGCGTTGCACTTCTTCTCGTTCCTGCTTTCCCTTGCGTCGCCTTACATCCCGTTCTTGCTTTCTCTTGCGTCGCCTTTCTTCCCTTGCGTCGCCTTTCTTCTCAATCCTGCTTTCCCTTGCGTCGCCTTTCTTCCCTCGTGCCGCCTTTCTTCCCGTCCCTGCTTTCCCTTGCATCGCCTTACTTCCCGTTCCAGCTTTCCCTGGCGTCGCCATTCTTCTCCTTCCTGCTTTCCCTTGCGTCGCCTTGCTTCCCTTGCAACGCCTTTCTTCCCTTGCGTCGCCTTTCTTCTCTTGCATCGCCTTTCTTCCCTTGCGTCGCCTTTCTTCCCATTCCTGCTTTCCCTTGCATCGCATTTCTTCCCTTGCGTCGCCTTCCTTACCATTCCTGCTTTCTCTTGCGTCGCCTTGCTTCCCTTGCGTCGCCTTTCTTCCCTTCCGTCGCCTTTCTTCCCGTTCCTGCTTTCCCTTGCGTCGCCTTTCCTCACTTGCGTCGCGTTATTTCCCTTGCGTCGCCTTTCTTCCCGTTCCTGCTTTCTCTTGCGTCGCCTTGCTTCCCTTGCGTCGCCTTTCTCCCCTTCCGTCGCCTTTCTTCCCGTTCCTGCTTTCCCTTGCGTCGCCTTTCCTCACTTGCGTCGCGTTATTTCCCTTGCGTCGCCTTTCTTCCCGTTCCTGCTTTCCCTTGCGTCGCCTTGCTTCCCTTGCGTCGCCTTTCTTCACTTGCATCGGCTTTCTCCCCTTGCGTCGCCTTTCTTCCCGTTCCTGCTTTCTCTTGCGTCGCCTTGCTTCCCTTGCGTCGCCTTTCTTCCCTTCCGTCGCCTTTCTTCCCGTTCCTGCTTTCCCTAGCGTCGCCTTTCTTCACTTGCGTCACGTTATTTCCCTTGCGTCGCCTTTCCTCCCGTTCCTGCTTTCCCTTGCGTCGCCTTGCTTCCCTTGCGTCGCCTTTCTTCCCTTGCATCGCCTTTCTTCCCTTGTGTCGCCTTTCTTCCCGTTCCTGCTTTCTCTTGCGTCGCCTTGCTTCCCTTGCGTCGCCTTTCTCCCCTTCCGTCGCCTTTCTTCCCGTTCCTGCTTTCCCTTGCGTCGCCTTTCCTCACTTGCGTCGCGTTATTTCCCTTGCGTCGCCTTTCTTCCCGTTCCTGCTTTCCCTTGCGTCGCCTTGCTTCCCTTGCGTCGCCTTTCTTCACTTGCATCGGCTTTCTCCCCTTGCGTCGCCTTTCTTCCCGTTCCTGCTTTCTCTTGCGTCGCCTTGCTTCCCTTGCGTCGCCTTTCTTCCCTTCCGTCGCCTTTCTTCCCGTTCCTGCTTTCCCTTGCGTCGCCTTTCCTCACTTGCGTCGCGTTATTTCCCTTGCGTCGCCTTTCTTCCCGTTCCTGCTTTCTCTTGCGTCGCCTTGCTTCCCTTGCGTCGCCTTTCTTCCCTTCCGTCGCATTTCTTCCCGTTCCTGCTTTCCCTTGCGTCGCCTTTCCTCACTTGCGTCGCGTTATTTCCCTTGCGTCGCCTTTCTTCCCGTTCCTGCTTTCCCTTGCGTCGCCTTGCTTCCCTTGCGTCGCCTTTCTTCACTTGCATCGGCTTTCTCCCCTTGCGTCGCCTTTCTTACCATTCCTGCTTTCCCTTGCATCGCATTTCTTCCCTTGCGTCGCCTTCCTTACCATTCCTGCTTTCTCTTGCGTCGCCTTGCTTCCCTTGCATCGCCTTTCTTCCCTTCCGTCGCCTTTCTTCCCGTTCATGCTTTCCCTAGCATCGCCTTTCTTCACTTGCGTCGCGTTATTTCCCTTGCGTCGCCTATCTTCCCGTTCCTCATTTCCCTTGCGTCGCCTTTCTTCCATTGCATCACCTTACTTCCCTTCCATCGCCTTTCTTCCCTTGCGTCGCCTTTCTTCCCATTCCTGCTTTCCCTTGCGTCCCCTTTCTCCCCATGCATCGCCTTTCTTCCCATTCCTGCTTTCCCTAGCGTCGCCATTCTTCCCTTGCGTCGCATTTCTTCCCGTTCCTGCTTTCTCTTGCGTCGCCTTTCTTCTCAATCCTGCTTTCCCTTGCGCCGCCTTGCTTCCCTTGCAACGCGTTTCTTCCCTTGCATCATCTTTCTTCCCTTGCATCGGCTTTCTTCCCGTTCCTGTTTTCCCTTGCGTCGCCTTACATCCCGTTCTTGCTTTCTCTTGCATCGCCTTTCTTCCCTTGCGTCGCCTTTCTTCACGTTTCTGCTATCCCTTGCGTCGCCTTTCTTCCCTTGCGTCGCATTTCTTCCCGTTCCTGCTTTCTCTTGCGTCGCCTTTCTTCTCAATCCTGCTTTGCCTTGCGCCGCCTTGCTTCCCTTGCAACGCGTTTCTTCCCTTGCGTCGTCTTTCTTCCCTTGCATCGGCTTTCTTCCCGTTCCTGCTTTCCCTTGCGTCGCCTTGCTTCCCTTGCAACGCCTTTCTTCCCTTGCGTCGCCTTTCTTCTCTTGCATCGCCTTTCTTCCCTTGCGTCGCCTTTCTTCCCATTCCTGCTTTCCCTTGCCTCGTTATTCTACCCTTGCCTCGCCTTTCTTACCCCTCCTGCTTTATCCTGCGTCGCCTTGCTTCCCTTGCGTCGCCTTTCTTCACTTGCATCGGCTTTCTTCCCTTGCATCGCCTTTCTTTATATTCCTGCTTTCCCTTGCATCGCATTTCTTTCCTTGCGTCGCCTTCCTTACCATTCCTGCTTTCTCTTGCGTCACCTTGCTTCCCTTGCGTCGCCTTTCTTCCCTTCCGTCGCCTTTCTTCCCGTTCCTGCTTTCCCTTGCGTCGCCTTTCTTCACTTGCGTCTCGTTATTTCCCTTGCGTCGCCTTTCTTCCCGTTCCAGCTTTCCCTTGCGTCGCCTTGCTTCCCTTGCGTCGCCTTTCTTCACTTGCATCGGCTTTCTTCCCTTGCGTCGCCTTTCTTACCATTCCTGCTTTCCCTTGCGTCGCCTTTCTTCACTTCCGTCGCGTTATTTCCCTTGCGGCGCCTTACTTCCCGTTCCTACTTTCCCTTGCGTCGCCTTGCTTCCCTTGCATCGCCTTACTTCACTTGTATCGCCTTTCTTTCCTTGTGTCGCCTTTCTTCCCATTCCTGCTTACCCTTGCATCGCCTTTCTTCTTTTGCGTCGCCTTTCTTCCCATTCCTGCTTTCCCTTGCGTCGCCTATCATCCCTTGCGTCCCCTTTCTTCCCTTGCAACGCCTTTCTTTCTGTTACTACTTTACCTTGCGTCGAATTTCTTTCTTTGCGTCGCCTTTCTTCCCGTTCCTGCTTTCCCTTGCGTCGACTTTGTTTCCGAGCGTTGCCCTTCTTCTCGTTCCTGCTTTCCCTTGCGTCGCCTTACATCCCGTTCTTGCTTTCTCTTGCGTCGCCTTTCTTCCCTTGCGTCGCCTTTCTTCTCAATCCTGCTTTCCCTTGCGTCGCCTTTCTTCCCTCGTGCCGCCTTTCTTCCCGTTCCTGCTTTCCCTTGCATCGCCTTACTTCCCGTTCCAGCTTTCCCTGGCGTCGCCATTCTTCTCCTTCCTGCTTTCCCTTGCGTCGCCTTGCTTCCCTTGCAACGCCTTTCTTCCCTTGCGTCGCCTTTCTTCTCTTGCATCGCCTTTCTTCCCTTGCGTTGCCTTTCTTCCCATTCCTGCTTTCCCTTGCATCGCATTTCTTCCCTTGCGTCGCCTTCCTTACCATTCCTGCTTTCTCTTGCGTCGCCTTGCTTCCCTTGCGTCGCCTTTCTTCCCTTCCGTCGCCTTTCTTCCCGTTCCTGCTTTCCCTTGCGTCGCCTTTCCTCACTTGCGTCGCGTTATTTCCCTTGCGTCGCCTTTCTTCCCGTTCCTGCTTTCTCTTGCGTCGCCTTGCTTCCCTTGCGTCGCCTTTCTCCCCTTCCGTCGCCTTTCTTCCCGTTCCTGCTTTCCCTTGCGTCGCCTTTCCTCACTTGCGTCGCGTTATTTCCCTTGCGTCGCCTTTCTTCCCGTTCCTGCTTTCCCTTGCGTCGCCTTGCTTCCCTTGCGTCGCCTTTCTTCACTTGCATCGGCTTTCTCCCCTTGCGTCGCCTTTCTTCCCGTTCCTGCTTTCTCTTGCGTCGCCTTGCTTCCCTTGCGTCGCCTTTCTTCCCTTCCGTCGCCTTTCTTCCCGTTCCTGCTTTCCCTAGCGTCGCCTTTCTTCACTTGCGTCACGTTATTTCCCTTGCGTCGCCTTTCCTCCCGTTCCTGCTTTCCCTTGCGTCGCCTTGCTTCCCTTGCGTCGCCTTTCTTCACTTGCATCGCCTTTCTTCCCTTGTGTCGCCTTTCTTACCATTCCTGCTTTCCCGTGCGCCGCCTTGCTTCCCTTGCGTCGCCTTTCTTCACATGCATCGCCTTTCTTCCCTTGCGTCGCCTTTCTTACCATTCCTGCTCTCCCTTGCGTCGCCTTGCTTCCCTTGCGTCGCCTTTCTGCCCTTGCTTCGCATTATTTCCCTTGCGTCGCCTTTCCTCCCGTTCCTGCTTTCCCTTGCGTCGCCTTGCTTCTCTTGTGTCGCCTTTCTTCACTTGCATCGCATTTCTTCCCTTGCGTCGCCTTTCTTACCATTCCTGCTCTCCCTTGCGTCGCCTTGCTTCCCTTGCGTCGCCTTTCTGCCCTTGCTTCGCATTATTTCCCTTGTGTCGCCTTTCTTCCCGTTACTGCTTTCCCTTGCGTCGCCTTTCTTCCCTTGCGTCGCCTTTCTTCCCTTGCATTGCCTATCTTCCCTTGCGGTGCCTTTCTTCCTGTTCCTCCTTTCCCTTGCAGCGTCTTTCTTCCCATTCCTGCTTACCTTGCTTCGCCTTTCTTCTTTTTCCTCCTTTCCCTTCCGACGCCTTACTTCCCGTTTCTGCTTTCTCTTGTGTCACCTTTCTTCCCTTGTGTCGCCTTTCTTCGCGTTCCTGCTTTCTCTTGCGTCGCCTTTCTTCTCAATCCTGCTTTCCCTTGCGTCGCCTTGCTTCCCTTCCGACGCCTTTCTTCCCGTGGATCTTATTTCTTACCTTGCGTCTCCTTTCTTCCCGTTCATGCCTTCCCTTGCGTCGCATTTTTCCCTTGCGTCGCCTTTCTTCCTGTTCCTGCTTTCCCTTGCGTCGCCTTTCTTCCCTTCCGTCACCTTTCTTCCCGTTCCTGCTTTCCCTTGCGTCGCCTATCATCCCTTGCGTCCCCATTCTTCCCTTGCGACGCCTTTCTTTCCGTTACTACTTTACCTTGCGTCGAATTTCTTTCTTTGCGTCGCCTTTCTTCCCGTTCCTGCTTTCCCTTGCGTCGACTTTGTTTCCGAGCGTTGCCCTTCTTCTCGTTCCTGCTTTCCCTTGCGTCGCCTTACATCCCGTTCTTGCTTTCTCTTGCGTCGCCTTTCTTCCCTTGCGTCGCCTTTCTTCTCAATCCTGCTTTCCCTTGCGTCGCCTTTCTTCCCTCGTGCCGCCTTTCTTCCCGTTCCTGCTTTCCCTTGCATCGCCTTACTTCCCGTTCCAGCTTTCCCTGGCGTCGCCATTCTTCTCCTTCCTGCTCTCCCTTGCGTCGCCTTGCTTCCCTTGCAACGCCTTTCTTCCCTTGCGTCGCCTTTCTTCTCTTGCATCGCCTTTCTTCCCTTGCGTTGCCTTTCTTCCCATTCCTGCTTTCCCTTGCATCGCATTTCTTCCCTTGCGTCGCCTTCCTTACCATTCCTGCTTTCTCTTGCGTCGCCTTGCTTCCCTTGCGTCGCCTTTCTTCCCTTCCGTCGCCTTTCTTCCCGTTCCTGCTTTCCCTTGCGTCGCCTTTCCTCACTTGCGTCGCGTTATTTCCCTTGCGTCGCCTTTCTTCCCGTTCCTGCTTTCTCTTGCGTCGCCTTGCTTCCCTTGCGTCGCCTTTCTCCCCTTCCGTCGCCTTTCTTCCCGTTCCTGCTTTCCCTTGCGTCGCCTTTCCTCACTTGCGTCGCGTTATTTCCCTTGCGTCGCCTTTCTTCCCGTTCCTGCTTTCCCTTGCGTCGCCTTGCTTCCCTTGCGTCGCCTTTCTTCACTTGCATCGGCTTTCTCCCCTTGCGTCGCCTTTCTTCCCGTTCCTGCTTTCTCTTGCGTCGCCTTGCTTCCCTTGCGTCGCCTTTCTTCCCTTCCGTCGCCTTTCTTCCCTTCCGTCGCCTTTCTTCCCGTTCCTGCTTTCCCTAGCGTCGCCTTTCTTCACTTGCGTCACGTTATTTCCCTTGCGTCGCCTTTCCTCCCGTTCCTGCTTTCCCTTGCGTCGCCTTGCTTCCCTTGCGTCGCCTTTCTTCACTTGCATCGCCTTTCTTCCCTTGTGTCGCCTTTCTTACCATTCCTGCTTTCCCTTGCGCCGCCTTGCTTCCCTTGCGTCGCCTTTCTTCACATGCATCGCCTTTCTTCCCTTGCGTCGCCTTTCTTACCATTCCTGCTCTCCCTTGCGTCGCCTTGCTTCCCTTGCGTCGCCTTTCTGCCCTTGCTTCGCGTTATTTCCCTTGCGTCGCCTTTCCTCCCGTTCCTGCTTTCCCTTGCGTCGCCTTGCTTCTCTTGTGTCGCCTTTCTTCACTTGCATCGCCTTTCTTCCCTTGCGTCGCCTTTCTTACCATTCCTGCTCTCCCTTGCGTCGCCTTGCTTCCCTTGCATCGCCTTTCTGCCCTTGCTTCGCATTATTTCCCTTGTGTCGCCTTTCTTCCCGTTACTGCTTTCCCTTGCGTCGCCTTTCTTCCCTTGCGTCGCCTTTCTTCCCTTGCATTGCCTATCTTCCCTTGCGGTGCCTTTCTTCCTGTTCCTCCTTTCCCTTGCATCGTCTTTCTTCCCATTCCTGCTTACCTTGCTTCGCCTTTCTTCTTTTTCCTCCTTTCCCTTCCGACGCCTTACTTCCCGTTTCTGCTTTCTCTTGTGTCACCTTTCTTCCCTTGTGTCGCCTTTCTTCGCGTTCCTGCTTTCTCTTGCGTCGCCTTTCTTCTCAATCCTGCTTTCCCTTGCGTCGCCTTGCTTCCCTTCCGACGCCTTTCTTCCCGTGGATCTTATTTCTTACCTTGCGTCTCCTTTCTTCCCGTTCATGCCTTCCCTTGCGTCGCATTTTTCCCTTGCGTCGCCTTTCTTCCTGTTCCTGCTTTCCCTTGCGTCGCCTTTCTTCCCTTCCGTCACCTTTCTTCCCGTTCCTGCTTTCCCTTGCGTCGCCTATCATCCCTTGCGTCCCCATTCTTCCCTTGCGACGCCTTTCTTTCCGTTACTACTTTACCTTGCGTCGAATTTCTTTCTTTGCGTCGCCTTTCTTCCCGTTCCTGCTTTCCCTTGCGTCGACTTTGTTACCGAGCGTTGCCCTTCTTCTCGTTCCTGCTTTCCCTTGCGTCGCCTTACATCCCGTTCTTGCTTTCTCTTGCGTCGCCTTTCTTCCCTTGCGTCGCCTTTCTTCTCAATCCTGCTTTCCCTTGCGTCGCCTTTCTTCCCTCGTGCCGCCTTTCTTCCCGTTCCTGCTTTCCCTTGCATCGCCTTACTTCCCGTTCCAGCTTTCCCTGGCGTCGCCATTCTTCTCCTTCCTGCTTTCCCTTGCGTCGCCTTGCTTCCCTTGCAACGCCTTTCTTCCCTTGCGTCGCCTTTCTTCTCTTGCATCGCCTTTCTTCCCTTGCGTCGCCTTTCTTCCCATTCCTGCTTTCCCTTGCATCGCATTTCTTCCCTTGCGTCGCCTTCCTTACCATTCCTGCTTTCTCTTGCGTCGCCTTGCTTCCCTTGCGTCGCCTTTCTTCCCTTCCGTCGCCTTTCTTCCCGTTCCTGCTTTCCCTTGCGTCGCCTTTCCTCACTTGCGTCGCGTTATTTCCCTTGCGTCGCCTTTCTTCCCGTTCCTGCTTTCCCTTGCGTCGCCTTGCTTCCCTTGCGTCGCCTTTCTTCACTTGCATCGGCTTTCTCCCCTTGCGTCGCCTTTCTTACCATTCCTGCTTTCCCTTGCATCGCATTTCTTCCCTTGCGTCGCCTTCCTTACCATTCCTGCTTTCTCTTGCGTCGCCTTGCTTCCCTTGCGTCGCCTTTCTTCCCTTCCGTCGCCTTTCTTCCCGTTCATGCTTTCCCTAGCGTCGCCTTTCTTCACTTGCGTCGCGTTATTTCCCTTGCGTCGCCTATCTTCCCGTTCCTCATTTCCCTTGCGTCGCCTTTCTTCCATTGCATCACCTTACTTCCCTTGCATCGCCTTTCTTCCCTTGCGTCGCCTTTCTTCCCATTTCTGCTTTCCTTTGCGTCCCCTTTCTCCCCATGCATCGCCTTTCTTCCCATTCCTGCTTTCCCTTGCGTCGCCATTCTTCCCTTGCGTCGCATTTCTTCCCGTTCCTGCTTTCTCTTGCGTCGCCTTTCTTCTCAATCCTGCTTTGCCTTGCGCCGCCTTGCTTCCCTTGCAACGCGTTTCTTCCCTTGCGTCGTCTTTCTTCCCTTGCATCGGCTTTCTTCCCGTTCCTGCTTTCCCTTGCGTCGCCTTGCTTCCCTTGCAACGCCTTTCTTCCCTTGCGTCGCCTTTCTTCTCTTGCATCGCCTTTCTTCCCTTGCGTCGCCTTTCTTCCCATTCCTGCTTTCCCTTGCCTCGTTATTCTACCCTTGCCTCGCCTTTCTTACCCCTCCTGCTTTCTCCTGCGTCGCCTTGCTTCCCTTGCGTCGCCTTTCTTCACTTGCATCGGCTTTCTTCCCTTGCGTCGCCTTTCTTTATATTCCTGCTTTCCCTTGCATCGCATTTCTTTCCTTGCGTCGCCTTCCTTACCATTCCTGCTTTCTCTTGCGTCGCCTTGCTTCCCTTGCGTCGCCTTTCTTCCCTTCCGTCGCCTTTCTTCCCGTTCCTGCTTTCCCTTGCGTCGCCTTTCTTCACTTGCGTCTCGTTATTTCCCTTGCGTCGCCTTTCTTCCCGTTCCTGCTTTCCCTTGCGTCGCCTTGCTTCCCTTGCGTCGCCTTTCTTCACTTGCATCGGCTTTCTTCCCTTGCGTCGCCTTTCTTACCATTCCTGCTTTCCCTTGTGTCGCCTTTCTTCACTTCCGTCGCGTTATTTCCCTTGCGGCACCTTTCTTCCCGTTCCTACTTTCCCTTGCGTCGCCTTGCTTCCCTTGCATCGCCTTACTTCACTTGTATCGCCTTTCTTTCCTTGTGTCGCCTTTCTTCCCATTCCTGCTTTCCCTTGCATCGCCTTTCTTCCCTTGCGTCTCCTTTCTTCCCATTCCTGCTTTCCCTTGCCTTGCCTTTCTACCCTTGCGTCGCTTTTCTTCCCATTCCTGCTTTCCCTTGCCTCGCCTTTCTTCCCTTGCATCGCCTTTCTTCCCATTCCTGCTTTCCCTTGCATCGCCTTTCATTCCTTGCGCCGCCTTTCTTCCCTTGCGTAGCCTTTCTTACCGTTCCTGCTTACTCTTGCGTCACCTTTCCTACCGTTCCAGCTTTCCCTTGCGTCGCCTTTCTTCTCGTACTTGCTTTCCCTTGCGTCGCCATTCTTCCCGTTCCTGCGTTCCCTTTCGTCGCCGTTCTTTCCATGCGTTTCCTTTCTTCGCGTTCCTGCTTTCCCTTGCGTCGCCTTTCTTCTCAATCCTGCTTTCCCTTGCGTCGCCTTTCTTCACTTGCATCGGCTTTCTTCCCTTGCGTCGCCTTTCTTCCCATTCCTGCTTTCCCTTGCATCGCATTTCTTCCCTTGCGTCGCCTTCCTTACCATTCCTGCTTTCTCTTGCGTCGCCTTGCTTCCCTTGCGTCGCCTTTCTTCCCTTCCGTCGCCTTTCTTCCCGTTCCTGCTTTCCCTTGCGTCGCCTTTCTTCACTTGCGTCGCGTTATTTCCCTTGCGTCGCCTTTCTTCCCGTTCCTGCTTTCCCTTGCGTCGCCATTCTTCCCTTGTGTCGCATTTCTTCCCGTTCCTGCTTTCTCTTGCGCCGCCTTTCTTCTCAATCCTGCTTTCCCTTGCGCCGCCTTGCTTCCCTTGCAACGCGTTTCTTCCCTTGCATCGTCTTTCTTCCCTTGCATCGGCTTTCTTCCCGTTCCTGTTTTCCCTTGCGTCGCCTTACATCCCTTTCTTGCTTTCTCTTGCATCGCCTTTCTTCCCTTGCGTCGCCTTTCTTCACGTTTCTGCTATCCCTTGCGTCGCCTTTCTTCCCTTGCGTCGCATTTCTTCCCGTTCCTGCTTTCTCTTGCGTCGCCTTTCTTCTCAATCCTGCTTTGCCTTGCGCCGCCTTGCTTCCCTTGCAACGCGTTTCTTCCCTTGAGTCGTCTTTCTTCCTTTGCATCGGCTTTCTTCCCGTTCCTGCTTTCCCTTGCGTCGCCTTGCTTCCCTTGCAACGCCTTTCTTCCCTTGCGTCGCCTTTCTTCTCTTGCATCGCCTTTCTTCCCTTGCGTCACCTTTCTTCCCATTCCTGCTTTCCCTTGCCTCGTTATTCAACCCTTGCCTCGCCTTTCTTACCCCTCCTGCTTTCTCCTGCGTCGCCTTGCTTCCCTTGCGTCGCCTTTCTTCACTTGCATCGGCTTTCTTCCCTTGCGTCGCCTTTCTTCATATTCCTGCTTTCCCTTGCATCACATTTCTTTCCTTGCGTCGCCTTCCTTACCATTCCTGCTTTCTCTTGCGTCGCCTTGCTTCCCTTGCGTCGCCTTTCTTCCCTTCCGTCGCCTTTCTTCCCGTTCCTGCTTTCCCTTGCGTCGCCTTTCTTCACTTGCGTCGCGTTATTTCCCTTGCGTCGCCTTTCTTCCCGTTCCTGCTTTCCCTTGCGTCGCCTTGCTTCCGTTGCGTCGCCTTTCTTCACTTGCATCGGCTTTCTTCCCTTGCGTCGCCTTTCTTACCATTCCTGCTTTCCCTTGCGTCGCCTTTCTTCACTTCCGTCGCGTTATTTCCCTTGCGGCGCCTTTCTTCCCGTTCCTGCTTTCCCTTGCGTCGCCTTGCTTCCCTTGCATCGCCTTTCTTCACTTGTATCGCCTTTCTTCCCTAGCGTCGCCTATCTTCCCTTGCGGTACCTTTCTTCCTGTTCCTCCTTTCCCTTGCATCGCCTTTCTTCCCGTTCCTGCTTACCTTGCTTCGCCTTTCTTCTCGTTCCTCCTTTCCCTTCCGACGCCTTACTTCCCGTTTCTGCTTTCTCTTGTGTCACCTTTCTTCCCTTGCCTCGCCTTTCTTCGCGTTCCTGTTTACTCTTGCGTCACCTTTCTTCTCAATCCTGCTTTCCCTTGCGTCGCCTTGCTTCCCTTGCGACGCCTTTCTTCCCGTGGATCTTATTTCTTACCTTGCGTCTCCTTTCTTCCCGTTCATACCTTCCCTTGCGTCGCATTTTTCCCTTGCGTCGCCTTTCTTCCTGATCCTGCTATCCCTTGCGTCGCCTTTCTTCCCTTGCGTCGCCTTTCTTCCCTTCCGTCACCTTTCTACCCGTTCCTGCTTTCACTTGCGTCGCCTTTCTTCCTGTTCCTGCTTTCCCTTGCCTCGCCTTTCTTCACTTCCATCGCGTTATTTCCCTTGCGGCGCCTTTCTTCCCGTTCCTACTTTCCCTTGCGTCGCCTTGCTTCCCTTGCATCGCCTTTCTTCTCTTGTATCGCCTTTCTTTCCTTGTGTTGCCTTTCTTCCCATTCCTGCTTTCCCTTGCATCGCCTTTCTTCCCTTGCGTCTCCTTTCTTCCCATTCCTGCTTTCTCTTGCCTCGCCTTTCTGCCCTTGCGTCGCTTTTCTTCCCATTCCTGCTTTCCCTTGCCTCGCCTTTCTTCCCTTGCATCGCCTTTCTTCCCATTCCTGCTTTCCCTTGCATCGCCTTTCATTCCTTGCGCCGCCTTTCTTCCCTTGCGTAGCCTTTCTTACCGTTCCTGCTTACTCTTGCGTCACCTTTCCTACCGTTCCAGCTTTCCCTTGCGTCGCCTTTCTTCTCGTACTTGCTTTCCCTTGCGTCGCCATTCTTCCCGTTCCTGCTTTCCCTTTCGTCGCCTTTCTTTCCATGCGTTTCCTTTCTTCGCGTTCCTGCTTTCCCTTGCGTCGCCTTACATCCCGTTCTTGCTTTCTCTTGCGTCGCCTTTCTTCCCTTGCGTCGCCTTTCTTCTCAATCCTGCTTTTCCTTGCGTCGCCTTTCTTCCCTCGTGCCGCCTTTCTTCCCGTTCCTGCTTTCCCTTGCATCGCCTTACTTCCCGTTCCAGCTTTCCCTGGCGTCGCCATTCTTCTCCTTCCTGCTTTCCCTTGCGTCGCCTTGCTTCCCTTGCAACGCCTTTCTTCCCTTGCGTCGCCTTTCTTCCCTTGCATCGCCTTTCTTCCCTTGCGTTGCCTTTCTTCCCATTCCTGCTTTCCCTTGCATCGCATTTCTTCCCTTGCGTCGCCTTCCTTACCATTCCTGCTTTCTCTTGCGTCGCCTTGCTTCCCTTGCGTCGCCTTTCTTCCCTTCCGTCGCCTTTCTTCCCGTTCCTGCTTTCCCTTGCGTCGCCTTTCCTCACTTGCGTCGCGTTATTTCCCTTGCGTCGCCTTTCTTCCCGTTCCTGCTTTCTCTTGCGTCGCCTTGCTTCCCTTGCGTCGCCTTTCTTCCCTTCCGTCGCCTTTCTTCCCGTTCCTGCTTTCCCTTGCGTCGCCTTTCCTCACTTGCGTCGCGTTATTTCCCTTGCGTCGCCTTTCTTCCCGTTCCTGCTTTCCCTTGCGTCGCCTTGCTTCCCTTGCGTCGCCTTTCTTCACTTGCATCGGCTTTCTCCCCTTGCGTCGCCTTTCTTACCATTCCTGCTTTCCCTTGCATCGCATTTCTTCCCTTGCGTCGCCTTCCTTACCATTCCTGCTTTCTCTTGCGTCGCCTTGCTTCCCTTGCGTCGCCTTTCTTCCCTTCCGTCGCCTTTCTTCCCGTTCCTGCTTTCCCTAGCGTCGCCTTTCTTCACTTGCGTCACGTTATTTCCCTTGCGTCGCCTTTCCTCCCGTTCCTGCTTTCCCTTGCGTCGCCTTGCTTCCCTTGCGTCGCCTTTCTTCACTTGCATCGCCTTTCTTCCCTTGTGTCGCCTTTCTTACCATTCCTGCTTTCCCTTGCGTCGCCTTGCTTCCGTTGCGTCGCCTTTCTTCACATGCATCGCCTTTCTTCCCTTGCGTCGCCTTTCTTCCCGTTTCTGCTTTCCCTTGCGTCGCCTTTCTTCCCTTGCGTCGCCTTTCTTCCCTTGCATTGCCTATCTTCCCTTGCGGTGCCTTTCTTCCTGTTCCTCCTTTCCCTTGCATCGTCTTTCTTCCCGATCCTGCTTACCTTGCTTCGCCTTTCTTCTTTTTCCTCCTTTCCCTTCCGACGCCTTACTTCCCGTTTCTGCTTTCTCTTGTGTCACCTTTCTTCCCTTGCGTCGCCTTTCTTCGCGTTCCTGCTTTCTCTTGCGTCGCCTTTCTTCTCAATCCTGCTTTCCCTTGCGTCGCCTTGCTTCCCTTCCGACGCCTTTCTTCCCGTGGATCTTATTTCTTACCTTGCGCCTCCTTTCTTCCCGTTCATGCCTTCCCTTGCGTCGCATTTTTCCCTTGCGTCGCCTTTCTTCCTGTTCCTGCTTTCCCTTGCGTCGCCTTTCTTCCCTTCCGTCACCTTTCTTCCCGTTCCTGCTTTCACTTGCGTCGCCTTTCTTCCTGTTCCGGCTTTCCCTTGCGTCGCCTTTCTTCCCCTGCGTCGCCTTTCTTCCCATGCATCTCCTTTCTTCCCGTTCCTGCTTTCCCTTGCGTCGCCTTTCTTCACTTCCGTCGCGTTATTTCCCTTGCGGCGCCTTTCTTCCCGTTCCTGTTTTCCCTTGCGTCGCCTTGCTTCCCTTGTATCGCCTTTCTTTCCTTGTGTCGCCTTTCTTCCCATTCCTGCTTTCCCTTGCATCGCCTTTCTTCCCTTGCGTCTCCTTTCTTCCCATTCCTGCTTTCCCTTGCCTCGCCTTTCTACCCTTGCGTCGCTTTTCTTCCCATTACTGCTTTCCCTTGCCTCGCCTTTCTTCCCTTGCATCGCCTTTCTTCCCATTCCTGCTTTCCCTTGCATCGCCTTTCATTCCTTGCGCCGCCTTTCTTCCCTTGCGTAGCCTTTCTTACCGTTCCTGCTTACTCTTGCGTCACCTTTCCTCACTTGCGTCGCGTTATTTCCCTTGCGTCGCCTTTCTTCCCGTTCCTGCTTTCCCTTGCGTCGCCTTGCTTCCCTTGCGTCGCCTTTCTTCACTTGCATCGGCTTTCTCCCCTTGCGTCGCCTTTCTTACCATTCCTGCTTTCCCTTGCATCGCATTTCTTCCCTTGCGTCGCCTTCCTTACCATTCCTGCTTTCTCTTGCGTCGCCTTGCTTCCCTTGCGTCGCCTTTCTTCCCTTCCGTCGCCTTTCTTCCCGTTCCTGCTTTCCCTTGCGTCGCCTTTCTTCACTTGCGTCACGTTATTTCCCTTGCGTCGCCTTTCCTCCCGTTCCAGCTTTCCCTTGCGTCGCCTTGCTTCCCTTGCGTCGCCTTTCTTCACTTGCATCGCCTTTCTTCCCTTGTGTCGCCTTTCTTACCATTCCTGCTTTCCCATGCGCCGCCTTGCTTCCCTTGCGTCGCCTTTCTTCCCGTTCCTGCTTTCCCTTTCGTCGCCTTTCTTTCCATGCGTTTCCTTTCTTCGCGTTCCTGCTTTCCCTTGCGTCGCCTTTCTTCTCAATCCTGCTTTCCCTTGCGTCGCCTTTCTTCCCTCACGTCGCTTTTCTTCCCGTTGCTGCTTTCCCATGCGTCTCCTTTCTTCCCGGTCCTGCGCTCCCTTGCGTCGCCTTTCTACCCTTGCGTCGCCTATCTTCCCGTTCCTGATTTCCCTTGCGTTGCCTTTCTTCCATTGCATCACCTTACTTCCCTTGCATCGCCTTTCTTCCCTTGCGTCGCCTATCTTCCCGTTCCTGATTTCCCTTGCGTTGCCTTTCTTCCATTGCATCACCTTACTTCCCTTGCATCGCCTTTCTTCCCTTGCATCGCCTTTCTTCCCATTTCTGCTTACCCTTGCATCGCCTTTCTTCTTTTGCGTCGCCTATCTTCCCGTTCCTGATTTCCCTTGCGTTGCCTTTCTTCCATTGCATCACCTTACTTCCCTTGCGTCCCCTTTCTCCCCATGCATCGCCATTCTTCCCATTCCTGCTTACCCTTGCATCGCCTTTCTTCTTTTGCGTCGCCTTTCTTCCCATTCCTGCTTTCCCTTGCGTCGCCTATCATCCCTTGCGTCCCCTTTCTTCCCTTGCGACGCCTTTCTTTCCGTTACTACTTTACCTTGCGTCGAATTTCTTTCTTTGCGTCGCCTTTCTTCCCGTTCCTGCTTTCCCTTGCGTCGACTTTGTTTCCGAGCGTTGCCCTTCTTCTCGTTCCTGCTTTCCCTTGCGTCGCCTTACATCCCGTTCTTGCTTTCTCTTGCGTCGCCTTTCTTCCCTTGCGTCGCCTTTCTTCTCAATCCTGCTTTCCCTTGCGTCGCCTTTCTTCCCTCGTGCCGCCTTTCTTCCCGTTCCTGCTTTCCCTTGCATCGCCTTACTTCCCGTTCCAGCTTTCCCTGGCGTCGCCATTCTTCTCCTTCCTGCTTTCCCTTGCGTCGCCTTGCTTCCCTTGCAACGCCTTTCTTCCCTTGCGTCGCCTTTCTTCTCTTGCATCGCCTTTCTTCCCTTGCGTCTCCTTTCTTCCCATTCCTGCTTTCCCTTGCCTCGCCTTTCTACCCTTGCGTCGCTTTTCTTCCCATTACTGCTTTCCCTTGCCTCGCCTTTCTTCCCTTGCATCGCCTTTCTTCCCATTCCTGCTTTCCCTTGCATCGCCTTTCATTCCTTGCGCCGCCTTTCTTCCCTTGCGTAGCCTTTCTTACCGTTCCTGCTTACTCTTGCGTCACCTTTCCTCACTTGCGTCGAGTTATTTCCCTTGCGTCGCCTTTCTTCCCGTTCCTGCTTTCCCTTGCGTCACCTTGCTTCCCTTGCGTCGCCTTTCTTCACTTGCATCGGCTTTCTCCCCTTGCGTCGCCTTTCTTACCATTCCTGCTTTCCCTTGCATCGCATTTCTTCCCTTGCGTCGCCTTCCTTACCATTCCTGCTTTCTCTTGCGTCGCCTTGCTTCCCTTGTGTCGCCTTTCTTCCCTTCCGTCGCCTTTCTTCCCGTTCCTGCTTTCCCTTGCGTCGCCTTTCTTCACTTGCGTCGCGTTATTTCCCTTGCGTCGCCTTTCCTCCCGTTCCAGCTTTCCCTTGCGTCGCCTTGCTTCCCTTGCGTCGCCTTTCTTCACTTGCATCGCCTTTCTTCCCTTGTGTCGCCTTTCTTACCATTCCTGCTTTCCCATGCGCCGCCTTGCTTCCCTTGCGTCGCCTTTCTTCCCGTTCCTGCTTTCCCTTTCGTCGCCTTTCTTTCCATGCGTTTCCTTTCTTCGCGTTCCTGCTTTCCCTTGCGTCGCCTTTCTTCTCAATCCTGCTTTCCCTTGCGTCGCCTTTCTTCCCTCACGTCGCTTTTCTTCCCGTTGCTGCTTTCCCATGCGTCTCCTTTCTTCCCGGTCCTGCGCTCCCTTGCATCGCATTTCTTCCCTTGCGTCGCCTTCCTTACCATTCCTGCTTTCTCTTGCGTCGCCTTGCTTCCCTTGCGTCGCCTTTCTTCCCTTCCGTCGCCTTTCTTCCCGTTCCTGCTTTCCCTTGCGTCGCCTTTCCTCACTTGCGTCGCGTTATTTCCCTTGCGTCGCCTTTCTTCCCGTTCCTGCTTTCCCTTGCTTCGCCTTGCTTCCCTTGCGTCGCCTTTCTTCACTTGCATCGGCTTTCTCCCCTTGCGTCGCCTTTCTTACCATTCCTGCTTTCCCTTGCATCGCATTTCTTCCCTTGCGTCGCCTTCCTTACCATTCCTGCTTTCTCTTGCGTCGCCTTGCTTCCCTTCCGTCGCCTTTCTTCCCGTTCATGCTTTCCCTAGCGTCGCCTTTCTTCACTTGCGTCGCGTTATTTCCCTTGCGTCGCCTATCTTCCCGTTCCTCATTTCCCTTGCGTCGCCTTGCTTCCATTGCATCACCTTACTTCCCTTGCATCGCCTTTCTTCCCTTGCGTCGCCTTTCTTCCCATTTCTGCTTTCCTTTGCGTCCCCTTTCTCCCCATGCATCGCCTTTCTTCCCATTCCTGCTTTCCCTTGCGTCGCCATTCTTCCCTTGCGTCGCATTTCTTCCCGTTCCTGCTTTCTCTTGCGTCGCCTTTCTTCTCAATCCTGCTTTCCCTTGCGCCGCCTTGCTTCCCTTGCAACGCGTTTCATCCCTTGCATCATCTTTCTTCCCTTGCATCGGCTTTCTTCCCGTTCCTGTTTTCCCTTGCGTCGCCTGACATCCCGTTCTTGCTTTCTCTTGCATCGCCTTTCTTCCCTTGCGTCGCCTTTCTTCACGTTTCTGCTATCCCTTGCGTCGCCTTTCTTCCCTTGCGTCGCATTTCTTCCCGTTCCTGCTTTCTCTTGCGTCGCCTTTCTTCTCAATCCTGCTTTGCCTTGCGCCGCCTTGCTTCCCTTGCAACGCGTTTCTTCCCTTGCGTCGTCTTTCTTCCCTTGCATCGGCTTTCTTCCCGTTCCTGCTTTCCCTTGCGCCGCCTTGCTTCCCTTGCAACGCCTTTCTTCCCTTGCGTCGCCTTTCTTCTATTGCATCGCCTTTCTTCCCTTGCGTCGCCTTTCTTCCCATTCCTGCTTTCCCTTGCCTCGTTATTCTACCCTTGCCTCGCCTTTCTTACCCCTCCTGCTTTCTCCTGCGTCGCCTTGCTTCCCTTGCGTCGCCTTTCTTCACTTGCATCGGCTTTCTTCCCTTGCGTCGCCTTTCTTTATATTCCTGCTTTCCCTTGCATCGCATTTCTTTCCTTGCGTCGCCTTCCTTACCATTCCTGCTTTCTCTTGCGTCGCCTTGCTTCCCTTGCGTCGCCTTTCTTCCCTTCCGTCGCCTTTCTTCCCGTTCCTGCTTTCCCTTGCGTCGCCTTTCTTCACTTGCGTCTCGTTATTTCCCTTGCGTCGCCTTTCTTCCCGTTCCTGCTTTCCCTTGCGTCGCCTTGCTTCCCTTGCGTCGCCTTTCTTCACTTGCATCGGCTTTCTTCCCTTGCATCGCCTTTCTTACCCCTCCTGCTTTCCCTTGCGTCGCCTTTCTTCACTTCCGTCGCGTTATTTCCCTTGCGGCGCCTTTCTTCCCGTTCCTACTTTCCCTTGCGTCGCCTTGCTTCCCTTGCATCGCCTTACTTCACTTGTATCGCCTTTCTTTCCTTGTGTCGCCTTTCTTCCCATTCCTGCTTTCCCTTGCATCGCCTTTCTTCCCTTGCGTCTCCTTACTTCCCATTCCTGCTTTCCCTTGCCTCGCCTTTCTACCCTTGCGTCGCTTTTCTTCCCATTCCTGCTTTCCCTTGCCTCGCCTTTCTTCCCTTGCATCGCCTTTCTTCCCATTCCTGCTTTCCCTTGCATCGCCTTTCATTCCTTGCGCCGCCTTTCTTCCCTTGCGTAGCCTTTCTTACCGTTCCTGCTTACTCTTGCGTCACCTTTCCTACCGTTCCAGCTTTCCCTTGCGTCGCCTTTCTTCTCGTACTTGCTTTCCCTTGCGTCGCCATTCTTCCCGTTCCTGCTTTCCCTTTCGTCGCCTTTCTTTCCATGCGTTTCCTTTCTTCGCGTTCCTGCTTTCCCTTGCGTCGCCTTTCTTCTCAATCCTGCTTTCCCTTTCGTCGCCTTTCTCCCCTCACGTCGCCTTTCTTCCCGTTCCTGCTTTCCCATGCGTCTCCTTTCTTCCCGGTCCTGCGCTCCCTTGCGTCGCCTTTCTACCCTTGCGTCGCCTATCTTCCCGTTCCTCATTTCCCTTTCGTCGCCTTTCTTCCATTGCATCACCTTACTTCCCTTGCATCGCCTTTCTTCCCTTGCGTCGCCTTTCTTCCCATTTCTGCTTTCCTTTGCGTCCCCTTTCTCCCCATGCATCGCCTTTCTTCCCATTCCTGCTTTCCCTTGCGTCGCCATTCTTCCCTTGTGTCGCATTTCTTCCCGTTCCTGCTTTCTCTTGCGTCGCCTTTCTTCTCAATCCTGCTTTCCCTTGCGCCGCCTTGCTTCCCTTGCAACGCGTTTCTTCCCTTGCATCGTCTTTCTTCCCTTGCATCGGCTTTCTTCCCGTTCCTGTTTTCCCTTGCGTCGCCTTACATCCCGTTCTTGCTTTCTCTTGCATCGCCTTTCTTCCCTTGCGTCGCCTTTCTTCACGTTTCTGCTATCCCTTGCGTCGCCTTTCTTCCCTTGCGTCGCATTTCTTCCCGTTCCTGCTTTCTCTTGCGTCGCCTTTCTTCTCAATCCTGCTTTGCCTTGCGCCGCCTTGCTTCCCTTGCAACGCGTTTCTTCCCTTGCGTCGTCTTTCTTCCCTTGCATCGGCTTTCTTCCCGTTCCTGCTTTCCCTTGCGTCGCCTTGCTTCCCTTGCAACGCCTTTCTTCCCTTGCGTCGCCTTTCTTCTCTTGCATCGCCTTTCTTCCCTTGCGTCGCCTTTCTTCCCATTCCTGCTTTCCCTTGCCTCGTTATTCTACCCTTGCCTCGCCTTTCTTACCCCTCCTGCTTTCTCCTGCGTCGCCTTGCTTCCCTTGCGTCGCCTTTCTTCACTTGCATCGGCTTTCTTCCCTTGCGTCGCCTTTCTTCATATTCCTGCTTTCCCTTGCATCGCATTTCTTTCCTTGCGTCGCCTTCCTTACCATTCCTGCTTTCTCTTGCGTCGCCTTGCTTCCCTTGCGTCGCCTTTCTTCCCTTCCGTCGCCTTTCTTCCCGTTCCTGCTTTCCCTTGCGTCGCCTTTCTTCACTTCCGTCGCGTTATTTCCCTTGCGGCGCCTTTCTTCCCGTTCCTGCTTTCCCTTGCGTCGCCTTGCTTCCCTTGCGTCACATTTCTTCACTTGTATCGCCTTTCTTCCCTTGCGTCGCCTTTCTTCCCATTCCTGCTTTCCCTTGCATCGCCTTGCTTCCCTTGCGTCGCATTTCTTCACTTGCATCGCCTTTCTTCCCTTGCGTCGCCTTTCTTCCCATTCCTGCTTTCCCTTGCCTCTCCTTTCTACCCTTTCATCGCTTTTCTTACCATTCCTGCTTTACCTTGCGTCGCCTTGCTTCCCTTGCGTCGCCTTTCTTCCCTTGCTTCGCGTTATTTCCCTTGCGTCGGCTTTCTTCCCGTTCCTGCGTTCCCTTGTGTCGCCTTGCTTCCCTTGCGTCGCCTTTCTTCTCTTGCATCGCCTTTCTTCCCTTGCGTCACCTTTCTTCCCATTCCTGCTTTCCCTTGCCTCGTCATTCTACCCTTGCCTCGCCTTTCTTACCATTCCTGCTTTCTCTTGCGTCGCCTTGCTTCCCTTGCGTCGCCTTTCTTCACTTGCATCAGCTTTCTTCCCTTGCGTCGCCTTTCTTCCCGTTCCTGCTTTCCCATGCGTCTCCTTTCTTCCCGGTCCTGCGCTCCCTTGCGTCGCCTTTCTACCCTTGCGTCGCCTATCTTCCCGTTCCTCATTTCCCTTGCGTTGCCTTTCTTCCATTGCATCACCTTACTTCCCTTGCATCGCCTTTCTTCCCTTGCGTCGCGTTTCTTCCCATTTCTGCTTTCCTTTGCGTCCCCTTTCTCCCCATGCATCGCCTTTCTTCCCATTCCTGCTTTCCCTTGCGTCGCCATTCTTCCCTTGCGTCGCATTTCTTCCCGTTCCTGCTTTCTCTTGCGTCGCCTTTCTTCTCAATCCTGCTTTCCCTTGCGCCGCCTTGCTTCCCTTGCAACGCGTTTCTTCCCTTGCATCGTCTTTCTTCCCTTGCATCGGCTTTCTTCCCGTTCCTGTTTTCCCTTGCGTCGCCTTACATCCCGTTCTTGCTTTCTCTTGCATCGCCTTTCTTCCCTTGCGTCGCCTTTCTTCACGTTTCTGCTATCCCTTGCGTCGCCTTTCTTCCCTTGCGTCGCCTTTCTTCCCGTTCTTGCTTTCTCTTGCATCGCCTTTCTTCCCGTTCCTGCTTTCCCTTGCGTCGCCTTGCTTCCCTTGCGTCGCCTTTCTTCACTTGCATCGGCTTTCTTCCCTTGCGTCGCCTTTTTTACCATTCCTGCTTTCCCTTGCGTCGCCTTTCTTCACTTCCGTCGCGTTATTTCCCTTGCGGCGCCTTTCTTCCCGTTCCTGCTTTCCCTTGCGTCGCCTTGCTTCCCTTGCATCGCCTTTCTTCACTTGTATCGCCTTTCTTCCCTAGCGTCGCCTATCTTCCCTTGCGGTACCTTTCTTCCTGTTCCTCCTTTCCCTTGCATCGCCTTTCTTCCCGTTCCTGCTTACCTTGCTTCGGCTTTCTTCTCGTTCCTCCTTTCCCTTCCGACGCCTTACTTCCCGTTTCTGCTTTCTCTTGTGTCACCTTTCTTCCCTTGCGTCGCCTTTCTTCGCGTTCCTGTTTTCTCTTGCGTCACCTTTCTTCTCAATCCTGCTTCCCCTTGCGTCGCCTTGCTTCCCTTGCGACGCCTTTCTTCCCGTGGATCTTATTTCTTACCTTGCGTCTCCTTTCTTCCCGTTCATACCTTCCCTTGCGTCGCATTTTTCCCTTGCGTCGCCTTTCTTCCTGTTCCTGCTATCCCTTGCGTCGGCTTTCTTCCCTTGCGTCGCCTTTCTTCCCTTCCGTCACCTTTCTTCCTGTTCCTGCTTTCACTTGCGTCGCCTTTCTTCCTGTTCCTGCTTTCCCTTGCCTCGCCTTTCTTCACTTCCGTCGCGTTATTTCCCTTGCGGCGCCTTTCTTCCCGTTCCTACTTTCCCTTGCGTCGCCTTGCTTCCCTTGCATCGCCTTTCTTCTCTTGTATCGCCTTTCTTTCCTTGTGTTGCCTTTCTTCCCATTCCTGCTTTCCCTTGCATCGCCTTTCTTCCCTTGCGTCTCCTTTCTTCCCATTCCTGCTTTCCCTTGCCTCGCCTTTCTGCCCTTGCGTCGCTTTTCTTCCCATTCCTGCTTTCCCTTGCCTCGCCTTTCTTCCCTTGCATCGCCTTTCTTCCCATTCCTGCTTTCCCTTGCGTCGCCTTTCTTCTCAATCCTGCTTTCCCTTGCGTCGCCTTTCTTCCCTCACGTCGCCTTTCTTCCCGTTCCTGCTTTCCCATGCGTCTCCTTTCTTCCCGGTCCTGCGCTCCCTTGCGTCGCCTTTCTACCCTTGCGTCGCCTATCTTCCCGTTCCTGATTTCCCTTGCGTTGCCTTGCTTCCATTGCATCACCTTACTTCCCTTGCATCGCCTTTCTTCCCTTGCGTCGCCTTTCTTCCCATTTCTGCTTTCCTTTGCGTCCCCTTTCTCCCCATGCATCGCCTTTCTTCCCAATCCTGCTTTCCCTTGCGTCGCCTTTCTTCCCTTGCGGCGCCTTTCTTCCCATTCCTGCTTTCCCTTGCGTCGCCTATCATCCCTTGCGTCCCCTTTCTTCCCTTGCGACGCCTTTCTTTCCGTTCCTACTTTACCTTGCGTCGTATTTCTTTCTTTGCGTCGCCTTTCTTCCCGTTCCTGCTTTCCCTTGCGTCGACTTTGTTACCGAGCGTTGCCCTTCTTCTCGTTCCTGCTTTCCCTTGCGTCGCCTTACATCCCGTTCTTGCTTTCTCTTGCGTCGCCTTTCTTCCCTTGCATCGCCTTTCTTCTCGTTCCTGCTATCCCTTGCGTCGCCTTTCTTCCCCTGCGTCGCATTTCTTCCCGTTCCTGCTTTCTCTTGCGTCGCCTTACTTCCCGTTCCAGCTTTCCCTGGCGTCGCCATTCTTCTCCTTCCTGCTTTCCCTTGCGTCGCCTTGCTTCCCTTGCAACGCCTTTCTTCCCTTGCGTCGCCTTTCTTCTCTTGCGTCGCCTTGCTTCCCTTGCGTCGCCTTTCTTCCCTTGCGTCGCCTTTCTTCCCGTTCCTGATTTCCCTTGCGTCGCCTTTCCTCACTTGCGTCGCGTTATTTCCCTTGCGTCGCCTTTCTTCCCGTTCCTGCTTTCCCTTGCGTCGCCTTGCTTCCCTTGCGTCGCCTTTCTTCACTTGCATCGGCTTTCTCCCCTTGCGTCGCCTTTCTTACCATTCCTGCTTTCCCTTGCATCGCATTTCTTCCCTTGCGTCGCCTTCCTTACCATTCCTGCTTTCTCTTGCGTCGCCTTGCTTCCCTTGCGTCGCCTTTCTTCCCTTCCGTCGCCTTTCTTCCCGTTCATGCTTTCCCTTGCGTCGCCTTTCTTCACTTGCGTCGCGTTATTTCCCTTGCGTCGCCTTTCCTCCCGTTCCAGCTTTCCCTTGTGTCGCCTTGCCTCCCTTGCGTCGCCTTTCTTCACTTGCATCGCCTTTCTTCCCTTGTGTCGCCTTTCTTACCATTCCTGCTTTCCCATGCGCCGCCTTGCTTCCCTTGCGTCGCCTTTCTTCACTTGCATCGCCTTTCTTCCCTTGTGTCGCCTTTCTTACCATTCCTGCTCTCCCTTGCGTCGCCTTGCTTCCCTTGCGTCGCCTTTCTGCCCTTGCTTCGCATTATTTCCCTTGTGTCGCCTTTCTTCCCGTTACTGCTTTCCCTTGCGTCGCCTTTCTTCCCTTGCGTCGCCTTTCTTCCCTTGCATCGCCTATCTTCCCTTGCGGTGCCTTTCTTCCTGTTCCTCCTTTCCCTTTCATCGTCTTTCTTCCCGTTCCTGCTTACCTTGCTTCGCCGTTCTTCTCGTTCCTCCTTTCCCTTCCGACGCCTTACTTCCCGTTTCTGCTTTCTCTTGTGTCACCTTTCTTCCCTTGCGTCGCCTTTCTTCGCGTTCCTGCTTTCTCTTGCGTCGCCTTTCTTCTCAATCCTGCTTTCCCTTGCGTCGCCTTGCTTCCCTTGCGACGCCTTTCTTCCCGTGGATCTTATTTCTTACCTTGCGTCTCCTTTCTTCCCGTTCATGCCTTCCCTTGCGTCGCATTTTTCCCTTGCGTCGCCTTTCTTCCTGTTCCTGCTTTCCCTTGCGTTGCCTTTCTTCCCCTGCGTCGCCTTTCTTCCCATGCATCTCCTTTCTTCCCGTTCCTGCTTTCCCTTGCGTCGCCTTTCTTCACTTCCGTCGCGTTATTTCCCTTGCGTCTCCTTTCTTCCCATTCCTGCTTTCCCTTGCCTCGCCTTTCTTCCCTTGCATCGCCTTTCTTCCCATTCCTGCTTTCCCATGCATCGCCTTTCATTCCTTGTGCTGCCTTTCTTCCCTTGCGTAGCCTTTCTTACCGTTCCTGCTTACTCTTGCGTCACCTTTCCTACCGTTCCAGCTTTCCCTTTCGTCGCCTTTCTTCTCGTACTTGCTTTCCCTTGCGTCGCCATTCTTCCCGTTCCTGCTTTCCCTTTCGTCGCCTTTCTTTCCATGCGTTTCCTTTCTTCGCTTTCCTGCTTTCCCTTGCGTCGCCTTTCTTCTCAATCCTGCTTTCCCTTGCGTCGCCTTTCTCCCCTCGCGTCGCCTTTCTTCCCGTTCCTGCTTTCCCATGCGTCTCCTTTCTTCCCGATCCTGCGCTCCCTTGCGTCGCCTTTCTACCCTTGCGTCGCCTATCTTCCCGTTCCTCATTTCCCCTGCGTCGCCTTTCTTCCATTGCATCACCTTACTTCCCTTGCATCGCCTTTCTTCCCTTGCGTCGCCTTTCTTCCCATTTCTGCTTTCCTTTGCGTCCCCTTTCTCCCCATGCATCGCCTTTCTTCCCATTCCTGCTTTCCCTTGCGTCGCCATTCTTCCCTTGTGTCGCATTTCTTCCCGTTCCTGCTTTCTCTTGCGTCGCCTTTCTTCTCAATCCTGCTTTCCCTTGCGCCGCCTTGCTTCCCTTGCAACGCGTTTCTTCCCTTGCATCGTCTTTCTTCCCTTGCATCGGCTTTCTTCCCGTTCCTGTTTTCCCTTGCGTCGCCTTACATCCCGTTCTTGCTTTCTCTTGCATCGCCTTTCTTCCCTTGCGTCGCCTTTCTTCACGTTTCTGCTATCCCTTGCGTCGCCTTTCTTCCCTTGCGTTGCATTTCTTCCCGTTCCTGCTTTCTCTTGCGTCGCCTTTCTTCTCAATCCTGCTTTGCCTTGCGCCGCCTTGCTTCCCTTGCAACGCGTTTCTTCCCTTGCGTCGTCTTTCTTCCCTTGCATCGGCTTTCTTCCCGTTCCAGCTTTCCCTTGCGTCGCCTTGCTTCCCTTGCAACGCCTTTCTTCCCTTGCGTCGCCTTTCTTCTCTTGCATCGCCTTTCTTCCCTTGCGTCGCCTTTCTTCCCATTCCTGCTTTCCCTTGCCTCGTTATTCTACCCTTGCCTCGCCTTTCTTACCCCTCCTGCTTTCTCCTGCGTCGCCCTGCTTCCCTTGCGTCGCCTTTCTTCACTTGCATCGGCTTTCTTCCCTTGCGTCGCCTTTCTTCATATTCCTGCTTTCCCTTGCATCACATTTCTTTCCTTGCGTCACCTTCCTTACCATTCCTGCTTTCTCTTGCGTCGCCTTGCTTCCCTTGCGTCGCCTTTCTTCCCTTCCGTCGCCTTTCTTCCCGTTCCTGCTTTCCCTTGCGTCGCCTTTCTTCACTTGCGTCGCGTTATTTCCCTTGCGTCGCCTTTCTTCCCGTTCCTGCTTTCCCTTGCGTCGCCTTGCTTCCCTTGCGTCGCCTTTCTTCACTTGCATCGGCTTTCTTCCCTTGCGTCGCCTTTCTTACCATTCCTGCTTTTCCTTGCGTCGCCTTTCTTCACTTCCGTCGCGTTATTTCCCTTGCGGCGCCTTTCTTCCCGTTCCTGCTTTCCCTTGCGTCGCCTTGCTTCCCTTGCATCGCCTTTCTTCACTTGTATCGCCTTTCTTCCCTTGCGTCGCCTTTCTTCCCATTCCTGCTTTCCCTTGCCTCGCCTTGCTTCCCTTGCTTCGCCTTTCTTCACTTGCATCGCCTTTCTTCCCTTGCGTCACCTTTCTTCCCGTTCCTTCTTTCCCTTGCCTCTCCTTTCTACCCTTTCGTCGCTTTTCTTACCATTCCTGCTTTCCCTTGCATCGCCTTGCTTCCCTTGCGTCGCCTTTCTTCCCTTGCTTCGCGTTATTTCCCTTGCGTCGGCTTTCTTCCCGTTCCTGCGTTCCCTTGTGTCGCCTTGCTTCCCTTGCGTCGCCTTTCTTCTCTTGCATCGCCTTTCTTCCCTTGCGTCACCTTTCTTCCCATTCCTGCTCTCCCTTGCCTCGTCATTCTACCCTTGCCTCGCCTTTCTTACCCCTCCTGCTTTCTCTTGCGTCGCCTTGCTTCCCTTGCGTCGCCTTTCTTCACTTGCATCGGCTTTCTTCCCTTGCGCCGCCTTTCTTCCCGTTCCTGCTTTCCCTTGCATTGCCTTTCTACCCTTGCGTCGCCTTACTTACCATTCCTGCTTTCCCTTGCGTTGCCTTGCTTCCCTTGCGTCGCCTTTCTTCACTTGCATCGGCTTTCTTCCCTTGCGTCGCCTTTCTTCCCATTCCTGCTTTCCCTTGCATTGCCTTTCTTCCCTTGCATCGCCTTTCTTCCCATTCCTGCTTTCCCTTGCATCGCCTTTCATTCCTTGCATTTCCTTTCTTCGCTTTCCTGCTTTCTCTTGCTTCGCCTTTCTTCTCAATCCTGCTTGCCCTTGCGTCGCCTTTCTTCCCTTGCGTCGCCTTCCGTCCCGTGCGTCGGTATTCATCCCATCCTTGCTTTACCGTGTGTCGCCTTTCTTGCCTCGTGTCGCCTTTCTTCCCGTTCCTGCTTTCCCATGCGTCTCCTTTCTTCCCGGTCCTGCGCTCCCTTGCGTCGCCTTTCTACCCTTGCGTCGCCTATCTTCCCGTTCCTGATTTCCCTTGCGTCGCCTTGCTTCCATTGCATCACCTTACTTCCCTTGCATCGCCTTTCTTCCCTTGCGTCGCCTTTCTTCCCATTTCTGCTTTCCTTTGCGTCCCCTTTCTCCCCATGCATCGCCTTTCTTCCCATTCCTGCTTTCCCTTGCATCGCCTTGCTTCCCTTGCGTCGCCTTTCTTCCCATTCCTGCTTTCCCTTGCGTCGCCTTTCTTCCCTTGCGTCGCCTATCTTCCCTTGCGGTGCCTTTCTTCCTGTTCCTCCTTTCCCTGGCATCGCCTTTCTTCCCGTTCCTGCTTACCTTGCTTCGCCTTTCTTCTCGTTCCTCCTTTCCCTTCCGACGCCTTACTTCCCATTCCTGCTTTCTCTTGCGTCACCTTTCTTCTCAATCCTGCTTTCCCTTGCGTCGCCTTGCTTCCCTTGCGACGCCTTTCTTCCCGTGGATCTTATTTCTTACCTTGCGTCTCCTTTCTTCCTGTTCATGCCTTCCCTTGCGTCGCATTTTTCCCTTGCGTCGCCTTTCTTCCTGTTCCTGCTTTCCCTTGCGTCGCCTTTCTTCCCTTGCGTCGCCTTTCTTCCCTTCCGTCACCTTTCTTCCCGTTCCTGCTTTCACTTGCGTCGCCTTTCTTCCTGTTCCTGAGTTCCCTCGCGTCGCCTTTCTTCCCTCGCGTCGCCTTTCTTCCCATGCATCTCCTTCCTTCCCGTTCCTGCTTTCCCTTGCGTCGCCTTTCTTCACTTGCGTCGCGTTATTTCCCTTGCGGCGCCTTTCTTCCCGTTCCTACTTTCCCTTGCGTCGCCATGCTTCCCTTGCATCGCCTTTCTTCACTTGTATCGCCTTTCTTCCCTTGTGTCGCCTTTCTTCCCATTCCTGCTTTCCCTTGCATCGCCTTTCTTCCCTTGCGTCTCCGTTCTTCCCATTCCTGCTTTCCCTTCCCTCGCCTTTCAACCCTTGTGTCGCTTTTCTTCCCATTCCTGCTTTCCCTTGCGTCGCCTTTCTACCCTTGCATCGCCTTTCTTCCCATTCCTGCTTTCCCTTGCATCGCCTTTCATTCCTTGCGCCGCCTTTCTTCCCTTGCGTAGCCTTTCTTACCGTTCCTGCTTACTCTTGCGTCACCTTTCCTACCGTTCCAGCTTTCCCTTGCATCGCCTTTCTTCTCGTACTTGCTTTCCCTTGCGTCGCCATTCTTCCCGTTCCTGCTTTCCCTTTCGTGGCCTTTCTTTCCAAGCGTTTCCTTTCTTCGCGTTCCTGCTTTCTTTTGCGTCGCCTTTCTTCTCAATCCTGCTTTCCCTTGCGTCGCCTTTCTTCCCTCACGTCGCCTTTCTTCCCGTTCCTGCTTTCCCTTTCGTCGCCTTTCTTTCCATGCGTTTCCTTTCTTCGCGTTTCTGCTTTCCCTTGTGTCGCCTTTCTTCCCATTCCTGCTTTCCCTTTCGTCGCCTTTCTTTCCATGCGTTTCCTTTCTTCGCGTTTCTGCTTTCCCTTGCGTCGCCTTTCTTCTCAATCCTGCTTTCCCTTGCGTCGCCTTTCTCCCCTCGCGTCGCCTTTCTTCCCGTTCCTGCTTTCCCATGCGTCTCCTTTCTTCCCGGTCCTGCGCTCCCTTGCGTCGCCTTTCTACCCTTGCGTCGCCTAATTTCCCGTTCCTCATATCCCTTGTGTTGCCTTTCTTCCATTGCATCACCTTACTTCCCTTGCATCGCCTTTCTTCCCTTGCGTCGCCTTTCTTCCCATTTCTGCTTTCCTTTGCGTCCCCTTTCTCCCCATGCATCGCCTTTCTTCCCATTCCTGCTTTCCCTTGCGTCGCCATTCTTCCCTTGCGTCGCATTTCTTCCCGTTCCTGCTTTCTCTTGCGTCGCCTTTCTTCCCTTGCGTCGCCTTTCTTCACGTTTCTGCTATCCCTTGCGTCGCCTTTCTTCCCTTGCGTCGCATTTCTTCCCGTTCCTGCTTTCTCTTGCGTCGCCTTTCTTCTCAATCCTGCTTTGCCTTGCGCCGCCTTGCTTCCCTTGCAACGCGTTTCTTCCCTTGCGTCGTCTTTCTTCCCTTGCGTCGCCTTTCTTCACGTTTCTGCTATCCCTTGCGTCGCCTTTCTTCCCTTCCATCGCTTTTCTTCCCGTTCCTGCTTTCTCTTGCGTCGCCTTTCTTCTCAATCCTGCTTTGCCTTGCGCCGCCTTGCTTCCCTTGCAATGCGTTTCTTCCCTTGCGTCGTCTTTCTTCCCTTGCATCGGCTTTCTTCCCGTTCCTGCTTTCCCTTGCGTCGCCTTGCTTCCCTTGCAACGCCTTTCTTCCCTTGCATCGCCTTTCTTCTCTTGCATCGCCTTTCTTCCCTTGTGTCGCCTTTCTTTCCATTCCTGCTTTCCCTTGCGCCGCCTTGCTTCCCTTGCGTCGCCTTTCTTCTCTTGCATCGCCTTTCTTCCCTTGCGTCGCCTTTCTTTCCATTCCTGCTCTCCCTTGCGTCGCCTTGCTTCCCTTGCGTCGCCTTTCTGTCCTTGCTTCGCGTTATTTCCCTTGTGTCGCCTTTCTTCCCGTTACTGCTTTCCCTTGCGTCGCCTTTCTTCCCTTGCGTCGCCTATCTTCCCTTGCAGTGCCTTTCTTCCTGTTCCTCCTTTTCCTGGCATCGCCTTTCTTCCCGTTCCTGCTTACCTTGCTTCGCCTTTCTTCTCGTTCCTCCTTTCCCTTCCGACGCCTTACTTCCCGTTTCTGCTTTCTCTTGTGTCACCTTTCTTCCCTTGCGTCGCCTTTCTTCGCGTTCCTGCTTTCTCTTGCGTCACCTTTCTTCTCAATCCTGCTTCCCCTTGCGTCGCCTTGCTTCCCTTGCGACGCCTTTCTTCCCGTGGATCTTATTTCTTACCTTGCGTCTCCTTTCTTCCAGTTCATGCCTTCCCTGGCGTCGCATTTTTCCCTTGCGTCGCCTTTCTTCCTGTTCCTGCTTTCCCTTGCGTCGCCTTTCTTCCCTTGCGTCGCCTTTCTTCCCTTCCGTCACCTTTCTTCCCGTTCCTGCTTTCACTTGCGTCGCCTTTCTTCCTGTTCCTGCTTTCCCTTGCGTCGCCTTTCTTCCCTTGCGCCGCCTTTCTTCCCATGCACCTCCTTTCTTCCCGTTCCTGCTTTCCCTTGCGTCGCCTTTCTTCACTTCCGTCGCGTTATTTCCCTTGCGGCGCCTTTCTTCCCTCACGTCGCCTTTCTTCCCGTTCCTGCTTTCCCTTTCGTCGCCTTTCTTTCCATGCGTTTCCTTTCTTCGCGTTTCTGCTTTCCCTTGTGTCGCCTTTCTTCCCATTCCTGCTTTCCCTTTCGACGCCTTTCTTTCCATGCGTTTCCTTTCTTCGCGTTTCTGCTTTCCCATGCATCTCCTTTCTTCCCGTTCCTGCTTTCCCTTGCGTCGCCTTTCTTCACTTCCGTCGCGTTATTTCCCTTGCGGCGCCTTTCTTCCCGTTCCTACTTTCCCTTGCGTCGCCATGCTTCCCTTGCATCGCCTTTCTTCACTTGTATCGCCTTTCTTCCCTTGTGTCGCCTTTCTTCCCATTCCTGCTTTCCCTTGCATCGCCTTTCTTCCCTTGCGTCGCCTTTCTTCCCATTCCTGCTTTCCCTTGCGTCGCCTGTCTTCCCTTGCGTCCCCTTTCTTCCCTTGCGAAGCCTTTCTTTCAGTTACTACTTTACCTTGCGTCGAATTTCTTTCTTTGCGTCGCCTTTCTTCCCGTTCCTGCTTTCCCTTGCGTCGACTTTGTTTCCGAGCGTTGCCCTTCTTCTCGTTCCTGCTTTCCCTTGCGTCGCCTTACATCCCGTTCTTGCTTTCTCTTGCGTCGCCTTTCTTCCCTTGCGTCGCCTTTCTTCACGTTTCTGCTATCTCTTGCGTCGCCATTCTTCCCTTGCGTCGCATTTCTTCCCGTTCCTGCTTTCTCTTGCGTCGCCTTTCTTCACAATCCTGCTTTGCCTTGCGTCGCCTTGCTTCCCTTGCAACGCCTTTCTTCCCTTGCGTCGCCTTTCTTCTCTTGCATCGCCTTTCTTCCCTTGCGTCGCCTTTCTTCCCATTCCTGCTTTCCCTTGCCTCGTTATTCTACCCTTGCCTCGCCTTTCTTACCCCTCCTGCTTTCTCCTGCGTCGCCTTGCTTCCCTTGCGTCGCCTTTCTTCACTTGCATCGGCTTTCTTCCCTTGCGTCGCCTTTCATCATATTCCTGCTTTCCCTTACATCGCATTTCTTTCCTTGCGTCGCCTTCCTTACCATTCCTGCTTTCTCTTGCGTCGCCTTGCTTCCCTTGCGTCGCCTTTCTTCCCTTCCGTCGCCTTACTTCCCGTTCCTGCTTTCCCTTGCGTCGCCTTTCTTCACTTGCGTCGCGTTATTTCCCTTGCGTCGCCTTTCTTCCCGTTCCTGCTTTCCCTTGCGTCGCCTTGCTTTCCTTGCGTCGCCTTTCTTCACTTGCATCGGCTTTCTTCCCTTGCGTCGCCTTTCTTACCATTCCTGCTGTCCCTTGCGTCGCCTTTCTTCACTTCCGTCGCGTTATTTCCCTTGCGGCGCCTTTCTTCCCGTTCCTACTTTCCCTTGCGTCGCCTTGCTTCCCTTGCATCGCCTTACTTCACTTGTATCGCCTTTCTTTCCTTGTGTCGCCTTTCTTCCCATTCCTGCTTTCACTTGCATCGCCTTTCTTCCCTTGCGTCTCCTTTCTTCCCATTCCTGCTTTCCCTTGCCTCGCCTTTATACCCTTGCGTCGCCTTTCTTACCATTCCTGCTTTCCCTTGCGTCGCCTATCTACCCTTCCGTCGCCTTTCTTACCATTCATGCTTTCCCTTGCGTCGCCTATCTTCCCTTGCATCCCCTTTCTTCCCTTGCGACGCCTTTCTTTCCGTTCCTACTTTACCTTGCATCGCCTTTCTTTCCTTGCGTCGCCTTTCTGCCCGTTCCTGCTTTCCCTTGCATCGACTTTGTTTCCGTGCGTTGCCCTTCTTCTCGTTCCTGCATTCCCTTGCGTCGCCTTACATCCCGTTCTTGCTTTCTCTTGCGTCGCCTTTCTTCCCTTGCGTCGCATTTCTTCTTGTTCCTGCTTTCTCTTGCGTCGCCTTTCTTCTCAATCCTGCTTTGCCTTGCGTCGCCTTGCTTCCCTTGCAACGCCTTTCTTCCCTTGCGTCGCCTTTCTTCTCTTGCATCGCCTTTCTTCCCTTGCGTCGCCTTTCTTCCCATTCCTGCTTTCCCTTGCCTCGTTATTCTACCCTTGCCTCGCCTTTCTTACCCCTCCTGCTTTCTCCTGCGTCGCCTTGCTTCCCTTGCGTCGCCTTTCTTCACTTGCATCGGCTTTCTTCCCTTGCGTCGCCTTTCTTCATATTCCTGCTTTCCCTTGCATCGCATTTCTTTCCTTGCGTCGCCTTCCTTACCATTCCTGCTTTCTCTTGCGTCGCCTTGCTTCCCTTGCGTCGCCTTTCTTCCCTTCCGTCGCCCTTCTTCCCGTTCCTGCTTTCCCTTGCGTCGCCTTTCTTCACTTGCGTCGCGTTATTTCCCTTGCGTCGCCTTTCTTCCCGTTCCTGCTTTCCCTTGCGTCGCCTTGCTTCCCTTGCGTCGCCTTTCTTCACTTGCATCGGCTTTCTTCCCTTGCGTCGCCTTTCTTACCATTCCTGCTTTCCCTTGCGTCGCCTTTCTTCACTTCCGTCGCGTTATTTCCCTTGCGTCGCATTTCTTCCCGTTCCTGCTTTCTCTTGCGTCGCCTTTCTTCTCAATCCTGCTTTGCCTT